>JAFMOC010000169.1:0-110000 GCA_019802505.1 Corydoras sp. C115
GTGTTGTGTAAACAGCCAGTCCTTTCCAGTTCTGCAAAAATGCATGCAAGCAAGCAAGCAAGCAAGCAAGGTCAGCAGTGCAAATTGTAATACAAATCTGTACTATTAACATTAATGTGTATAGACTGTATACAATTATATGTAAAATAATAGGCATAAGTAATAATATAGTAAAAAATTAGTGTCTACAATATATAAAGCTCTAGTGTACTGCCTACTCGGGTACTGTTTTTACCTGCATATCTGTGTGTCTGTTTTTATTTTGATTACCAGCTTCTCATCCATATCAAAACACTACAGCAAACGTGCTAACCACTAAGCCACCGTGCCGCTTCCTTAGAGGACTTTTAATCTTCACAAAGGAATTTAAGGGATGATTAACTCATTCAAATTAACTTTGTTTGACAAAACACACTCAGATGTGATAAGCAGAACCTGGATTTCTAATAATTTCTTTGTTAGGATTTAATGCAGTCTATTAATTACATTCAGAGGGCTTTTTTTTAACTGAATCAGTCTTTCAGTCTTAATGCTGCCTGGCTGCTGAAAGAGGAAGAATTCCTCTTGGTCCTCACAAGGTTTCTTCTTTAAAAACCAACAAAACCAGGAAGTTTTCTTTGGTTTTGCTCTTTGGGGGTTCAGACTACGAACACTGCAAATGTGCTATGAGCCAATGTATTCATTCATTCATTCATTATCTCCCGCTTTATCCTCTATTAGGGTCGCGGTGGGGTTCCCCATGCCCATCCAGGGGAGAACGTCTCGGGCGCTGGGCAGATAGACCCAGGACAGGGCGCCAATCCATCGCTGGGCACACACTCACTCACACAGCCACACTCTATATGGGGCAATTTTTTGAGAATTCAATTGACTTAATCCATGTTTTTGGACTGTGGGAGGAAACCGGAGAACCCGGAGGAAACCCACGCAGACACGGGGAGAACATGGAAACTCCACCCAGATGGGGATTCGAACCGGGAATCCCTAGCGCTGAGAGGAGAACGTGCTAACCACTAAGCCACCGTGCCGCCTGAGCCAATGTACTATTGTGAAAAACACTATACTGTATATGTAACTTGCTGCTGTGAATGTGAATTTCCCCATTGTGAGACAAATAAAGGTCTATCTTATTGTATCCTAATCTTATGTGGAACAATTTAACTATAATACAAATGGGTTAGAAAGGAAGGTGATATCTATAACTGGACAGATAACCTGAAAACATAATTTAAATTTTAGGAACAATAAAATCAGATACAACAAAACAGTGCAAGTAAACCAAACATTGTTTTCCACTGGGTGATTTTTGCTTTATGCCCTCCATCCTACATTCTTTACCCTCGCACCGCCCCTCACTTAAACCAATCAGATTATTTCCAGTAGGTGTGAATACATCTGACGTAGGCGAACTCCCGTTGTGTGCTGCATGGAAATAGTATAGGTGAACATCATTGTTACATTAATGTTCGCACATATTCCTTTCACGTTAGGTAATTCACTTCAGTGACTTCACTCTCCTGCTGTGACACCACGATTATTGGAATGAGGCTTTAAAAGGACCAGTGAGACAAATAAGTGAAGTATTGAATAGGTCAAATGCAATCGAGAACCTGAACTGTGTGTTTTTAACTGAGTGCAGCATCAGAGTGCAAAACGCTGTTCCGAGAGTGGGAGGGAAATGTGAAGGGGTCCTAAAATCATTTATTTATGAACAGGCCTGCCTGAAGTCAATTCTCAGGGGCTCGAGGCTCACTTACAGCCGGAGTAGAGAAACACTTAACACCGAAATAGACATCCGCATTCAGCAAACATCCCAAAGGGTGTGTGCTTGTCATTGGGTTGGGTGACAGTTGGCTAGAGAAAGGAAAAGCCAGAGTCTGAGAAACAAAGAGGTAAATATGGGAACAGACACTCTGCATTACATTGCATTATAATGAGCAAATATTCGGGGGACTTTTGTGTTTCTTGATCAGTGTAAAATCAAGGTTGTGTCGCGCTATAACTTTTATGGTCATCATTTGTTTCCAGGGTCAAATAATTTGCGTAAGGCCTTCACTATCAGTTCTTAGCATAAAATAAGTGTCAATTAACGTGTTGCTTCAACCAATCAGATTGTCGACCCCAAGGCGTGTACGTTATGTCATTGTATTCTCTGATTGGATCGGATTCATTCGGACATTTTCAGCAAATTAAAACTTATGCCAGGAATATGACTCAACATTCAGCATCAGTTTCGACGGCAACAGAAAAGAACTTTTTGATGGAATTTAATAAAGGGTTGCACGGTGGCTTAGTGGTCAGCACATTCGCCTCTCATTCCCGCTTTGAATCCCAATCTGGGTGGAGTTTCCATGTTCTCCCCATGTGGGTTTCCTCCAGGTTCTCTGGATCAAGTCAATTGAGTTCTCCAAATTGCCCAATATAGAGTCTGTGTGTGTGAGTGTGTGCCCAGCAATAGATTAGTGCCCTGTCCTGTTCAGCGCCCGAGATGTTCTCCCTTGGATGGGCATGGGGAACCCCCTCCCCCCCACAACCCTAAAAGAGGATAAAGTGTAAAATAATGGATGAAATAAAAATTTTTTTTTAAGAAAAACAAAAAACACAGAATGTATTTTGTACACAGAGTGTACAAATAATCTGATTTTATCAGGATTTTTTAGGGTTATTGCTTTTTTTTCAGGTTATGTTGATTTTGATTTTTTTTTATGTGTGGCGACATGAGTTATCTATCCACGATGCAAGGCCTTTTATACCTTCATTTATGCATTATAAGTTGGTTCTTTAAGCCTTAAAGTAGTTATAGACAGGTGGATTAATTCAGACGGAGCGGTACTGAAGGCTTAGGGGGGAAATCCACAGCCCGCCACACAGTGATGCAAAAGTTTGAATGCAAAGCAAATTTTTAACAGCATTATACCTGATTTTGTAGTAAATATTGCAGCAAATTCAGCCCTATTCTCCCCGTGTTCCTCCCACAGTCCAAAAACATGGATCAAGTCATTTGAATTCTCCAAATTGCCCCATATAGAGTGTGTTTCTGTGAGTGAGTGAGTGAGTGAGTGAGTGAGTGAGTGAGTGAGTGAGTGAGTGAGTGAGTGAGTGAGTGAGTGAGTGAGTGAGTGAGAGAGAGAGAGAGAGAGAGAGAGAGAGAGAGAGAGAGAGAGAGAGAGAGAGAGAGTGAGAGTGAGAGTGAGAGTGAGAGTGAGAGTGAGAGTGAGAGAGAGAGAGTGAGAGAGAGAGAGAGAGAGAGAGAGAGAGAGAGAGAGTGAGAGTGAGAGTGAGAGTGAGAGTGAGAGTGAGAGTGAGAGTGAGAGTGTGTGTGTGCCCAGCAATAGATTGGCGCCCTGTCCTGGGTGTATCTGCCAAGCGCCCGAAACGTTCTCCCCTGGGTGGGTATGGGGAACCCCAAGCGACCCTGATATAGGATAAAGCGGAAGATAATGGATGGACGGATAATAGCATGGTGGCTTAGTGGTTAGCACGTTGTCATCTCAGCGCTAGGATGCAATTCAATGCTCTGGATGGGCATGGGGAACCCCCCCCCCCCCCCCCCCGTTACCCTAGTAGATATACCTGAAGATAATATTATTATTGTTGTTGTTGTTGTTATTAAAGGTACATTTCAAAGCATATAGAACAAGTCATATTTAAATAAGGGTATGACATCTATCTATTAAATCTACCAGTACGCTGTGTGTCATTTTAAAAATAATACAAAGCATCATTGTGACTGAACTGTACATTTGTTTAACTGACATCGGTAACATGCCTGAGTGAACCCTCTATTATCTTTGTTATTAGGACTAATACCTTTATGACTGCTCTCTTCTTATTTGAATAAAGATTACACATAATCCCAGTGTCATAATTAGGGTGACTCATCGTGTCTTTGAACTACTGTAGATACTGTAGATAAATAGAAGATAGTGAATGGACAATACGCTTAAATAAACACTGCCAGGTGAGACATTGAATTGGTTCTGTGATCATTCTGACATCGTCAGTTATTTTAATCAGAAGGCGATTTGATTATTAAAAGGCAACATGTTTCATGCAGAAAGATCTGAGCTTGATTTGGGTGTGACAAGGCAGGACGTTAAATAAACAAGTCACAAAGAGACTTTTGTTCTATTAAAAAAAAGGGGAACGTTCTCAGTTTAAGAAAAAAACATTTTGTGTGTGAATATATTTGATGCTGTTAAAAGGCATTGGGAGGATATGCAGACTTTTTACAGTAACCTGTGTTTGCTGTATGTGGGAAATGAGTCTGGGAATTTTTTTGGTGTTATAAAACAAATTGTAAAGGAATAGAACTATTCTAACAATTGTAATTATCTTATATTATCTCATTATGGTCTGCTTATTCCTCTACTAGGATTGTGTGGGGGTTCCCATACCCATCCAGAAGAGAACATTTTAAGCGCTGGGCAGATACACACAAGACAGGTCGTCAATTCATCACTGGACACACACACACACACACATTGGGGCAATTTGGACTGGAGCAATATACACCAATTTGAATCCATTTTTTAGACTGTGGGAGGAAACCTACACTGATACAGGGGAAACTCCATCCTGATTGAGTATTAAACCTGTATGCCCATTAAAAAATTTAATTTCAATGTCCTTTTAAGCGGGTGGCTTAGTGGTGAGCACGTTCGCCTCTCAGCGCTGGGAATTCCAGGTTTGAATCCCAATCTGGGTGGAGTTTCCAGGTTCTCCCCATGTCATGGGTCTCCTCTGGGTTTTCCTCCCACAGTCCAAAACAAGGATTCAAGATAAGCTGCTCCAAATTGCCCCATATAGTGTGTGTTTGTGTGTGGGTGTGTGTGCCTAGTAAAAATTAGCAGCTTGTCCTGGGTGTACCAGCTCAGCACCCCCCCCCCACGTGACCCTAGTAAAGTATTAAGTGGAAGATAATGAATGCTTTTTGAAAAACTTTTCAGTTTGTTAGAATCCAGAACAGTAAACCTTTTAAATTTTACACTGTTAATAAATGTTTTTGGTGTGTGACTGAATACATTGTAAAGAGTGGAATCCTTGGTTATCTGATACTAACAGTATTGTCAGTCCTGTCCAATTAAGATAAATGAGTCAGTTTTAACAGATCAAAAAGCAATTAGTGAATCTGAAACCATCCCACTTTATCTCTCTGTGTCTCGAGCTGCCTAACCGTTCTATTATTGGCTCTTGTTTACCTGACTGATGTCATTGTAATTCTGGTTAAGGATTAAATTGATTATTCTAATAGTTTTACTTTTGTCTCAATGAAACCAATGTTTAAAACAAAATTAAAACAAAAGATTGATAGAAAAGAATGGCATGGTGACGTAGTGATTCAGGTCCCAATCTGGGTGGAGTTTCCATGTTCTCCTCGTGTCCATGTGGGTTTCTTCCGGGTTCTCTGGTTTCTTCCTCCTAAAACTTGGGTTCAAGGTAAATTGGCTGCTGTGTGTTTGTGTGAATGAATGTGTCCCCAGCAATAGATTATTACCCTGTGTATATCTACCCTGGGTATATCTGCCCAGCACCTGAAATGTTCTCCCCTAGATGGGCATGGGAACCCTTAAAAAAAAAAAAATATATATATATATATATATATATATATATATATATATATATATATATATATATATATATATATATACACTCCCATTCAAAAGTTTAGGGTCACCCAAAAAATTTTGTGTTTTCCATGAAAAGTCACACTTATTCACCACCATACGTTGTGAAATGAATAGAAAATAGAGTCAAAACATTGACAAGGTTAGAAATAATGATCTGTATTTGAAATAACATTGTTTTTACATCAAACTTTGCTTTCGTCAAAGAATCCTCCATTTGCAGCAATTACATCATTGCACACCTTTGGCATTCTAGCTGTTAATTTGTTGAGGTAAGCTGGAGAAATTGCACCCCACGCTTCTAGAAGCAGCTCCCTCAAGTTGGATTGGTTGGATGGGCACTTCTGGTGTACCATACGGTCAAGCTGCTCCCACAACATAGTTTCAGATGAAAGTTCTCTTTTTCTGGCCATTTTGAGCGTTTAATTGACCCCACAAATGTGATGCTCAAAAATCTCAATCTGCTCAAAGGAAGGTCAGTTTTGTAGCTTCTGTAATGAGCTAGACTGTTTTCAGGTGTGTGAACATGATTGCACAAGGGTTTTCTAATCATCAATTAGCCTTCTGAGCCAATGAGCAAACACATTGTACCATTAGAACACTGGAGTGATAGTTGCTGGAAATGGGCCTCTATACACCTATGTAGATATTGCACCAAAAACCTTTGACATTTGCAGCTAGAATAGTCATTTACCACATTAGCAATGTATAGAGTGTATTTGTTTAAAGTAAGGACTAGTTTAAAGTTATCTTTATTGAAAAGTACAGTGCTTTTCCTTAAAAAAAAAAAAAAAAAAAAAAAAAAAAAAAAATATATATATATATATATATATATATATATATATATATATATATATATATATATAATATGCAGTTATTTCAAAATTGCACATGCCATTCAAATGGCCAAATATTCAAATACACTTTTAGGCACACTTAAAATGTATTCCATAAAAACCTTAATTTAATTTTTATTTACATTTACATGTCGGCTACTTAACAGAGAACAATTACTTGTTGAATGATTGAATGCATAAAGTAAGTGCTTCACAAAACACTTTATGTTTAAACTCGTACGTTTCCAACATGCCGTCTTTTTATAATGTATACGATTTCGTACAGATGAAAACACTTAAAACTGAATACCAAATGACATTGTATGATTGAGCCAGCATTTCTAATGGGATTCTCAAAGCATGCGCGCTTGATGAGCCTCTCGAAATGATTCAAGTGTCAGGTGCTCAGATTCAGTGCTGTGTTTGTTACGTGTCATAAAAGCACTTTACCCAAATGAGGGACATTTAGGCCACGAATAGAGGCGAAGTCTGCTAAACAAAGAAACTGTTTTTATTGTGGGGATGCATCTAATTTGATTACACCAACAGTTTAATATTGCTAGCTACAAAGCAAACCAAAGCCTGCCACTAATTGAATAATTAAGGATTATTTTAGTTCTTTTAACACTATGAATTTTAATTTAATTTAGGCTTTTTATTTGATGTAATTGCTTTCATCTGTTTCTTTTCATGAGACAGTATGACATTCATGCTCAGCAATAGATTGGTGCCCTGTCCTGGGTGTATCTGCCCAGCGCCCAAAACATTCTCCCCTGGATGGGTATGGGGAACCCCACCGTGACCCTAGTAGAGGATAAAGTGGAAGATAGTGGATGGATGGAGTATGACATTCAGTCCTTTTAGATTCTCATCTCACCTTCCACTTAATCTTATACTGGGGACCAGCGGCATGGGGGTTCCCGGGTACTGTTTCGGGCACTGGGTAGATACACCCAGGAAAGGGCCGCCAATCT
Source organism: Corydoras sp. C115 (assembly GCA_019802505.1). NCBI lineage: Eukaryota > Metazoa > Chordata > Actinopteri > Siluriformes > Callichthyidae > Corydoras > Corydoras sp. C115. Next base: position 7,438 of record JAFMOC010000169.1, read on the forward strand.
ATTACTGGGAACACACACACTCACATGGACAAACACTATAAGGGACAATTTAGTTCAGCCAATTCACAATGAATACAATGAATTATTTTTGTAATGTGGGAGAACCAGAGAACCCAAAGGAAACCCACACAAACACGGAGAGAACATTGAGATTTGAGAAACCAAATTGAGATTTGAACCTGGATCCCCAGCGCTGAGAGGCGAATGTGCGAACCACTAAGCCACCTACAGTTGTGATCAAATTTATTCAACCCCCACTGAAATAAAGTGTTTTGGCCAGTTTGACATTGATTTGGATCATTTCAGTCATCTTATTTACAATTATATCAAAGAGGCACTTATAAATTAGACAAATATAACATAATATTTATGATGGAATAACCACAAATGTCTTTACTGTGCTCACATCATTATCAGTTTTATTCAACCCCCTAGTGACATTATTTTTCAGTACTTAGTACAACATCCTTTTCCAGTTATGACAGCTTTCAAGCGTGAAGCATAGCTTGACACAAGTGTCTTGCAGCGACCTATGGGTATCTTAGCCCATTCTTCATGGGCAAAAGCCTCCAGTTCAGTCACATTCTTAGGCTTGCGCACTGCAACTGCCTTCTTTAGGTCCCACCAGAGGTTCTCAATTGGATTTAAGTCTGGTGATTGCGATGGCCACTCTAGAATGTTCCAGCCTTTCATGTTCAACCATGCTCTAGTGGACTTGGATATGTGCTTCGGATCATTGTCCTGTTGGAAGGTCCAACGTCTCCCAAGCCGCAGGTTTGTGACTGACTCCATCACATTTTCCTCCAAGATCTCCTGGTACTGAAGGGAATTCATGGTACCCTGCACACGTTGAAGCTTTCCTGTACCATTAGAAGCAAAACAGCCCCAAAGCATAATTGACCCCCCGCCATGCTTCACAGTAGGCAAGGTGTTCTTTTGTTCATAAGCCTGGTTCTTCCTCCTCCAAACATAGCGCTGGTCCATTGTCCCAAACAGTTCTAATTTAGTTTCATCTGACCACAGTACACTGTCCCAAAACCTTTGTGGCTTGTCCACATGACTTTTGGCATACTGCAGTCGACCTTTCTTGTTCTTTGGAGTCAGCAAGGGGGTGCGCCTGGGAGTTCTGGCATGGAGGTCTTCGTTATGCAGTGCGCGCCTTATTGTCTGAGCTGAAACTTCAGTGCCCACATCTGACAGGTCTTTTTTCAGTTCCTTAGCAGTCACGCGGGGATTTTCCTCCACATTACGCTTCAGGTAGCGCACAGCAGTCGCGGTCAGGATCTTCTTTCTGCCACGACCAGGTAAAGTTTCCACTGTGCCCTTTAACTTGAACTTGCGAATGATACTTCCGATAGTGTCTCTTGGAATATTTAACAACTTCGCAATCTTTTTATATCCATTGCCATTCTTGTGAAGAGCAATAACCTCTTCTCTTGTCTTCTGGGACCATTCTCTTGCCTTCACCATGCTTGTAAACACACCAGTAGATGTCTAGAAGGAGCTGAGTATCACAGTCCTTTTAAATCTGCCTAATTGGTGCTTATCATGCTTGATTGCTGCTCGTTGACATCCACAGGTGTTTTCAATACCTGATTGAAAACACTGGAATGAACCTCTGTTCTTATGAGTGGTAGTTGTAAAGGGGTTGAATAATTGTGTCAATGAAGAAATCACAAAAAGGCCATTTAATACTTTATGACAAAAACAATTGATGCTATCTTAGTTGCATTTAGTTCTTTAACAAGTCCTTGTAAGATTTCATTATGAACACAATTACAAATGTGCACTGAATTCCATAAAACCCTTCGCAGCATTGGGGGTTGAATAAATTTGATCACAACTGTAGCTGCTGCATTTAATTTTTTATATTTTAAATAACTAAAATGAGGAATTATCAGAGATACGAGTCTGTGATTTATTGCAGTTGCCTTTTTTAGTTTAAAAAAGCTAAAATAAACTTTTTTTGTGTTTTCAATTACCTGAAAGCCTGGTATTGATCAGCATGGTTCATCTTTCATTCATAGCACAAACAAAAGCACAGTGTGTTAACAATGATGGTTATTTTCCATCCATCCATTATCTTCCGCTTGATCCTCTACTAGGGTCGTGGTGGGGTTCTCCATGGCCATCCATGTAAGAACGTTTCGGGCGCTGGGCAGATACAGCCAGGACAGGGCACAATCTATCGCTGGGCACACACTCACCCACTGAATGGGGCAATTTGGAGTACTCAATTGACCTTGATCCAGGTTTTTGGACTGTGGGAGGAAACCGGAGGTAACCCACACGGACACAGGGAGAACATGGAAACTCCACCCAGATTGTGTTTCGAACCGGGAATCCCTAGCGCTGAGAGGCGAACCACTAAGCCACCATGCCGTCCGATGGTCATATAATTAATGAAATAATTAGTTCAGTGTATTATCGATTTCCTTTGAGTGAAATTTTTTTTTTATTTTTTTTTTTTATTTTATTTATAAAATATATGTAAGGTTTGTTGCATTCTTATTCCTCATGTCATTATTTTACATAAGCACTGTAAAGAGGCTAGTGCTAAATCAAACCAAATAGACATGCAGAACAATGCTAAATTCCGTTCCTTAATAAGAGAACCACTCTGACACGGTACCAGACCATTGCAAGACCAACAAATATACAAAGAAGAAACCAGCACATACAAAAGGAGAACATGCTAAATTAATTTGAGTTTCCCCTGCCAGGGAATCCAGTCAAAGTCCATAATGATGTAAACTCTCCCATGCTGCCCTCTTTAGAAACAAATTTTCAGTGTTTACTTTTAATTTTCAGTGAATTTAACTCATTTAAAATAAATACTTTACTAATTAGATTCCTTATTAATTTTGTTTACACCACATATATTTTTATCACTATAATAAAGTCAGTAAAATCAATAAAACATGGAATATTATTTATTGCAGTGGGACCCAAACCATTGCATAAGACTACATTAAATGAGTGTTATTTTATGTTTAAATGAGGCTATTTTAATCCTGATTAATAGCATGCCTAAAAATAATAATAAACTGCCATTTATTCAACACGGACAAACACTGCAGGTCGAATAATACATAATAAATTGCTCTCTTTTATCGTTACCTGCGAACTACATTAATTTAAAGAGATTAAAATTGTTTTAAAGAGTGCACAAAACTAAAATTATAAAGTGCTAAGGCCCATAACGTAGCGCTTTACTTTAAATTGTCAATAAAAAGCTGCACGATAAGAGTTTGACCTACATGCTGCACTCAAGCCCCAGTTTACTATGTCTAATGTGTCCTCTGGAGTGATAAATGATGCTTTGCCATCTGGCAGCATAATGAACAACTTTGAGGTGAAAGGATGTCAGTAAAATTCTCATTAGAAAAGAAACGCTATAAAAGAAGGTGGAATAAAGTAATGGTTTAAATTAACCTTTCCTTTAGCTCCATCCCCATAATGAGAATTTATGTTGCAATGATGCTGTATACAAAAATTCAAAATGAAATACTTTATCTAAATACTTTATTTTATGCCATTTCTAAATTTGAATTAATTTTAAGTGCCACACAAACATGTGGTGAGGGGGTCTACTAGGGTCTAGACACATGCCTGTACATAATAAGCACACATTCACTCACAGAGCGGCAAGGTGGCTTAGTGGTTGGCATGTTCTCCTCTCAGTGCTAGGGATTTCCAGTTCGAATCCCAATCTGGGTGGAGTTTCCATGTTCTCCCCGTGTCCACGTGGGTTTCCTCCCACAGCACAAAAACATTGATCAAGGTCAATTGAATTCTCCAAATTGCCCCATATAGAGTGTGTCTGTGTGAGTAAGTGTGTGTGCCCAGCGATATATATAGATATATATATATATATATATATATATATATATATATATATATATATATATATATATATATATATATATATATATATATAAAGGCACATAATTCTTTATACCAATTACCTGTAAACATCTTGCATGTTTTAAACTCTTAAAATCTTAAAATTCATTTTGTTCTCATAAATATTCGGCAGCGACTTATGCAAAGTAATTTCCAAATTAGACGCTTTTAAAGAGGCTTAACATATATTACCAAACAAATCCTCTATAATAAAATGTTATTAGCTGTGGACAGGATTAGTGTTCATGCGCACACATTCAGGAACAAACATAATAGTTTAAATCAAACTGAAGATATTACAACAAAATGGCAAAGACATAATGAAATATCCCATTATAGATAATTTTTTTGTTGCAGTAATAATCCGTTGCATTGTGTGTCTTTGAGAATTTATAAAGACTCAAATGTTTTCCTTATTAAAATGCAACAACATTTCGTTACATTTTTTTTCTGCATCGATATTAAATCCCCTAACAAAAACCCCTATGAAAAGAAACACCAGGAATACGTGTACCCTGCCCGATATAGGGTTATCGGGGCCCCACCCTGGAGCCAGGCCCGGGGATGGGGTTCGTCAGCAAGCGCCTGGTGGTCGGTCACTTTCCCGTGGTGCCCGGCCGGGCCCAGCCCGAAAGAGTTACATGGGTTCCCCCTCAAATGGGCTCACCACCTGTGGGGGGGTTAGTAATAGGGGTTCGGTGCAGTGTGGATCGGGCGGTGGCCGGAGGCGTGGGCCTGGGCGTCGCGATCCTCGGTTGCTGAAATTGGCTTTCGGAACTTGGAACGTCACTTCACTGGCAGGGAAGGAGCCTGAGCTGGTGCGGGAGGTTGAGAGATACCGGCTAGATATAGTCGGGCTCACCTCAACGCACAGCTTGGGTTCTGGGTCCAATCTCCTTGAGAGGGGCTGGACTCTGTTCTTTTCTGGAGTTGCCCATGGTGAGAGGCGTCGGGCAGGTGTGGGCTTTCTCTTGGCCTCCCGGCTTGACGCGTGCATGTTGGAGTTTTCTCCGGTGGACGAGAGGGTAGCTTCCCTACGCCTTCGGGTTGGGGAACGGGTACTGACTGTTGTCTGCGCTTATGCGCCGAACGGCAGTTCAGAGTACCCAGCCTTCTTGGAGTCCGTGGGGGGGGTACTGGAAAATGCTTCCCCTGGAGACTCTGTAGTCTTACTGGGGGACTTCAACGCTCACGTGGGCAATGACAGTGAGACCTGGAAAGGTGTGATTGGGAGGAACAGCCTCTCTGATCTGAACCCGAGTGGTGTTCAGTTGTTGGACTTCTGTGCAAATCACGGTTTGTCCATCACGAACACCATGTTCGAGCACAAGGGTGTCCATAAGTGCACATGGCGCCAGGATGCCCTAGGCCGCAGTTCAATGATCGACTTTGTAGTGGTGTCATTGGACTTGCGGCCATGTGTTTTGGACACTCGGGTGAAGAGAGGAGCTGAGCTGTCAACTGATCACCACCTGGTGGTGAGTTGGATCAGATGGCGGGGGAAGATGCCGGTCAGACCAGGCAGACCTAAACGTATAGTGAGGGTTTGCTAAGAACGTCTGGCAGAAGAACCCGTCAGACAGATGTTCAACTCTCACCTCCGTCAGAGCTTCAACCACATTCCGGGGGAGGTGGGGGACATTGAGCCTGAATGGGCCATGTTCCGTTCCTCCATTGTTGAGGCGGCGGACAGGAGCTGTGGTCGAAAGGTAGTCGGTGCCTGTCGTGGCGGTAACCCTCGAACACGGTGGTGGTCACCCCGTGTAAGGGATGCCGTCAAGCTGAAGAAGGAGTCCTATCAGGCATGGTTGGCTTGTGGGACTCCAGAAGCAGCTGACCGGTACCGACAGGCCAAGCGATTTGCGGCTTCGTGCGTCGTGGAGGCAAAAACCCGGGTGTGGGAGGAGTTCGGTGAGACTTTGGAAAGTGACTTTCGGTCGGCTCCTAGAAGATTCTGGCAAACTGTCAGGCGACTCAGGAGGGGAAAGCAGTGTGCCACCAACACAGTATATAGTGGAGGGGGTGCACTGTTGACTTCGACTGGGGACGTCATTAGGCGGTGGAAGGAATACTTCAAGGACCTTCTCAATCCCACCAATATGCCCTCCGGAGAGGAGGCAGAGTCAGAGGACCCGGGGGGAGGCTTGTCCATCACTGTGGCTGAAGTCGCTAAGGTAGTCAGAGGGCTCCTTGGTGGCAGGGCTTCTGGGGTGGATGAGATCCGCCCGGAGTTCCTCAAAGCTCTGGATGTTGTGGGGCAGTCTTGGCTGACGCGTCTTTTCAACATTGCATGGTCATCGGGGGCAGTGCCTCTGGACTGGCAGACGGGGGTGGTGGTGCCTCTTTTTAAAAAGGGGGACCGGAGGGTGTGTTCCAATTACAGGGGAATTACACTCCTCAGCCTCCCCGGCAAAGTCTATGCAGGGGTACTGGAGAAGAGAGTCCGACTGATAGTCGAACCTCGGATCCAGGAGGAGCAGTGTGGTTTTCGTCCTGGTCGTGGAACACTGGACCAGCTCTTCACTCTCTCCAGGATCCTCGAGGGTTCATGGGAGTTTGCCCAACCAGTCTACATGTGCTTTGTAGATCTGGAGAAGGCTTTCGACTGTGTCCCTCGGGGTATTCTGTGGGAGGTGCTTCGTGAGTATGGGGTACATGGCTCCTTACTACGGGCCATTCAGTCCCTGTATTTGCGAAGCAGGAGCTTGGTTCGCATGGTCGGCAGTAAGTCGGACTGGTTTCCAGTAAGGGTTGGACTCCGTCAGGGCTGTCCTTTGTCACCGGTTCTGTTCATAATTTACATGGACAGAATTTCTAGGCGCAGCCAGGGGATGGAGGGTGTCCGGTTTGGTGATCTGAGGATCACGTCGCTGCTGTTTGCAGACGATGTGGTCCTGTTAGCATCATCAGGCTGTGAACTTCAGCTCTTACTGGATCGGTTTGCAGCTGAGTGTGAAGCGGCCGGGATGAGAATCAGCACCTCCAAATCTGAGGCCATGGTTCTCAGCCGGAAAAGGGTAGAGGGTCCACAAACGCAGATACACAATACACACGACCAATCGACAAATATTTAAACAGTGGGGCATTTACAAAAGCCAAGTGATCTATTCCCTCTGTCCTTTAAAATTGATTTGAAGGAACTTTGTACATCATTCTGTGGTTGATATTGCTTTCTTGGATCCAATTACAAAAAAAAACCTTTCTTAAATGAATTTCTAACCTTAAGCCAAGCATCCTGTTGCTCTGAATAGGCACCTGAGAGTAATTTACTGTGAATTATCCAGTATGACAGAGAGGGAGAAAGAGCCTGGCACTTTGCAGTATGAGAGAACGGGAGGAAAGTTGCCATCTCACTGATTTAATCACCTGCAAGATGACTGAACACTAGGAGGAAGGGAATTTAAAAAAATTTTAAAAAGGTGAAAATTAGCTACTAAGTACCACGAGACTTACAAAGCCAAGAACTGTCATTCTCTGCGTTTGAATTATAAATTCGAAACACATTCACTATTAGTATGTTAATCGAAATTCTGAGAAAGCAATTCAGCTGATAATGAGCTGAGGGGGTTCAAAGGACAGCTTGCATTGTGAGGGTAAAGTACTCCTTGTGTACTTTAGTTCCCGCAATAATTTAGCCCACCTGACTCAGTGAGAATGTTAAATGTAGAGAACATATGCGAGTCTGCATACTTGCAAGCATGCAAATAGCACCATATGTCTGCAATGTGTGTCCTATTGCTCAGGAATGTTTACGCTATTCGGGTTTTGTTATTATTTTTTACTGTTTACCAGTTAATAAAGCCCAATAATGATGAAAAATAATGTAAATTGGAAAATTCAGCACTAATTCCAGCAGTATTTCTTTGATTTTTGAGTCATTCATGCAAAACCATTACCAGATTCCGTGAGTCGACATCAAGTGTCTGGGTTATAAATCTTGGTAGAATTGAATAGCATAGGCTTAAGAATGTGAACTAAATGTTAGGATCCACTTTAAAACAATGAAAAGATATTGATATTGCTTTAGAAAATATAATACATTTATAACACTGCAGCACAGCTGGTGTCTGCAGCCTCAACTTACTTTTCCTCGCACTTGAAAGTCGCTTTGGCCAAAAGTGTCAGCTACATAATTAAATGTAAAAGCAATATAAATGTAAAGTGCCTAAAATTAATCAAGTGAGCCCTCACACCAGTAAGTTGAAACAACACTCAAAGGAGAATACTTTTAACTGGAAAGTGAAATTCCTTTAATAAAGCCACACGACCAAAAAGATTACAGAAAGCATAATTAAAGTTAGCGTTGTGGATTAAAAGTTCATCTCTGTGATATAATAAAATTTCCCCCATCTTTTGAAGCCGTAGTATGCCAGGCATGACGCATCCTATCAAAAGTATATTTCTGATGCTCTTACTGAAGCTTAACTCGGAGGTTTATGATCAGCTGTGACGACTTTGATGTGCAACACTGAGCACCCCTTGCCTGGACCCTCGGTGTACAACAAAGGCAAGCATCAAAGTTGTTTTCTGCTTTTAGCATCCAAATGGTGGAATGAGCTTCTCTTAGAAGTCCAAATGACTGATTTTTCTTGTGTCATCAAATGAAAACTAAAGGCCTATTCTTATCTAACATTTAAACTAGCACTACATTTTAACATACTGTATGCACTATTTAAATATAGATCCCATTCTAAGTTGGTCCACCCATTGCAGATTTAACATGTGCTTTGGCACATGGGTTCTGTTCTTAGTGAATGCTTGCTCCATAAATTTGGAGATTTACGGCGGTTTATCCAGATATTTGTGAGATCAAATACTATGTTGAATGAAAGGGCCTGGCTTCATCCTTGTTCAACAGGGGCTCTGTGTGGATACAGTACAGTACTTTATCTATAATAAACACACACACATACACATATATAGTACACCTATTCTAGCTGCATAACAGCCTAAGTGGCTTTGTGGCATTGTAGTAAGAGCAGCACATACTGGATGACAGTAGCATCTAAAAGCTCGCCACCTCATCATCTACCAAACTTTACTAGTGGTGTAAAAAAAAAGATCATTGCCTATATTGAATTTGTAGGTCCATTTGGGCTATAAAATGCATTTGTGCATTTTAAAAATAATACAATGTTATTTAAATTATTATTATTATCTCAGGGCGGCATGGTGACTTAGTGGTTAGCACGTTCTCCTCTCGGTGCTAGGGATTCCTGGTTCGAATCCCATCTGGGTGAAGTTTCCATGTTCTCCCCGTGTCCACGTAGGTTTCCTCTTGGTTCGCCGGTTTCCTTCAACAGTCCAAAAACATGGATTAAGGTAAATTGAATTCTCCAAATTGCCCCATATAGAGTATGTTTGTGTGTGTGAATGTGTGCCCAGTGATAGACTGGCGCCCTGTCCTGGTGGTATCTGCCCAGCGCCTGAAACGTTCTCCCCTGGATGGGCATGGGGAACCCACCCGTGACCCTAGTAGAGGATAAAGCGGAAGATAATGGATGGATTATTAGCTCATATCATTGTCTTTTTCTTAATCCTGTACTAGGAACTAGGTTTGTGGGGGGGTACTCTATACCCATCCAGAGAAGAATGTTTCAGGCGGTGGGTAGATACAACCAGGACAGGGTGCCAGTCTAATGGGATTGGGATTTAAACCTGGGTTTTAAACCAATCTATTGCTGGAAACTGGTGAATCTGAAGTAAACCCATGTGAACACGGAGAGAACATGGAAGCTCCACTAAGCTTGGGATTCAACCCGAGTCGGACATGCTAACCACTAACCCACCATGCCTCATTACTATTATTATTATTATTATTATTATTATTATTATTATTTATTTATTTATTTATTTATTTATTTATTTATTTATTTATTTATTTTTATTAATATAATTATTATACTACTAATAATTATTATTATTATTATTATTATTATTATTATTATTATTATTATTATTATTATTATTATTGTTATTTATTTATTTTTAGTTTTAGTTTTAGTTTTAGTTTTATTAATATAATTATTATACTACTAATAATTATTCTTGTTGTTGTTATTATTATTATTATTATTATTATTATTATTATTATTATTATTATTATTATTAAATGTTGTTTTACACAGTGAATTTTTTACACATTTTTTTGTATTCGTAAGCAAAATTCAACAACCATAACCAGTGTATTGATATAACAGAGAGAGAGAAATCTGCCATAGTCAATAGATAACAACTTAGAAAGCTGAACTGCTTTGTGATAATAATAAAGCCAAAAGATTCACATCAATGAGGTAAATGCATGAGAGAAAATCTCATCACAGCATATTCGTTCTTCAGCAGATTACATTTGCCATTGTATTGACGTTATGTTTTCGGTGTATGAGAGTGAATATAAAAATTGGATTAAACCATGGGCGTAGTGAGAAAGTCAGCTATGTTGTCAGGCCTTAAGTGAGCTCTGCATGAAAATTTGGGAAAATCCCAAGCTAACTGATGCCAAAGGGGAAGAAATATTGTAACAGTGTGCACAATGTAAACAAGGCATAGGTTTATTACTGTATTTTTAAACTAAATTGTTGTTAATGGGACACCCATTAAGTAGAAAAATGCTTACAAGTAAAGATTTAGTGCGTTATATATTTCATTCTGTAAAGTATATTCATCAACAGTGAAACTGCAGTGCAAAGCACTGTACAATAAATATTCTCAACATGTATGTAAACGGTTAAAACCTTAAAATAGTTTACATTATTTGGATTTATGATTTAATGACATAGAATTTGTTTGGTAAACATCTGCTATATATAATAAAATGACAAATGGCATTCTTTGGAATATATAATTTTTTATAGTAAAAAATAGGAATAACATTTGCATGTTCCGTCTATACTTGCGTAAATATCCTTCTTCAGTTTTCTCTTACAGTACATTATTACAGGTAAATTAGTGATCCAAAATTGCCCCAGGTATGTGTTTGCGTATGCATGTGATTGTGTTTGTGTGTCTACAATAAACTGGAGACCTGCCTTTCACCATATAAGCCAATTAGAAAACGAATCAGTAAATTATTATTGTAATTCTGTAAAATTGTTCTTTTTAAATCTTTATGTATTTTTAAAAATTGTATAATAATAACAAATTATTAGGTTAAAAAAACTGGTGCAACAGCTGAGCTGTTTTTTTTGTCTATAAATGTGTCCCAATGAATAGCTCAATCATTCATGCATTTGTAATTAAGGCAACAATATAGATGTTATCATGGGTTTTTGTACTCAAATATCATTTGCACAGTCTCTGCCACACGCTCACATCCATGCTGTGCGATGCTGATTATCACTCGGTTGGTTGGAGAGTGCTTGGTATTCAGGCTGAGCTGTGAACATGCAGACAGGGTCATGGTAGGGATGGTGACATCTGGTCAAATAGCTGTGCCCAAAGATTTAATTAGGGTCAGCTTTTGTGACAATGGCTGTCTGAAACGATCGGTTATATGATAACATTTTTCGGCAGCTTGCTTTTGTTGTATTTTGCTCACAGCAAGAGATATACAGTTGACGGAATAAAAGCTCAGTCGCTGGTTTGAAGAGATGACCACATGGGAGATGAAATCTGACATTATACCTGACATTATATATCTGACATTATGTTTTCTTAAAGGATATTTCCAGTTGAACAAAATTGACATTTTAACCAAACATGTTGCCACTATTCACATCTAAGAACTTTCTGAATATTTAACTTTCGTGATTATTTTGTGTTATATACTGCAATATACTGTATGTCCACTTTTATTAATACAATCATAATTATGTTATAGAGTGCAACGATCTTCAGCAATATAATATTTTTCAGCTTTTACAGCTTTACTTATTCTGTCTTCTAGAATATTTTGAAGTGTGTATGAAAGAAATATTTGCAGATTTATCCAGAAGAACATTTTGTGGAAACTGATGTTTGAAAGGACAGGACAGGACAAGACAACCTTTTATTTTATTACCTTTTATTAAGGGGAAATTTGCACTTATATAGCAGCATTAAAACAGTAAAAATATAAATTGAATAAAAATATGAGCATTATATACAAGACAGTATAAGAAAACTATAATATTAATTTAAAGATTAAAAATAACTAAGCAAGGTAATAAAGTATTTTCAACTGCACATAACTAGAGGAATATTGCACTTTAAATTGTTAAAATATTATTGCACGTTGAATAAAAGATAAATAAAAGACAGCACAAGACAAGACAAGACAACCTTTAATTATCCCACAAGGGGAAATTTGCATTTGTACAGCAGCATAAAAACAGTAAAAAAATAAATAAATAAATGAGCGTTATATACGACCTAAAATAAGAAAAATATTTTTTAAATATTTAAAAGATAAAAATGTAAAAAACATGATGCAATGTAATAACGAATTTGAAAATTTCCTGAGTAAAATAGTGGGATGGGACCGGGACGGGGACAACAAGGGGAAATTTGCATTTGTATAGCAGCATTAAAAACAGAAAGAAAGAAAGAAAAAAAAATATATATATATATATATTTTTTTTTTTTTTTTGTTTTGTTTTTTTGAGCTTATATACAAGATAGAATGACAAAACTATAAAAAATTATTTAAAGCTAAAAAATAATAAGCAAAGTAATAAAGTATTTGCAATTGCACATAACTTTTCCTGTGTTGAGAACTATAGCACTTGCTACCACATGTTATCGCCTGTTAAATAATGAAATAATTACAGATAAATAATAGATGTGAGGATCTGCTCCATAGATGTTTGATGGGGTTGAGATTTAGTGCTTTGTGCAGACGGCTAAAGTCCTTCCACACCATTCTTACCCAAGATGCCCTTATGGACCTTGCATTGTGCACTGGAGCAAATTCATGTCAGAATGGAAATCGGCCTTCCACAAACTATTGCATGCAATTATTCAACCTGCTTGGCCATGTCCTGACCAAGGGGACTGAATAAAACACCATTAAATGATTAAGAGTGATTAAGGTGTGTCCCTACACTTCTGCCTCTTCTTTCAAGGTTCTTTGCATATTTCCTGATTAATTTCATTTAGATCACAGAAACAAAATATCCAACATAATGTTTGTTCTATTAATAATATCCGTATGTTTGGAATTAATACATATTATAGATTATATTAATACATTTTCAATAATGTATTTCAATATTTTTTTATAAGTTTACTTTTTTTCAATTATAATCATCTAATCCTGGCAAAGCCAACAACCTTCCTTCAGTGCTACCCAAAACCCGAAGCTCTGCTGTTGCAAGAGAAAGGTGATAGCTGACAGTGGCAAGTAATCTGCTCTATTGATCAGGCCATCTGCACCTGCCTTCAATCAGAAAACATCAAACAGAGAGAGAGAGAGAGTGTCCATTACCTCTTTCAGATCATAGCAGGGATTTGGAATGTTTATTATTTGTATTAACTATTCAGATATTGATAGCAAAAAAGACATTGGCTGGGATTTTGAGATGAGAATTTGACTAATTCGGCTTTCAAACTGGAAGCGCCTGTTGTAAAGGCTTATATGTCGGAGGGTCTCTGGTTTCCGCCTTGAAAAATCATTTTCCATCATTCTACCCAGAACCTATCAAGCTGTGAAATTGATCTAAATCCCTTCCCACAGGTCTGCGCTGTGCTGAATATTCATCATGGATCTGATATTGGAAAGACACTCTTCAATGGTGGCATGTCCCGGAGGCATGAAACACTATAACCAGTAATAGTAGAAGAGCAATATGGCTGTCATCCGTTCCCTTGAAGGCAGACTTAATAAATTACACATTAGCCCTCAAAACCGAGTCTTTCTTTAAAGGCTTCTCAAATGCAGAATGACAAGTCTTTACTTGTCATGTTAAAAAAAACATAACTATTGCCGCTGGTTAATATAAAATAATTTCATTAGAGTTAGACTTTATTGCTTATCAGGTTCCAGATCTGTTTCTAGAGTAAATAGTTACTGAATCATCAATAAATGTGACAAATTCTATCTTTGTTTCCCTGTTTTTTTTCCCATAAGCAGTGATACTATTGCATTCAGCAGTTTCAAATGCCTTTTAGAATGAGAAATGTCTCACATCTTGGTGGTGAAATGAAGACGACCTGATTAAAACCTTTATCGATGGACCTGTTTTCTCCTAATCATGTGCATTTAGGTTCCACATGGGTGCCGATCAATACACTGCAACAGGAACATTAAGCGATTCTCAAGTACAGGGTATTAAACCCCAATCATTGTGTTCTATTGTTTGGCATGTTGTATTGATTATTTCCTAGGTTTCGCTGACAGGAGTGAAATACAGAAAGCCTCAAAAGCCATGTGCTCTCACATTTTAGTTAATACATTATGAAAATTGAGTTTATATAGTAAGCAAATAATTCTACATAAAAAACTAGACTGTTGAATTTATTGATTGTAGTTCTAAGATGGAAAATAATTTGATTGCATTCTGTCCGAATAAATGCTAGGCTCAAGATTAAAGGAAAGAAAAACCACCATGAAAGGACATTTAATGCTTGGTTTCTTTTAGATCAGGGTATGTGATTGTCATTATGGTCACTCTCCGTGTTGAGATCAATAAGGGCAAACACGTCACAGGCTGAGGAAGATGTGGCCTTAGTCTGTCAGCAGGAGCAATTATAACGTTAATAAAGGTCTTTTAACTCACATGGGAATTAAGAGAGAAATCTTTTTTGCTACTAATAAGGTTCGCTCTAAATCCCCTCGTTATTTTATAGTGCCTACTGCAGCAGGTTACTCCCTGGAGAGCGCACCTCCAGACATCTTAGTTGCAACTTCGATCCCATCATTCACCCGGGGAATGCTCGCTGCATGATAAAGATAACTTTCTCGCTTAAGACTCAATCAATATTTCAATCGGCTTCTCACTTTTACTGGCCTTCTTCTCTTTCTGTCTCATTAGTGCAGACGGTAAAAACAAAAAAAACTGTGAAAGATGATATAGTTTGAAGCTCTGCTGTATAATTAATATAAATATATTTATTTATGGCGGCACGGTGGCTTAGTGGTTAGCATGTTCTCCTCTCAGCACTAGGGATTCCCGGTTCGAATCCCCATCTGGGTGGAGTTTCCATGTTCTCCCCATGTCTGCGTGGGTTTCCTCCGGGTTCTCCAGTGTCCTCCCACAGTCCAAAAACATGGATCAAATCAATTGAATTCTCAAAAGTGCCCCATATAGAGTGTGTTTGTGTTAGTAAGTGTGTGCCCAGCGATGGATTGGTGCCCTGTCCTGGGTCTATCTGCCCAGCACCTGAGATGTTCTCCCCTGGATGGGCATGGGGAACCCCACTACGACCCTAATAGAGGATAAAGCGGGAGATAATGAATGAATGAATATTTATTTACACCTGATATGGCAGTGCAGTGGTGTAGTGGTTATAGCATGTCTGTGCTGGGGATCCAGGTTTGAATCCTCCCACATCCCAAAAACATGGACTCAAGGTCAATTAAATGCCCCATATTGTGTATGTTTGTGTGAGTGACTGTATCCAGTGATGTATTGGCGCCCTGTTCTGGGTGTTTCTGTCCAGCACCCGAAACATTCTCCCCTAGATGCTATGGGGACCCCTCCACCCCCCACGAACCTAGTAGAGGATTAAGCGGAAGATAATGAATGAAAGAATTAATTTACATACCTGAGGTACATATATACAATGTATGTTTATGAAATTATATTAATATACAATATTTTTTGTTTGAAATGCTTTGCTTTCTTTAATTACCTAACTTTTTTACTTTTACTTATTGAGTTGGTTGTACTGACATACACTTTTACTATTTTAATGGCAGACTAATTTGAATTATGTATAGTGTTTAAAGAAAAGTTGACTAGGGTTTGAAGGCATCTGATTTGTAAAGTCAATAAAAGCACATCATTTTGGATTTCTATTAATATAATATATAAAGTTGTTACTAAAGATTCTGTGCCTCATTTATTCAAGTATTCCATTTTAATATGCCTTGGATCTGCTTCAAGTTATTTTTCTGTTCTACAAATAGCATTTTAACTTATGGTTCAAGGGTTTCCCATGCCATCCAGGGGAGGGTTCCCCATGCCTATCCAGGGGAAACCATTTCAGCACTGGGCAGATACATCCAGTACTAACACACACTTACTCACCCATGTAAGGGTATATAGGGACAATTTGAAGCAGTAAATTGACCTTGAACCCATGTTTTTGGACAGTGGCAGGAAACGCTTTGGCACACAGACACAGGAAGAACATGGAAACTCCATCCAGACTTTGATTCGTACCTGGATCCGCAGCGCCGGGAGGTGAATGTGCTAACCACTAAGCCACCATGCCATCCTAAATAACAATCTAATTAAATGTAATTGTTGAATCATTGTTCTCTGGGGCGGCACGGTGGCTTAGTGGTTAGCATGTCCCTCAGCACTAGGGATTTCCGGTTCGAATCCCCATCTGGGTGGAGTTTCCATGTTCTCCCCGTGTCCGAGTGGGTTTCCTCCGGGTTCTCCGGTTTCCCACAGTCCAAAAACATGGAGAACTCAATTTGGAGAGATCAAGTCAATTGAGTTCTCCAAATTGAGTGTGTTTGTGTGTGTGTCTGCGTGTGTGTGTGTGTGACCAGCGAAAGATTGGCGCCCTATCCTGGGTGTATCTGCCCAGCGCCCAAAACGTTCTCCCCTGGATGGACATGGGAACCCCCCCCCCCCCCCCCCCCCCCCGCCACCCTAATAGAGGATAAAGTGGAAGATAATAAATGAATGAATTGTTTTCTGTAATTAACTGTTTTTATGTTAGTCCATATACCTTTGATTGTAAGGGAACTATTCTTTTAATCCCCTTAATCCTTTCCAACAATGGATTTATAGTTTAATTCAATTTAATATTTTTTTTACATTAATACACAAACATTATGGGAACCTGTTGGCCTGGTACATTTGAGAATTCCTATATCAGAATCATCTCCTGGTGGTTTCTTCACTTGTTCTGTGGTAGGGCTGCAAGGGTCAGACAAAAGGTAATGGTCTCACCATGCCTGTCACAGCTTTTAAAAGTGCTCCCTTTTTACTTGCACTGCATGGTTCCCCCAACAACTCCCACCCACCAACCCCTGCACCCCCCACTGGTCCAGCCATTACTAAAAATGTCAGTGAATATTGATTTGGTGGGAGCAACAAAGGCTTAACTAAAAGACAGTCCCTTTTGTGTATCCCATATGAATAGACTGGATCTTTCATGGCTGCCATAACAGTCTGCAGTAATTTGGTTATCAATATTTCATGCAAGTGTCTATCCCACAGTCTGCATGCAAAATTTTAGGTCATGTTTTACTTCTGAGAGAAAATGAGCTTTTTGTCTGTACTTGCTCTGAATTTTACTCACTGCAAAAAGACTACAGCGGTTCAGTTTATTATTATTATTATTATTATTATTATTATTATTATTATTATTATTATTTTTATTATTATTATTATTATTATTGTTGTTGTTGTTGTTGTTGTTGTTGTTGTTGTTGTTGTTGTTATTATTATGGGATGGCTTAGTGGTTAGCACGTTCTCCTCTCAGCGCTGGGGATTCCCGGTTGGAATCCCAATCTGTGTGGACTTTCCATGTTCTCCCTGTGTCCGTGTGGTTTTCCTCTGGGTTCTCCGGTTTTCTCCCACAGTCCAAAAATATGGATCAAGGTCAATTGAATCTTCCAAATTGCCCCATATAGAGTGTGTTTTTATCTGCGTGAGTGAGTGTGTGCCCAGCGATAGATTGGCGCCATGTCCTGGTTGTATCTGCCCAGCGCCCGAAACGTTCTCCCCTATATGGGCATGGGGACCCCGTGACCCTAGTAGACGATAAAGCGGAAGATAATTGATGGATAGATGGATATTGTTATTATTATTATTCATTCATTCACTAGGGTGCCGGAAGGGGGAGGCGGGTACCCCATGCCCATCCAGGGGAGAACGTTTCAGGCACTGCCGCCAATCTATCACTGGGCACATACTCACACAGACACACACACTCTATTTGGGGCAATTTTGAGCATTCGATATACCTTGATCCATGTTTTTGGACTGTGGGAGGAAACCGGAGAACCCAGAGAAAATCCACACTGACACGGGGAGAACTTGAAAACTCCACCCAGATTGGGATTCGAACCCGATTTCCAAGCGCTAAGAAGCAAACGTGCTAACCACTAAGCCACCGTGCTGCCCAGAAAGCCTTTTGAACCCCCACATAATACTCAAACAAAGCAAAAGCAAAATGGAATCTATTTATCTAACCCTTTTAACAAGGAATTGTTTAACCCATTAGATTTTCTACATCCCAAATGACTTACAGCAGCAACCATGTACAGAGGTAAAAGGCATGCTAAAGGCATCAGTGAAGAAAAGAAAAAGTAATAATGTGGAGAATTTAATGGGGATTTATTCTGTTTGAGCAGCCTGGGAATATTAAATAGCAAAATATATTAAATCAGTTGATGAAAGGGTTTAAGTATACATCATTTGAGAATTTTAGGTTCCTAAGTACACCAGGCAGTCAGTTGATATGTGCATATGCTTATTTCACCTGAACTCTCAAAGTGACATTGGAGCTCAATTAACATTTGGTAATTAATGATGAATGCTGGTGCAAAGTTTGAAGCACAGGGCTTTAAATCCTTGGTAATTGCAGGTCTGGAGAGAATTTCTAAGAGGTTACACTATATCACATTTCTTAACTACAGTCCTAGATCCCTTTGACAGTTTCAAAGTTGTTATTAATGTACTGCAGTGAGAGCATTTCTTTTTAGAATCTATTATTAATCGAAGTGTTTAATGTCATCTGCAGTAACCTGCATGTTCTGAAACATGTGTGTGCTTTAAACACTGTTTTATTTCTCACTGTGATGTAGTGGTCATGCCTATGATACTGGGTTGGACAGACTTTCACAGAAACCAAATACAAATCACTGCAACGCTTTTAACATTATAATTTGTGAACTGAACAAAGCAGCGTTTGATATTGCCCATCAAAAGCATAGACACTTTTTGTCCTTTACTCTATGTTTCATGGCATAGAGGTAAGCAGCGCTGTCTGTAATGAAATACTCTGTTTTTAACCTAACCTAGATAGATCAAAGAGCTGATAAAAGGCTGACACGATTTAACTGCATTGAGGAAAAAAAGATGCACTCATTAAAGATGTTCAAAGACATTAATTAATGTATTTTTTATCTAAAATCTATTTTTATGCATTAAATAAATGCAGGGCGGCACGGTGGCTTAGGGGTTAGCACGTTCTCTTCTCAACGCTGGGGATCCAGGGTTAAATCCCAAGCTGAGTGGAGTTTCCATATTCTCCCCGTGTCCACATGGGATCCTCCGGGTCCTCCGGTTTCCTCCCACAGTCCAAAAACATTGATTCAAGGTAAATTGGATGTTCTAAATTGCCCCATATAGTGTGTGTCTTTCACTTAGGACAGTATGTATCTACCCTGGATCGGATTTCTATTTAAAACTGTGGCTAAAATAAAGGTCGTCTTCAATGCATTGTCCTAAATATAATACTTATTTTTGGAAAGGGTGTTTAGTGTGCAACCAACCAATAACTTTCCTTTATTGATTATTGTATTGACAGCTTCAATACGAATGTTATCGACATTTCAATGAATGTGAGTCAGCTAAGAGACATATCTTTTCTCTAAGGAAAGTGAAAGGACAGGCACAGTTGACCCATTTGACATTCATGGACATTTGGTTACTGTAAAATCTTTGCACACCTACATCCACATCTCTGCTTTCAACATTTTTGGCAAATGGTGTATGTACTTTAGCCAAAAGTACACAATCACAGAGAAAGAAACAAAGAGAACAGAAGGTAAATGTGTGGGTTGCAGAAATTGTCACTTTTCAACTTCACAGTATTCAGTTTCGTTTTTTTGCCAATGACTAGTGCAAAGTAGGTGGCATTAAGCTCTATGTGAATAAATAGCTGTTAAACACATTTTATTTCACACTCTATATTTAGTTTATTTATACTGCTCACATAATGGCGAACTAACTATATTCCATTCATTTATCCATATATTATCTTCTGCTTAATCCTCTACTAGGTTCGTGGGGATGGGGGGGGGGGCTGTTCCACATACCCATCTAGGGGAGAATCACTGGACAGATACACCAAGGACAGGGAGGGTTCCCCATGCCCATCCAGGGGAGAACATTCGGGCACTGGGCAGATACACCCAGGACAGGACGCCAATACATCGCTCGGCACATACTCACACAAACACACACAATATGGGGCAATGTTGAGCATTTAATTTACCTTCAATCCATGTTTTTGGGATTTGGGTGGAAACCAGAGAACCTGGGATGAACATGGTAACTCCACCCAGATCAGGATTCAAACCCCCTGGGGACGTGCTTACCACTACGCTACTGCATGGGGGGGGTTCCCCATGAACATCCAGGGGAGAACATTTCGGGCGCTGGACATATTCACCGGGACAGGCCGCCAATCTATCGCTGGGCACATCCTTTCCCCAAGGATTAAGTTATTATTAAGTTCATTGGCATGTGGAATCCAGCATCCTGTCCTTTAAATAGGTTAAAACGTGTATTCGTCTAAGCATTGTAAACATTGTATTGTATTTTTCCCAAAAGTACTTGATAAAATTTGCCCATTAAGCAACACAACCATAAATTTGTTTGTTTCTGTAGCAGTCAACACTACTGCAGTATAGTGGTCATAACTGACCTCAATTTCAAACGAGCCCAGTGGACTTAAATATTTTTGTTTATTGTGAATTCTGGAGATTGTGAGTTAGTAAATCAACAGTAACTATGTAATGTTAAAAATACCCAATTTGACTTGATTTTGGCCTTGTTTTACGCAGTCTTATTCTAAAAGAGTGGGCTAACCCTTCAGTTCAGTGTGGCAGGATGTGGGAAATGCTATAAATCTCCATTATTTTTGGCTTCTGACATTTCAGAAATGTTAATCTGGCTCTGAAGTCTGTTTCCAACTTTGACGTAATGTCTTTCTCACAGTCATTTTCTGTCCCTAGTCAAACTGGAGTAAAAAGTGGCATCAGATTACCAGCTGTCCATCTTTCATATTATTTCTACAAACAGCTATTTTGAAGGGACTTTCAGGCTGAGTGACTCACACTCTGAGTGCTAAATGACGTTATTTGCATTTTACAGCACTGACATTTGCATCCATGGAAAGAAATGTCCCAATTTACAAAGACCAAAGATCAGAGACTTCATGTTTTTAGCTATTTTTGACATTTGGAACAGATCCATGAATCCATATAAAAATATCTTAACGAACAGCGCTGTCCTTTAATTAATTCTGTATTTATTAGCCAAGAAAGAGATCGCTGATAGACAGATAAACCTTTAACAGACGTACATAGAGATAAAAGGAAACATAGACACGAAGCCCTCTTGACCTTCCAGGCTTAATCTACATCCATTTCCTGCACATCCACACTGTAACCCCCCTACCTCCAACCTCAACCAAACCCAACCATGACCTTTCACACACTGGAAACTGCAAGCAGACAATGGTACCCTTTACGAGCCTCTGAGGACGGCCAAGCGTGCAGCTGGAGGAACCACTAGCCACTCTTTGTCCCGAAGGCGAATGAAACAGCTGAGGGGGATCTCCGAGAGTTTAAAAGTAGGGGAGGATAGACAGATGTGTAAAGTCATTAGGAAGTGTATCCCACAAGAATTTTCTACAAAGCATTCTAACACTATGAGACTCAGAACTGACAAACAGATGTAAGGTGACTAATAAACATCGTCTGCTTTGTGTTATTTTTTTATTTATTAATTTGCTTTGATCCAGCTTGTTTTTTAAGCGTTAAATATTTTCAAAATACATTTTCTGGTGTGTGAAATATTCTTGATTACTTGTATTTGCAATGACATTTTTAAATTCACAAACTGCTATTTTGGCTCAAACGATACACAAACGCCACAGTGATGTACAAAGGTTCTTCCCCAAACTGCTGCTTAATAGGACAGCTATAGGTAGCTGGCAGTATGCTTTTTTTTAGCAATTAAGACTTGTTAAGGCATTGTAGACCAGCTCATCAGGTGCGATTATATCTTTTGGTTGGCATGGAAACACCTCGGTGCACCCCCTGAAGAACTAGAAGAGGTAGCTGGGGGTGGGAGTGTCGGGCCTCTTTGCGAAGGCTGTAGCCCCCATGACCTGGACCCGGATAAGCAGTGGATAATGGATTAATGGATAGATCAGGTGGAAACATCTGTTTTAGCTTTAATTTGGTTAGTAATAACGAAGACAACAAATGGGAAGTGGAAAAGAGCGAGTAATTAAACTCAGACTAATAACATCCTTTTCAAAAGTCAAAGGAATCAAAAGTCTTTCCTTTAGTCTTTATGTTATCCACCTTTATTTTACATTTACTGTACATTTAGGGTCATTTAGAATGATGGATGCTCAGAGGTTAGGGTGTAGGACTTCAATCTGAAGGTTGTACTTTCAAATCCAAAGTCCACTGAAGTTATCGATGACGACCATTTATGTAGGATCTGTAGCATTTTCAAATTTCAATTTCACACTCACAGCCACACAAATATTTAAATTTATCATGTCATCTTATTAGGGTGGCATGGTGGCTTAGTGTTTAGCACATTCGACTCTCAGCACTACATCTGGGTGGAGTTTCTATGTTCTCCCCGTGTCCGCGTGGGTTTCCTCCGGGTTCTCCGGTTTCCTCCCACAGTCCAAAAACATGGATCAAGTCAATTGAGTTCTCCAAATTGCCCCATGTAGAGTGTGTTTGTGTGCGTGTCTGTGTGTATGAGTGTGTGGCCAGCGATAGATTGGCGCCCTGTCCTGGGTGTATCTGACCAGCGCCCGAAACGTTATCCCGTGGATGGGCATGGGGAACCCCCCCACGACCCTAATATAGGATAAAGTGGAAGATAATGAATGAATGAATGAATGTCATCTTATTTGTGTGTGTGTGGGGGGGGGGGGGGTTCCTCATGACCATCTAGGGGAGAACGTTTCGGGTGCTGGGCATATATACCAAGGACAGGGTGCCAGTCTATCACTGGGCACACACATGCCCCCACACTATGTAGAGGCAATTTAGATAAGAGCAATTTAGAGCAGCCAATTCACCTTAAATTAATATATTTAGACTGTAGGAGGAAGCCGGAGTAACATATGTGCTAACCTCATAGCCACCCCATTTTATTCTATTACATTATCCATCCATCCATTATCTTCGGGGCGCTGGGCAAGTACACCCAGGACAGGGTGCCAAGCTATCACTGGGCACTCACTCACTCACACAGACACACACACAGACACACTCTATATGGGGCAATTTGAAGCATTCAATTGACCTTGACTGCGGGAGGAAACTGGAGAACCCTGAGGAAACCTACGCTGACACAGGGAAAACATGGAAACTCCACCAAGATTGGGATTCAAACCGGGAATCCCTAGCGCTGAGAGGTGAACGTACTAACCACTAAGCCACCGTACCTCCCTATATTACATTATATTTTATAATTTTCATTTTCAGTTGGGGGTTTGCAAAAATAAAGAGTTTATCTTGTAAACATAGGTTGAGGGGGCAGTGGGAAGGTTCCTTCTTACTAGTCAGAGTGCGTACCATACCATACCCCCCACCCCCCAATATTTATTACTCAGAATATCCTTATTGTAAAACCCTTCTTCTGTGATGTATGAGATGGAGTGGTGTGACAAGTGTTTCTTCCGATGTTAAAATGACACCCAACCATCCGTTCTTTTAATGGCACATGACATTCTTTGAATGACAAAAAGTTATTTTGAATTTTATGTGAGACGTTTTTCCGTTTGAAGCAACACATTTGTGTATGGTGTCAATTACAGCTCTTAGAAAAAAGCAAATCTAAATCAGAGGCAGCTCAGGCTTGTTTTTCTTTTTCTCATGACTGCTTCCCCATTCACTTTATTCACATTCCATTTTTATTTGATAATGACTGACATGATCATTAAAACATCTTAGACACAGTGTGGTTGTGTTGGTGGACTGAAATATGAGAAATTCTTTTTCGTTAACATTGTCTTTTAAAATCTCCCATTTTGAATTCATTAATTTTGCATTGCATATGGAAAACACATAAAAGAAAACATGTAAATGAATATCTCAGCACTATGAGGACATAAGGGCCTGTGTTTGCATGATTGGCCGTTTCGCACTGAATTCTTTTTCTGCATGCATCAGAATTCTGACACTGTGTTGAAACAGCAGCTGTATTTATTACAGAAAGCAAAGCCTCCAAGACCCATTTCCTCTAATCTTGCTCGAACATCAAAGGAACACCATCCACTGTGTGTTCTAGATTTCTACACTCTCCCATTTTCTCAATTGTCTCAAATGAGACTTATCTTAATAAGAGTAGGTCAAGCCTATCCCAGCATTTATATTTACAATAGTATGCAAAACACCTTGGACAGGCGGACAGTATATTACAGGGTAGACACAACGACAAATTAATTTACACATACAGTCACACCCAGCAGCATGTTGTCTATGTGCTTCCTGTGTCTGCGGGAAGGTTAATTTCCTCCCACAGTCCAAAGACATGGATTCATGGTAAATTGAATTCATTCATTCATTATCTTTATCCTATATTAGGGTCGCGGGGGGGTTCCCCATGCCCATCCAGGGGAGAACGTTCCGGGAGCTGGGCAGATACACCCAGGACAGGGCGCCAATCTATCACTGGGCACACACTCATACACACAGACACGCACAGAAACACACTCTACATGGGGCAATTTGTAGAACTCAATTGACTTTGGGAGGAAACCGGAGAACCCGGAGGAAACCCACGCAGACACGGGGAGAACATGGAAACTCCACCCAGATGGGGATTCGAACCAGGAATTCCTAGCGCTGAGAGGAGAACGTGCTAACCACTAAGCCACCATGTCGCCTAAATTGAATTATATAATAATAATAATAATAATAATAATATAATTAGGTGGCATGGTGGCTTAATGGTTAACATGTTCTCCTCTCAATGCTGGTGATTCCAGGTTCTCTCAATCTGGGTGGAGTTTCCATGTTCTCCCCGTGTCCATGTGGATTTCCTCCGGGTTCTCCAGTTTCCTACCACAGTCCAAAAACACGGATTCAAGGTAAATTGAGTGCTCTAAATTGCCCCATATAGAGTGTGTTTGTGTGTGTGAGTGAGTGTTGCCAGCGATAGTTTAGCACCCTGTCCTGGATGTATCTGCCCAGCGCCTGAATTGTTCTCTCCTGGATGGGGAGAGAATATGAGGAACCCCCGCGACCCTAAACGAATGCAGTTTACTGGCCAACACACAACACCTACACTTGTACATAAATTCTTTAATTCTGAAAGAAATTTTTTTTAAAAAAGTCGACTTTATAAGTATTGTTTACAAACTGTTTATAAAAGCTTATAAGCTCTCTTTACAGGCATAAAGTAAAGTGTTGTCATTAATTACATCATTAAGAGAGACTGCATACATACTGTAGTAGGACATAATGACTTATAAAGCTCATAAATGCTCTTTACAGACTTTAAGTAAAGTGTAATCATCTTGTTTTAAGTAAGAATATCCAAAAAATCGAAAGTTAAAATAAGTTCATCTTATAATGCATTATGTCACTTTGTGTTATAAAGTCTTATGTCAAATAGTTATAACAATTTATGAGTATGATTATGTATCTTATATGTTATAAAGCATTATGAATACTTTCTAAAGCTCTATAAATGCACTTATAATGCATTATGAATACCGGATTCATCAAAATCGTTACCACATTGTTGTCTCTTCAATTCGCCTTATATTTTTTAAACTGTCTAAACGCTCTCCATATTTTAAAAATATTTTAATATTTGTGTATCGTGATATAGGGAGCTTTTTTCATTTAATGGTGCAAACATCATCATCAAGGACACTGTGGCCTGTTTATACTCTTGTTGATTTCACTCGTTAAGTACCTGCTAAATAGAACCCACTTTGTTCTTAGTTGTTTTGGCTACTGGCATTCGGCATGTTAAAGCTAGCCAGAAGACAAATTAAAGGTAGTTAACATGGGCAGCTGCCCAGGGTGGAATGATGCTGGGGGTAGTAGGCATTATTTGCAAACATGGCATGAAACATTTTTAAATTGGTGACTTAAGTCTAAAAAGCCAAAGAAGGTAACATTAAAGGAAATAGTATATTAAATGATCTACCTATCTGACATAAATCATTAGGTTCTGTCTGGAAACTACAACAAAGTTGGCCAACTAGATGATTAACATGGATTCAAGGTAAATTGGATAATTTAAATTGCCCCATATAATGTCTGTTTTTGTGTGACTGTGTGAGTAAGTGTGTGCCCAGTGATAGATTGGCAAAGCGTTCTCTCCTGGATGGGCATGGGGAACCACCCCGCAACCCTAATGGAGGATTAAGTGGAAGATTATGAATAAATATATATAGTGGAAAGTGTGTGTGTGTGTGTGTGTGTGTGTGTGTGTGTGTGTGTGTGTGTGTGTGTGTGTGTGTGTGTGTGTGTGCTTGGGTGTGCTTGGGTGTGCTTGGGTGTGTGTCACACCATTTCTTTCATTACCACAAAAACAAATATAAATAAAAGTAATAAATAATGATAAACATACTTTACAGGACCTTGCTAAGGTTTATATACTCACATATAAATATAAATATTTAAAAATATATATATAAACATACAGTGTATATACTAATAGCGGCTTATGAGGCTTTATTTTAGCGTTCTTTAGCAAACACCCAAATCACACCATTGAGTAATGAAGAGAATTAGCATATTTTCCTGTCCTTTTTATATCAACACACTCACATCAACACAACGACACACTGACACACTCAAAATTAAGCTGTGCAGTTAACGGATTGCTAAAGATTGCCAAAGTCGTTATTTCAGGTTTATTGTCTACTCAAATCTTCCAATTCTGACTCTCAACAGACAATCATTCGCTCATTAGAAAATCTAAACGAACCCAAATTCACCAGCTCTGAAATACATTAAAACTCCTAAATACCTCAAATGAATCCCATAGAAAGATATGAATGCATGGATATAGTACACGTGTTTACATTCTCAGATTAACATTAAACCCTGACACCTGTAAATTAGCCAAATCATTATCATTAGCAAACTGCTGTGTGCTGCTAGTCTTTTAAGCAACCACCAAGTTGGTGCTAATTGTCTCTAATAGGTTCCAACCGGCATTACAATGTTGTGCCATTCAGACTTATTTTATCTTTCTGCCAGCTGATTTCGTGTAAACTTTCTAGGCACAGACGTTGCATTTGGCAAAATGACTTGACAGATTTATTTTGCCATAATTCTTCTCTGGCCCATAGCAGGATTTAATTCTGCAATCTGTTCTCTACAAATGTCAAAAACGCCTTTTGAATGCTTTGTAAAATCATCAGATCATGATTGCAATCAATCATTGCAATCATCTGCAATTTTCCCCTGGAGATTAATAAAGTGTTCTGATTCTGAGAATAGCAACTGAGCTGTAAAAAGATCTTTGCAGAAACTTGAAGACATTTAGCATTTAGCCCAGTGATGGAGTGGCACCCTGCCCTGGATGTAACGGGGTAGCAGGCGAAACATTCTCTTCTGGATGAGCATGGGAACTCCCATTGTGACCCTATTAGTGGATTTAGTGATCAAGGAAATGAGATAAGATGAGATGACTTTTCTTTTTTTTTATTGAAATAGGTCGGGAGGTGGGCGGCATGCTGGCTTAGTGGTTAGCATGTTCTCCTCTCAGCACTAGGGATTCCCGGTTCGAATCCCAATCTGGGTGGAGTTTCCATGTTCTCCCCGTGTCCACGTAGGTTTCCTCCGGGTTCTCTGGTTTCTTCCCACAGTCCAAAAACATGGATCAAGGTCAATTGAATTCTCCAAATTGCTCCATATAGAGTGTCTTTGTGTGAGTGAGTGTGTGCCCAGTGAAACATTGGCACTCATTGGCAGGTGTATCTGCCCAGCGCCCGACACCTTCTCCCCTGGATGGGCATGGAGAACCCCCCCACAACCACAGTAGAGGATAAAGCGGAAGATGATGGATGGATGGATGGATGGATGGATCAGGAGGGCTTCACAGTTGGCAATGAGTGGCATTAACCCACCCGGTTTAAAAAACCTAGAACCAATTAAGCACATTTACATTTACATTCAGTCATTTAGCAAATGCTTTTATCCAAAGCAACTTACAAATGTGAACAACACAGGTCAGTAGTTATGTAAATTATGAATTATGAAACCTGATCATAATCCAATCATACCTTTTATTATTATTTATTATTATTTATTTTATTATATTATTATATATTTATATATAAATCAGGGCGGCACGTGGCTTAGTGGTTAGCACGTTCGCCTCTCAGCGCTAGGGATTCCCGGTTCGAATCCCCATCTGGGTGGAGTTTCCATGTTCTCCCCTTGTCCGCGTGGGTTTCCTCCGGGTTCTCCGGTTTCCTCCCACAGTCCAAAAACATGGATCAAGTCAATTGAATTCTCCAAAATTGCCCCATATAGAGTGTGTGTGTGTGTGTGTGTGTGAGTAAGTGAGTGTGTGCCCAGCGAATGAATGAATTGGCGCCCTGTCCTGGGTCTATCTGCTCGGCGCCCGAAACGTTCTCCCCTGGATGGGCATGGGGAACCCCACCGCGACCCTACTAGAGGATAAAGCGGGAGTTAATGAATGAATTAATATGTGAATCAGGTATCTGTGGAAGATATGTGTGTGGAAGAGATGTGTGTGACGTTGTTCATGTTTTGCGCAGAGCCGCCATGTTGGGAGCAGTAAGCGATATTAATGATGCACAAGAATCTTGCTTTCTCAAACTAAAATGTTTCTTTTATTTTAGGTATATTAGCATTTTCTTTTACCACGGTCAAAAACCTGTGTCCCCTACTGCTCCCAAATCAAAATCACCTGCGTCCAACATATGTAAGGTGATCGGAGGCGGGGTCACGTTAGAGCTATTTGTCGCTACAAATATTCCTACGTGATACAGATTTAATTATACTAATATCATAAAATTACAAAATAAAACCAAATAGCAAATGTCTCCAAGAATGTGTTTTGAGTTAAACCAGAAAGAAATGAATCAATCACATGAGTTTGGTATAGAGATTCTAAAAAACATTTTTTAATCAAGATACACATAGTTAGTAAGTGCTTCATATTGGATATTGAGAATGGTACTGTAATGCTGTGATCGTTATGGTGGAAAGCTGTATTCAGTGTTTAGAAAGGCATCGAAATGTTAACACAGTTTAATGGTTTCGGCATCTGGTGCGAAAAGTACCCAGCATCCCATCAATCAGAGCTGCAGGCAGACCCGATTCTCCACTGTTTCACCGGCTTATTTGTCAGAGAAGTCATTTTGTGCTCTTCGCTCAAAGCTAAACGGAGAGCATTAGCATTCCTCTCAGCTCCCAGCCCCACAACCAGCACGGCTCAGATTTGTTTTTCCTCGGTACATATCGTAATTGGATTTCTGAAAGATAATAACAAGAACAATATGAGACAGTACACATTAACGCTGGATGTGTCAACATAGAGGACTGGAAGAAGGTAAATTAAAGAGTTAGAACAGAGAAAAAAGAATCTCTTGGTGAGGACAATATTGGGTACAGAACCCTAAATACAGTATGAAGATTAAATCTGCCGCAGTGCAAGCTTCACTGACATACTTTTTTGCTCTCACTCAGACCCCGAGGCAGTTTGAAACAGCCAGTTTTGATGTGTAGAGGCTTATTGTATATAAAATGTGGAAGGACACTTCCAGGACACTTTCAGTATTTGGTAAATGAATTTGGGGTGTGGGGGGTAGTTCACTGGTTAGGGTGTTGGGCTATCAATCTAAAGGTTGTGGCTTTAAATCCCAGGTTCACGGAAATTACCAATGTGGGTCATTGAGCAAGACCCTTAACCCTCATTGCTCCAGGGATGCTGTATCAACCCTGTGTTCTGACCCGAAACCAAGGGATACTTGAAAGTGGCTTCGGATGAAAGCGTCTGCTGAATGACCGAATGTAATGTAATGTAATAAATACAATCTTGACAAAAATGGCCACGTCTACTAAGGTGGTATAAGAATTATTGTGAAGGTGATTTACAATTGACAAAGCCATTAGCTACAGGAGTTTATGGGTGACCGCTTTGCTTATGTATCAATGCATGAAATATGATACATTATTTAAAAGCATTGTACCATAAATGGTAATACAGATTTTTGATGACCAGAATCTAAACCAGAATCCTGTTACTCAGCTATTAGTGTTCACTTTAAAAACTGGACTAGATTACATCGCGGAAGACCAGATAATAAATAATAATTTTGGTTTTTATAAATGCATATAGGAATCAAACCTATTAAAAAACCTATATAAAAAAAATTTTTATAATTTTTTATCATTATTTTGTAACCGTTTTTCGAGGTTCCATCCATCCATCCATTATCTCCCGCTTTATCCTCTATTAGGGTCGCGGTGGGGTTCCCCATGCCCATCCAGGGGAGAACGTCTCAGACGCTGGTCAGATAGACCCAGGACTGGGCGCCAATCCATCGCTGGGCACACACTCACTCACACAGACACACTCTATATTGGGCAATTTTGAGAATTCAGTTGACTTGATCCATGTTTTTGGACTGTGGGAGGAAACCGGAGAACCCGGAGGAAACCCACGCAGACACGGGGAGAACATGGAAACTCCACCCAGATGGGGATTCGAACCGGGAATCCCTAGCGCTGAGAGGCGAACGTGCTAACCACTAAGCCACCGGGCCACCTTTTTTGAGGTTGTGTATTGTAAATAAATTATGGGAAAGAGGTGTAAATGTACTCAGATTCGTGTTGTGTCTAATAACACCTCTTTCCTGAAATTTGTTGACAATAATGGACAATAATCCCTCACCTGCTTCATGTTATTAGTAAAAGTAGTTTGATCTATTTCTTGAGCATGCAAAACTAAGCACAGCAATCACAAATGAACAGATTTTTAATAACCACAAATCAAAAATGGTCTGTTTTTTTATCATTATTCAGATTATTACCTTGTAAGACGGCACACATTTTGTCAACAAGTCCTTTTCAGTCTGGCTATTATCTTTTGCTCACAGCTTAAGGTGATGCAGTACACACAGTACACTTGTAAAGGCAAATCGCGTCCATCTTTCATTTCTTCCATTGTGATGTCTTTCAGCAGCCTCCTCTCCCAGTGCTATGTTACACAACCACATTCTGAAGTCATCTTTACCACCCTCGCACACACACACACACACACACACACACACACGCAAGCCACTACCCTATCCCCTAGGACCTGTCATCTCATCATTGCGCGTCTGTGTGCTTTTGCCGGTCTCACCGGTATCCTTCCTGACGGCTGTGCACCTGGTGCTCTCATTCCTGCACCGCAGTGAACCCATGCACCTGTTTGCACTGTCACACACCTCGACACACACACACTTTTCACACCTCATCAGCCATATTTGCCTTTACGCATGAAAATGTACTCCAGCGCACACATGTACATGCATGTGTTCATGTAATAAAACAACCGAGGCATGTATATACACGCTGAAAAACTCAGTCAGCAGTCACCTTGCTGTTGTCATTTAACATAAGTGGGCAGTTCATTTACAGTTTAAAGCAACAAGACATTCACAGTAAGACTGTACCTGTCAAGTTGTCTGATTTTAAGGCAATGACTGAGCTATTTTCGGCAGACTGTTCCCTGCGGTTTTTTTTATTATTTAAATATCATATAGCATTTTAGCTACAAAATGAAACATGCCAAAAATAAGAACAATGCTGCAGATTAGAGATAGTTAGATAATAAGATTAAAAAAAAAAAAAGAAATAAAGAGAAATCTACACAGTGATTTTTCTAGACGGGCGGCACGGTGGCTTAGTGGTTAGCACATTCGCCTTTCAGCGCTAGGGATTCCCAGTTCAAATCTCAATCTGGGTTGAGTTTCCATGTTCTCTCCTGGTCCACCTCCGGGTTCCCCAGTTTCCTCCTACAGTCCAAAAACTTGGATCAAAATTGTATGCTCCAATTTGCCCCATATAGAGTGTTTGTGGCGCCCTGTCCTGGGTGTATCCGTCCGAAACGTTCTATCCTGGCTGGGCATGGAGAACCCCCTCGCGACCCTTGTAGAGTATAAATCGGAAGATAATGGATGGATGGATGGATAGATTCTTCAAGACCACAATGAAAGACAAATGGAAAGATAAAGGTCTAAGTCTCCTGCTGTCCAAATATGTCTTCAGAGATAAAGACCCCAGTGTCAATGTCTCATTTTGAGTTTTAGTAGACACCTCATTAAAGTCTTACACTGTGCTTATATTAGGCAAAATAATTTACTCTTTTATTAAAGACAGGTGTCTCAATGCATAGACTACTGTTTCTGCTGTCCTGATACTGTAAATTACTTCTTAGTGGCTGAACATCTAACACAGTTGGGTGTTGTATCAGTAGGTAAGGTGTGGGGTGCTCAATCGGAAGCTGGGAAGTTCAAATCCCAAAGTTATGTTGGCCCTTGAGCAAGGCCCTTAACCCTCATTGCTCATGGTGCATGCTGCATCAGAGACCCTGCACTCTGACCAACCATAAAGTTAGAACTCACATTGTATTTGTATAACCCACCGATTCTGCCGCATCATGTTTCATCGTTGTCTCATACTATTTCTCCCAAGTAATTTAACGAGAGCCATCTGTGACAAAGTTCATCTCAATGAGACATGTGATAATCACAAATAAGTCTCCTGAGACACCAATGACTGGCATTTAAGCAATAAATATTCCTCAGGGAAACCAAATGTTTCAGTAACTGATATAAAGCTATTTAAAATACTTTTGTAGTAAATCGAGAAGTGGGTAACACTTTCTATGAATCTGGAATTCATAATGCATTATAAACACATTCATAACCCTCTGTAAAATATTCATAATGTTAATACCACTTGTCATAAACCTCTGTTAATGTGTTATAGGAATATGGCATAAGGCTTCATAACACAATTTGATATATTGCATTATAATGCATGTTTATTTTAACTGTTTATTAACATTTTCTTTTTTAAAAGGTCTTACTGTAGGGCATATTTATTAATATTTTATAAGGTGTATATTTTTGGAATACTAATTATGGTTTTGCATTGTTGTTAATAAATGTTAATTAAATCAGTTTTGGCCCAGCAATAGATTGGCACACTGTCCTGTGCCCGAAACGTTCTCCCCTGGATGGGCATGGGGAACCCCCCCCCTCCCTCCCAATCCTAGTAGAGGATAAAGTGGACGATAATGAACGAATGAATGAATAAATTAGTTCTAAATCTGCATGTGTTCCTGCCAATCTATAGACTGGGGGTTTGTTTAGAGATTTCTCGCCTGCTGTCCTATAAGAGCAGTCACTGGCTCAAGCACCCCCCCCCTACACCTAATTAGGGTAAGCGGTTTTTAAAATAAAGGATCGAATTACTTTCGTGATGATTGTTGATGCTGCTACATGCTGATAAGCAAACAGGAGAGAGAATTAGACAGACACACGTCCAGACACTGCCAAATCCAATCGACAACCATAATGCTGTCGGTGGGAACTTGTCTTTATTTTAAGCAATTCACAATCCGACCTCCCAGGACTAAAATCTGCGATGTCACAGGCACATGCTCTCACAGTCTGAAAAGCCATAACATGCCAGCACATGATGATCTCTATCACCTGTGGCCTCGACTCTGACAGACACCGCCTTAAGCCTAATCCTGCAGCATACCATACACTACTAATTTTACACAGGTATTTATGTGTGTGTGTGTGTGTGTGTGTGTGTGCTGAAAGCTGAAATAGTCTATTAAATTTAGGATGAACTACACACAGGAATGTGTGAACTCGACTGAGGACTTCTGAGGACCTGAGAGACTTGTTTGTGATGTTTCTAAATTGAAATAAATGCTAAAATAATTATGTTTTCTCAAAACACCAGTAAGATTACATTACAATATTGTGTGCTAAATGCTGGGATGATATTCTTGAGTGGGGGTAATGGGGAGATCTTCGAGGGGCAGACAAAAACATAATAATTAAATTAGTGTCAACTTTTGAGCAGATTTGATCTGATCAATAGTGTCATGCACAAGCTACAAATTGACACGACCTGACTGTACTGTAAAATGTATGTGAACCTCATTTACAGAATTTAAACAGAATAGCTCATGTCCTTCAGTCAAACATGTAATAAAATATTTAAAAAAACAATATGTATACATGTTCACACAATGTCCATCCATCCATCCATTATCTTCCGCTTTATCCTCTACTAGGGTCGCAGGAGGGTTCCCCATGCCCATCCAGGGGAGACAGGGCGCTAATCTATCGCTGGGCACACACTCACTCACTCACACACACACACACACTCTGTTTGGGGTAATTTGAAGAACTCGATTGACCTTCATCCATGTTTTTGGACTGTGGGAGGAAACCGGAGAACCCGGAGGAAACCCACGCGGACACGGGGAGAACATGGAAACTCCACCCAGATTGGGATTTGAACCGAGAATCCCTAGTGCTGAGAGGTGAACGTACTAACCACTAAGCCACTGTGCCGCCCATTAACAAAACGTATTCTACCTTATTTATTGAATATACTTGGGGGGAGGGGATGCCCATCCAGGGGAGAACGTTACGAACGCTGGGTGGACACACCCAGTACAGGGTGTCAATCGATCGCTGGGTACACACTCACTCACAGACTCACACACAATCACACACTATATGGGGCAATTTAGAGCATTCACCAATGTACCTTGAATCCGTGTTTTTGGGCTGTGGAAGGAAACCGGAGAAGTCGGAGGACATGGAAACTCCTCCCAGATCTAACCACTAAGCCTCCGTGCCGCCTATGTTTTTCATATAGTTTATAATATAGATATATATCTATCCTTCCACTTTATCCTCTACTAGGGTCGCGTTATGGTTCCCCATGCCCATCCACGGGAGAACGTTTCAGGCACTGGGCAGGGCGCCAATCCATCGCTGGGCACACACTTACTCACACAGACACACACTATATGGGGCAATTTGGAGAATTCAACTGACCTTGATCCATGTTTTTGGACTGTGGGAGGAAACCGGAGAACCCGGAGGAAACCCACGCGGACAAGGGGAGAACATGGAAGCTCCACCCAGATTGGAATTCGAACCTGGAATTCTTAATGCTGAGAGGCGAATGTACTAACCACTAAGCCGCCATGCCACTTATTTCTTTTATATAGTTTATAATATACATGCACATAATACATATTTTGTATCTATATCTTCTTAAATTCATTCATTCATTATCTCCCGTTTTATCCTCTATTAGGGTCGGGGTGGGGTTTCCCATGCCCATCCAGGGGAGAACGTCTCGGGCGCTGGGCAGATACACCCAGGACAGGGCGCCAATCCATCACTGGGTACACACTCAAACACACTCTATATGGGGCAATTTAGAGAACTCAATTAACTTGATCCATGTTTATGGACTGTGGGAGGAAACTGGAGAACCCGGAGGAAACCCACGCGGACACGGGGAGAACATGGAAACTCCACCCAGATGGGGATTCGATCCAGGAATCCCTAGCGCTGAGAGGCGAACGTGCTAACCACTAAGCCACCGTGCCGCATCTTCTTAAATTTACCTTTTTATTTTGCTACTAATATCTTAATTTCCCTATGGGAAGTTCTGTCTTATCTTAGAATGGTGAAGGGGACATAAACAAAATTTACCTCATACACAGATGTCATAAAACTCCACGTTTATTAATATAAAATAAGCAAATCAATGTCCTTTAGGTGCTTTTCTCAAGCTTACACTTCTTTCTTAACAAGTTAATATTCCACCACATCAACAATGTGCTTATGGTTGCACACATTCGACAAAGCGGTGAAGCCATTCATATATCCTTCACTCCTCTACAGTCAATTCTATTGAGGCGACATGCTGCTGCTACAAAAAAACACATGTTCCCATCCATCATAGACCATCCTGCCCACAAGACTTAACACTTCAAACTGTAATAAACCCGAGAAGCGAATACCAGACAGGCAGAGTGACCACAGATGTTTACCACAACCATTTGGGCTTAATGGAGCAAAGGGTTCGTCTCCGATCCTCTTGTTCAATGGATTGTGATCGCACCGGCGTAGCTCGCATTATCATGAGTTCGAGCAGGCGAGTTTGATCTGCAGTGGAATGTGCAGTGTGGGTCTGTGAGAAATTAAACTCAGGCCTTACCCATATATACAAAATAATGAGGCGGCAAAGCATTTGTTGCCCTTCAAAAGCAGGAATTTCCACAATGAGTGGAAGAATGACGGAGAGCTCTCAAGCACAGCCCTGTAGAGTGATAAAGCTTTCTCACCCGGTCTAGTTTTGCACACACAATGCGATGTATTAGTCCAGCCTGTCACTTGTGCGAGTCCAATTAGAGGCCTATTGTAATGGCCCTGCCCCCTGGGGTCTGCTTCCGATCCTGTGTTTTGAGCTTGCTAGTTGCCTGGTGCTGCAGTATTCAGTTTATCTATTAGGGCCTTGCTGGAATTTTGGCTTCCATTCTCCCTTTCACCACTTTGCCACTTTAATTCCTGTCCGTTGTCCCCGCCTGACAACTAGGTTACCTTGGGAATAATAAGGCCTGGCTCATTGGCAGCATTTGAATCCTCAGCCCACTGTAACCTTTCTCCCGGCCCCAGGTGCCACAGCGTAGATGGCTCTCAAACAAGGACAACCACATCAAAGCTCCTCACAGCCCGTGCCTAATTGGCAGGCTGATTTATTTCGCCATGGGCCGCTCCACCATGCTCTTCCCAGCCACATATCAGCAAATGTGTGACTGCACATCCACAGACACACATTAGCAGACAAGATGGGAACCCCGGTGTGCAAAACCAGGTTACAACCATAAAATGAGAAACACATCTGCACAAAGCCCAAACACTTTCTTTTTTCCATTAGCCGCCAAATGTGTGGCAGGTTTGACAATTCCTTTCCCCTGCTTTGTCTCTTCCTCGCTGGCTATGGGAGCGCTCGGTGAGAATGCAGCATATGGCTGTGGTAAATAGAGCCAGTGTGTGCTGAGAAGAGTCATTCGATGAAAAGCTCTGACAGAAAGAGAAGGCTCGTAGGCATGAAGGTCCATGAAAATCAGGAGAAAATTGGCAGCGCAGGGTGTTCACATAAATCCAATGTTAACAAAGCGTCTGCGATGTATACAATACTGATGTATTCTAATGCTGAGAACCAAGCACACTATTTAAAGAGATAGAGATAGAGAACTTTATTGTTATTGTACAACGGAATGCTGAGTGGTACCTCTTAACGACCGAGAACAAATGACAGAGAAAATGTATCCATAAAAACATTCAATACGTTTGTAAGTGTATAAAATATTAATATATTTAATACTATAATATTATAATAGGGGCGACACAGTGGCTTAGTGGTTAGCACATTCGCCTCGGCGCTAGGGATTCCGGGTTCGAATCCCAATCTGGGTGGAGTTTGCACGTTCTCCCCGTGTCCACGTGGGTTTCCTCCAGGTTCTCCGGTTTCCCCCCACAGTCCAAAAACATGGATCATGGTCAATTGAATTCTCCAAATTACCCCATATAGAGTGTGTGTGTGAGTGAGTGTGCCCAGCTATAGATTGGTCCTGGGTGTACCTGCCCAGCGCACAAAAAGTTCTCCCCTGGATGGGCATGGGGAACCCCACCATGATCCTAGTAGAGGATAAAGCGAAAGATAATGGATGGATGGATAATATAATATATAATATGAAACACCGATGTGTAATAGTATAATACTATAAATAGTCTCTTTTTTCATACATACTTAAAGTGCACTTATTTACAAGACTTGGAATGGTATTGTGCTCTCACCATCCCAATCAATTTGGTGTTCTGGTAACAAAAAGCACTTAATATAGAAATTAAGTGCTGTAAGAAACATTCATTCCATGCTAACAAGTACAGAAACCAAAGCATTTGCATATGAAGCTCATGATATGGAATAACAGTTGTTTTATTACCTGTTCCGTGCTTTTTGACATGTCAACCCATCAGATCCACAATTCCAGTTTGAGCAAATTAGGTGTCATTCATGGTTATATTTTATTTTGATACGTATAGGTAAGAATGGTGATGATAAGCTCACATTGAAATTGTTTTCTTTCCAAATTTTACTGCGCCCTGTGCTACCGATAAGATCTCAAGAAAAATCTTTCACACTTGTTTGCACTCGACATCAACTTTATAACAGTCATTGTTTTGTGAGACTACAGCTACAGTTTGTAGGGTGGTGGATTTCCAGTTACAAATACAAGTGGATTAGGATTATATTTTACATGTTCTTTTACATAGGGTGGCATGGTTTGCCTCCCAGCGCTGGGGATCCAGGTTTAAATCCAGATCTGGGTGGAGCTCCAAGTTTTCCTTGTGTATGTGTGAAATTTCTCCAGGTTTCCTTCTACTGTCCAAAACCATGGATTCAAGGTAAATTGTTTGCTTTGTAATTGTCCCTGGGCGGTACGGTGGCTTAATGGTGAGCACGTTCGCCTCTCAGAGCTAGGGATTCCTGGTTTAAATCCCCATCTGGGTGGAGTTTCCATGTTCTCCCCGTGTCCGCGTGGGTTTCCTCCGGGTTCTCCGGTTTCCTCCCACAGTCCAAAAACATGGTCAAGTCAATTGAGTTCTCCAAATTGCCCCATATAGAGTGTGTATGTGTGTGTGTCTGTGTGACTGAGCCCAGCGATAGTTTGGCGCCCTGTCCTTAGTTTATCTGCCCAGCGTCTGAAATGTTCTCCCCTGGATGGGCATGGGGAACCCACCCGCAACCCTAATATAGGATAAAGTGGAAGATAATGGATGGATAGATGGAAATTGCCCCTATATAGTGTGAGTGTCTGTGTGAGAGAGTGAGTGTGTGTCCAGCGATGGATTGTGGCTCTGTCATGGGTGTCTCGGCACTGTGCCTGAAACTTTCTCCCCTGGATGATCATGGGAAACCCCCCCCACACACACCCCATGACTCTAATATAGAATTAAATGGAAAATAAACTAATGAATAAATAAATGAATAGATAATAATAATAATAATAAAAATAATAATAATAATAATAATAATAATAATAATAATAATAATAATAATAATAATAATAATAATAATAGTATAGTTATTCGAAATAGAATTCTCTATGTAATTCCAGAACAGGGTAAACCAAATTATCTGTGTAGAGTTTGCATGTTCTCCATGTAACTGCCTAGGTTTACTTTTAAAGAGCTCCAGGTGTCTTACAAATTGCCTTTAGGTATGAATGTCTTTCTTTGTAAGTCTGCCTTACGAAGGACTGGCCATGGGTCGACTGTGGTGTTTACCCTCTTTGGCCCTATAAGTGCCGTGATTAGTTCCAGCAACCCATGGGGCCTTATTAGAATAAGTGGTTTGGATAACGAATAAAAGTATTTGATAGAAACGTAGGTTACACTTACGTATTAGACGACCTAAAAGCTAAATATATCAATTTAATGGGTCCATAATAAAGGCTGACGAAACTGCAGTCATTTATGTTTATGGGAACACAAGCCATGAGAATACTGATGAGTCCTCGAGTGTCCAAAATGAAAGCAACAAACAAAGAAAATCACGGTAAACCAATAAATAAAACTACTTTTTATTTTCATCCTGCAGTAATAAAACATCCTTTCATATTCATATAAAAAGGGAATTGTGCAGAGGGGAGGGTGGCGTTTTTCCCGGGCTTGTTTCACAGCTGTTTATAATTATTATCACGGCTGGCAAGTCTTTGTCAAACTAATCTTCATGCTTGGCGATACCTATATCTCGCTCTACCACAGAACAAAAGCAGCGAGCGAAAGGGGAAATGAGTAAACACAGATTGAAAGGATGCCGAGGCTGATATTGCAGTTTGTCCGTCTCCTGACATGCCTGAATGGGAAAGATTTGGATCTAGCAATTCGGTATCTCGAGCAAGACCGAGCGAGATTCATATTGTTCTGCATTCGCTCAGCTGCAAAGACAGAGCAGGGTTTCTCATATCACTCTCACACTGGTGCAGGTGAGAAACGGCTACCTTCCATTTATCAGAAGCTTCCACGAAGAAGCGATGTGTGTTTGTTTTATATTTTAACTTGGTTCAAGGCGCCCTGTTTTCAGAAGAGTCTTTTATAGGGAATCTTATGCATAGAGGCCTTTAAACCCCATCCACACACCCCCCCTTCTTTTCTCTTCTCAGTTTCTTCCCAAGCTTCAGCACCTCCATAGTCTTTTCTGAATGAGAAATCAGCATCTCTAAGAAAAGTCCTATTACATGCAACTCATTCTCCTGTGTCCTTTCTTCTCCTCTGCCCACTCACTCGACCTCTGTGAAATTGGGGATCCGCCGAAGGTTTACTTAGATTGAATGAGTAAAGGTGACAACGCTTTGCTTGGATTTGGCAAATGCATGAATTCTGAATGGAATGTCAGTAAACAATGAAACCAACCAGCACCATCATTTACAAACAGGACTTGTTCCAGGCCCTTTTTGTCTCCTTATCCCTTTATAATGGAGTTGAATGAGTCAGGCTTAACAAAACCAGCTGTCTACTAAAGAAAAAAAAGCTTAGTTCTGTTCTGGGGT
Organism: Corydoras sp. C115; assembly: GCA_019802505.1. NCBI lineage: Eukaryota > Metazoa > Chordata > Actinopteri > Siluriformes > Callichthyidae > Corydoras > Corydoras sp. C115. The sequence continues at coordinate 48,091 of JAFMOC010000169.1, forward strand.
TTTTTTCACCTCCACTGGTCTTGCTGCTGGAGACTTTTGTCTGCTTCTGTTGTGAGTGCACCAATTTCCTTATCTGAATATTATTTTCCAGACAAGAATTTGGCTGGGACTCCAGAGTGGATGCTTTCTCCGAAGCTCAGAAAACACTTAGCTACTGCTTTCCGAAAATGAAAAGACCGGGGACTCATATAACAATGAGATCCAACAGTTTTATTCAATTTCAGCCTCATTAGGATTTTTGATGAGCGCTGTGACATCAAAGCTGATTCCTGTCCGCACCACATTAAACAAAATAGGAGGTTTTTTGGACCTCAACCCAGAGTGCCCTTTAATAATGGACAAAGCGAGTATTACCAGGATGAATAATTCATATTGGCTCTTATTTATAATGTCAATTTGTCGTTTAGTTTTTCTGTGATTATTCATGAGCGTAATTTGCATTCCAAATGCGAAGTCCGCAGTGCCTTTGTGCTTTCCCCACATTGCTCTGTGAGGTTACCACTGGCCATCTGACCTCTGTGTCTTTCAGTTGCTTTTGCAAACATAGTATGTCCATTACTAATCATTCTGATGTTATCTGATCACAGGACCTGATTATGAATTTGTACTTGAATTTATTTTATTCTTCATTAAAAAGAAATTAAATTAATAGTCACGTGTTTTAGACTTTTGTATTTACAATCCTGCCATTCCTACCCCAATTATTGTCCTATAGATTACCCCGTAATGATTTTACATATTTATATCAGCCAGTACTGAATTTCTACAAAGGGCAAAAGTGTGTATAAAGGTTCTACATGGAAAAAAGGGTTGGGCAACACTATAAATTACTGAATTTTGATGTTTTATTGTATAAACTCAAGCATATAGTCTTGTATCGTGGACAAATTTACACTTTCAAATTTGTAGTAACAGTTTGGAGAAGTCCCAGTGACTGTACACCACTGCAAAAAATCAAGGTCCATAGGTCCGTTTGGTGTGGAAGAGTGGACATATATAACATATTGGTTGTTTATAACATCCAAACCCATTATGCATCGATGAAAAAGTTTTCATACAGCTGTATAAAGCTTCATAAAGCTTTAAACAAACAACCTTACTATTGCTTATGTGGGGGGAAACGTAACGTCTTTATATTCATTCATTCATTATCTCCCGCTTTATCCTCTAGAAGGGTCGCGGTGGGGTTCCCCATGCCCATCCAGGGGAGAACATTTTTTGGCGCTGGGCAGATAGACCCAGGACAGGGCGCCAGTCCATCGCTGGACACACACTCACTCACATACTCTATATGGGGCAATTTGGAGAATTCAGTTGACTTGATTCATGTTTTTGGACTGTGGGAGGAAACCGGAGAACCCGGAGGAAACCCACGCAGACACGGGGAGAACATGGAAACTCCACCCAGATGGGGATTCGAACCGGGAATCCCTAGCGCTGAGAGTCGAACGTGCTAACCACTAAGCCACCACGTGCCGCCACGTCTTTGTATGTATTTTTTAATTGTACCATAACTGTTCTGGCGTCATGTCTAGCGTTATGACTTATTATTGAATAGTACTTTCATCCAGTTCCCAAAACCTTCTTTAATGCCCACTGTGACCTTTTTTTCTAACAGTAGTGCCGATTTTAAATTGGCAGTTCCTAGACCAATTCTATTCCATCACAGTTCCGTCACGAACACTGGTTATTGTTTCAGCCTATTTGTTTTTCAATTGTTTTGTTGTGCATGTTCTATTTTCGGGGAATATTTTGTTTACATCTTGTATCGTAAAGACCTTTATTCTTTGCTCTACCCATTTTTCTTCATTTTATTACCTTTCCATATTGTTCATACGTGCAGAAACTATTTGTCACAGCTGACTGGCTGACTTTTTATTTCATCTTTTGCTTTTGTTGAATCTCCTTCTTGAAGCATTTTGCACCAACTTTTGTAACCTCAGTTATTGGAGCCATGATAATTTTGTTCAATTAATTAACCATTTCTTACTTTACGTTAACAGGAAAATAATACTTAATTTGCCAGAATATTCAGAAAGAAATGCAAATGGTTTGATGTCATTTATTTGTGATCTGTTTTTGGTGATGTCATAATTACTCATTCTTATTTAGTCCTGCAGGCTACAGCAGGGCGGCATGGTGGTGTAGTGGTTAGCATGTCTGCCTCTAAGAGCTGGGGATCCTGGTTCGAATCCCAATCTGGGTGGATTTTCCATGTTCTGTCCGTGTGGGTTTTCTCCCACACTCCGAAACCACGTATTTAAGGTTAATTGGCTTCTCTAATTTGCCCCTATATAATATTTGGTCTGTATGTGTGTGAGTTAGTGAGTTTGTGCCCAGAGCCCGGAACATTCTTTCCTAGCTAGATGGGCATAGAGAACCGCCCATGATACTTAAGATAATGGATGCAATTACACATACAGTTGTGCAAATTTAGGCTCCATCTGCATCAGGCAACGTTCTTAGCAATTCTGACTGTGGCATGTTTGTTGGTGCCAGGCAGATTAATTTTAATATTATCAAATCTGCTTGTTTCTGAGGAGCAATTACACCTAACCAGCAAATTACGATAAAGAATAACGATAAAGGAAAACATTGAGTAAACAGAATAGAAGTCAGAATTCAGTAGTAGAAGACTCCTAAAGTGCTCACTGAGTGTATTTAAAATTAAAGTTTAATATAAAAATGTAATATTCATTTTATTAGAAAACTGCTAATATACTGAGCAGGTGTTGTGCATCACGTACCAGCTACCCTTTAGCATTTAATATGGAATTCGGCTGGAATTAATTTACATGATTGTAATTAGCAGTGCCACGTCCTCGAAATAGCGAAATCGTCCGTAGTTCCGATATAAGCTTCAGTGCCTTTAGACCCGATTTGATCAGCGATGCAGAGCAAATTTGCTTCACCTCAATGAATAATGTAATTACAGCTTGCTGGTGAGCCTCATGAGATTTACCCAAATCGAGTTGTGCCAGGCTTGGTGTTGTTTTATTGCGGGCTGGTTTGATACATTTTAATTGCTGATAACTACTTTTTTCCCGACTCCTTTGTTGCTGCCCCTTCTGCATGACTCATATTAAAATTGTCGAGTCTTTTAATATGGATCGGTAATACTAATTTATACCTCCCGGCCCTAACCTTCAATTATCCGCAAGTCTGGTATTGATAGTCTTTCACCAGTGAACCACATCATTTCAAATTCATTTAGCTCCCCCCTCCTCCTCAAAGCCACAAAGGCAAAGGAATATCATCTCTGTCCAAATCATTTCAATTATGTATGCAGCCAGAGTAGACATTATATTAGCGGTGATTATGCAGCCAAAATGCGTGTGCACGGTGCAGGACTGAAACTGACAGGCAGCTGTGTCAAAATGGCCTTCGCATAAAAGCCAGTAGATACGGAACAGTCCTTTTATCAGATGAACAAATTGTCTCTGCCTGTCACTGGTTGCCTGTCTGCGAATGTTGACCTGAGGTGGAAGTAAGCCATTTTAAGCTTCAAAGAAAAGCAGGGACACCTGACAGCCCATAAAACATCCATGTCGGCTTAAAATGTTACAGTTGAAGGGGTAAGCCCAACAAATCAATGATTTTCTTTATGAAAATGATTTATTAAATAAATCATGGCATGCCCTTTTCTTTGAATCCCAATCTCGGTTTAGTTTCTATGTTCTCCCCATGTCCATGTTGGTTTTCTCTGGGTTCTACAGTTTCCTCCCACAGTCCAAAACCATGAATTCAAGATCCCATATAGTGTGTGTGTGTTCCCAGCAATAAATTGGCACCCTGTCCTGGGTGTGTCTACCCAGTGCCTGAAACGTTCCCTTCAATGGGCATGGGGATCCCCCCGCAACCCTAGTAGAGAATTAAGCAGAAGATAATGGATGAATGAACTCGTTTTTGTGGTCAGGGTCTGGATGGAACCTGGATTTTCATTGGACTGGCAGTCCTGCAGGACGCCCTCAATAGACTTATATAGTTTTCCAATTGTTAAATACGGGTCACCTGATCATCACACAATCTGTACATGACTGTCCGACACTGTTGACGCTGCCCGGCCGCTCAAGGAGGATGAGTCCCCCACAGAGCCTCGGTCCTGTGTTTCTTCCTTAAGATAACAACATAACAGGGAGTTTTTTCTTGCCACTGTCACTTTGGCTTGCACTTTGGAGGTTCAAAGGCTTAAAAAACTGTAAAATAGCTGCTTTGTGACAATGTACTATTGTAAAAAGCGGTCTATAAATAAATTTCTTGAACTTGAACTTGTCATGGAGGTACGGGAGTCAACATTCAGATTGCAAAATAAAAAAAATCCTGGCAGGTCCACATCACAGGACAGATTTACAGACATATTCATACACATAATACTATCGGAAATTGTCTTTCATTCATTCATTCATTTTCTTACTCTTAATCCTGTACCAAGGTCAAGTTGTGGTTCACTATGCCCATCCGGGAAAAACGTTTTGGGCGCTGGGCAGTTTGATTTAGGTTATGTAGTTAGAACTGATGATGATGAAGTTCTGTCTTATGTCCCTTCTAGTTTTGTTTCTTCATCCCTCTCTCTTTTCCCTTCTCGTTTCGCATCTCTGAATGTAATGAGTCCTGATATCACCACATCCCCATAATCATCAGCACACCTGCTAAACCTGCACACCAGAGACCCCGACAACTGCTGCGGAGATTAGAACCTCCAACAAAAGACAATTTATTCACTAATTACCTTTGTTTGTGTCTGTGTGTGTTTCATGTGTGCATATGCATACTAACTACACGCAATTATTTTTATTGTTGGTGCTCATATTGTATTCTACCAAAACTTTTAATGAATCAGTTTCTTTGTCCTTCACAGTCACCCAGAGAAGGACATGGTACCAGTTTTAAGATACAGCTTATGTTAATATTTTATTTATTATTTTTGCTGCATTACATTTACATTTCATTTAGTTATTTAGCAGACTCTTTTATCCAAAGTGACTTATAAAGTGATCACAGGGTTGGCCACAGCCTCCTGGAGCAATGAAGGTTAAGGGTCCCTCAAGGACCCACATTGGTAACTTTAATAGACCTGGGATTTAAAACCACAACCTTCAGATTGATAGTCCAATCCCCTAACCACTGAGCTACCATGCCTTTATAAGCAAGCATTAAGCTTGTGTGTGTTTACATAGGGCAAGACTTAGGTCTATTATAAGCACTTTATAACTTGACATTTACGCCGGATGCCCTCCATGACACAACCCTCACCCTCCACTAGGCCTGGGGACACACAGACTATAGGGACAATTCAGAGCAGCCGATTCACCTTAAATCCATGTTTTTGGACTGTGGGAGGAAATCAGAGAACCCGGAGGAAACCCACATGGACTCCGGGAGAACATGGAATCTCCCAGATTGGGATTCGAACCAGGATCCCTAGTGCTTAGAGGCGAACATGCTAACCACTAAGCCTCCATGCCGCCCAATGTTATAAAGCCTTATATGATATTGTTACAACACTTCATGGAGGTGGTTGTAAACATCGATGTACAAAAATGGAGGCTTATGACAAGTGTCATAAAGCTTTATGAATGTGTGCATTGTGAAAAGTGGATTCATAAAAAGTTTTTACCAGAAATGTTAATACTTTACTGCAGATTTCCATCCAGTGTGGTATGTTTATATGTTGTTAGGCAACAGACAAAACCAGCTGGGCTATTTTAATATGATACTGACAGGTTTTAACGTTGTGGCTCATCAGTGAATGTATGAAACATCACTTTTATTACATCAGGCCACGTTAAACGAAAACCGATGTCGTTTCAACTCGTCCCACTTTTCCATTCATCTGCCAGTTCCTGCTCAAAGTCAAAAAACTTCAGGTATTTTATGTCTTAGCTTAGGAGTTTGTAGGAGGCATGGGAGGCTGGACACCCTCAGGTGGCTATGTGTCAACACACACACACACACAAACACACATGTAGTTATAGAGAAATAAGGGACAGCGCAGTGTTGATTTGATGAATGACAGGATCTTTTAACAGCTACGTTTGTTTCTCTTCCCTCTAACCATAACACACAGCTCGACACTTTAGAAAAAAAAATCGATGAACCGGTCTAATCCAGACGTATAGGAGGAATAGCAGACTCCTACCAGAGGCAACTCCAGTCTCCCTCACATACAAGTATGTATTCTTATAGTGAATAAGATCTCTAGCCATACTTCAAGGTATGGGAAAGACCAAAGTACTTGGCCTTTGAAGATCCCATGAGCTTTGTCTCCGTTTTCAGATTTAAGGTCGGTGGGGCCTCAAACACTCTCGTTTTCACCCTCAAGCCTTCCTCCTGATGTAACCCTATTTCAGCTGACAGGTCAGAGAATAAAGTCACTGAGACCTTTCATGTTCTTTCTTTTTACATTCTTTTTATACGTGGAGGCAGAAATGAATGTCCTAAGTTACCCCTTGTATTCAGATTTCATCACTTACATCTTTTTAATATATGTAAAAATATATTTACAGAATTTTCTTACATAAATGATTTTTTAGAAACAATAATCACCTTTGTCAATGATATTAGACATGTCAACATAATATTATCATTTAAAACACAATGTTAATAACCTGAAGCACACTGTGCGCTTTAACTACAGTATATGGATTCAGTAAGTCAGATGTGTGTAAAGAGTGAGTCCACAAACAGCCCGGCACTGCTTTATCTGATCCAACTGTACAATACACAACACACAAACACATTACAACACAATCACATAACATCACTGCAGTGCTGAGCCTCATTCACTACACAATTCATATCTAATCTGTGGGAATCCCAACCATTTAGCAGATTCTTTTATTCTTGACTTAAAAGTGACTTAAAAAAAAAGAGAGAACAATATTTTTCATACTATCATCATCCAGATAAGTGTTGCAAGATGAAAAGATTTAAGGGAATAAACACAGGATCATAACGTTCTTAAATAACAAAAAAGGTAAACAAAAATTAAAAACAGATAAACTGAGGTAAAAAAAAAATAATTAAGGCATAATACAAATCAACCAATTACTACTGGAAAATAATTTTATATTTATAAAATGTAAATTTAATATTTGTAAAGTGGATAGTGTATATAAACACAGACATTTGACATATATATATATATATATATATATATATATATATATATATATATATATATATATATATATATATATATAGTATAAGTCAAAAGTCTGTTTGTGAGTTCCCTATACAAATCCTAATCATTGCTTTAGTTTATTTACATATCACTCTTCTGTACAGGTTTATATACCTTTTAATTGACTTTGAATTCATGTTTTTGGACTGTGGGAGGAAACCGGAGACCTCAGAGGAAACCCACACGAACCCTAGGAGAACATGGAAACTCCACTCAGAATTGGAATTCGAACCTGGATCTCCAGTGCTGAGAGGCACACGTGCTAACCACTATGCCACCGTGACGCCCAATTACACACGAAATGACCAATTACACATAACTAAGTCCATTAACTTGGACACTGTTTGCAGGAAACCACACAAGCCTGAGCCAAGTGGCTAGCTATATGGCATACATACGTAACGTACACACATATACATGTGTAAACATATATATATTAAACATATATATATTTAAACATGACTAGTCCTCTGTCAACATGGATGTTTAGTGCCATATAGCCATAATGGATGTGGAAACAGAGTCTGTGTAAAAACTGCATCAATATAACTTTTTTAATTCTAAAATCAACTTTTCTTTTCTAACCAACCAAAGCTTGTGGAATCAATTGAGGAATTGGAAAAATTTTAGATTGCAAATGTAAAGCAAGTAATCTCCATGGTTTGGGAATGGAAAGCTCACTCTTTCACACAAGTAATAGTTTGATGTCCAAATATCTTTGCCCATACACTGTTAACGTTTTTAATCATTTAATTACATTAATCCATAAATAATTGGCTTCATCTCTGAAGTAGATTAAACTGTCCATTTGCTTAAGCAAAGTTACGTATTGATATAAAACACACAACAGGCCATAGAGGGGGAAAGCATCACTGCGGGCTGTATCTAAAGTACTTTTAATTAGCACATATCCCTCTAAATCTTCTAAAGAACTATATAAAGTGTGTATTTGCTGCTCCCTTAGTGCTGATGTGACCGCACCCTCCTATGCTATCATTGCTACCCACATCACCACCATGCTGTTGGGAGAGATCCCTCCTGTAACCCAAGAATCCGTACCTGCCACAGTGTTACCACTACACACAAAGAGCTCTCAGCGTGCCGCAGCTTGCACGCCGAGTCGGCTATTCTAACACATACAAAAAGCTGTGCTCATCTAGGCTTTGTGTTTGAGATTAGTACAGCAGATACACTAAATCCCCAAAGAACAGCCGGAATCATATTGGGGTTTCCGTTTTTCCCATCTAGGCAAACTCATTTCAATTGCCCTGCTGTTTACAGACTAATAAACTGATGGGATACCTAAATAGTTGATGAGCAAGTTTTGATTTTTTGAGTTTCATCACTGTACAGACCTCTAAAGTACTTACCCAGAAAATTGTCATGTATAAATGATCTATACACAGTCCCTGGTGTCAGCACTACCTATGGCATTGTTGTATTATTGAGGGTAATTCAGCTGAACTGGTGCCATATACATAAATCCCTTTAATGCCAAGTGTCAACAAAATATTGACACAAAGACACAGACTATAATTAAGTGGTTTTTTTTGGTTTGTGAGGTTGAACATGTACAGTGTCTGGCTTCCTGGGAAAACATGCAGGATACCTTGAGGATATCAACTTTATGAAGTAAGCAGTGAAATCCATCATTTATTCATTCATCCATTATGTTCCACTTAATACTTTACTAGGGTCGGGGGGGGGGGGGTTCCCCATGCCCATCCATTTTGGGTGCTGGGAAGATACACCCAGGACAGAGAACATATCTATCACTGGGCATGCTCACTAACACACACACACACACACACACACACACACACAAACACACACTTTATGGGGCAATCTCACACAGAACATGGAAACTCCACCCAGATTGGGATTCAAACCTGAATCCCCAATGCTGATAGGCGAACATACTAACCACTAAGCCACTGTGCTGCCCAACTTTTAAACAAATTAATTAAATAACATTATAGCAGTAAGGGGGGGGGGGCACAGAGGCTCAGCGTTTGGCACGTCCACCTCTCAGCGGTGGGGATCCAGTTTCAAATCTCAATCTGGGTGAAGTTTCCATGTTCTCCCCGTGATGACCTGGGTTTCCTCCAGGTTCTTTGGTTTTCTTCCACAGTCCAAAAACATGGATTTAAGGTAAAACTGAGTGCCATAAATTGCCCCATATGTAGTGTGTCTGTGTGAGTAAGTGCACCCAGTGATAAATTGGCTTCTCCTCCACCTCTTAGCACTGGGATCCAGATTCAAATCCCAATTTCGATTTAGTTTTCATGTTGTCCCATGTTGTCCCTCTACAGTTTTCTCCCACAGTCCAAAACCATGAATTCAAGATCCCATATAATCTGTGTATGTGTGACTGAGTGAGTGTGTGCCCAGCGATAAATTGGTACCCTTTTCTGGTTGTATCTGCCCAGCACCCAAAACGTTCTTCCCTGGATGGGCATAGGGAACACCCCCATGTCCCTAATAGAGGATTATGTGAAAGATAATGAATGAATGAACAAATTAATGTTTATAAGTTATTAACCATCTGAGAACCAGTTGAAAAATTAGCATTGGTGAAATAGGTATAATATCCAAACAGTAATTTAAATAGTTACTTACACAGCCGTTCTACTCACATAAATCCTTCAGACTGTAAAACCAGGAATGGGTTTCTTTTTTTATCTGTACATGATTCATGCTTTTTATACGAAAATATTACAAACATCCTGAATAACATTTTTCTAGCGTGTTATTAACCTTGTCATATCCCTCTTAAAAAGCCAGATGCAATTCTAGACATTTGTTATTCTTGTTCATACAAATTCTTCGTATCCCCATGGCAATGGTGTTCTCAATGAAGTTAACGTGATCTCTTTATAAGCAGTATCTATTCTATTGTCCCGACATAATTTATCCCAACACAATACCTGGAGCGGAGCTACCATTCCAGATGAGATAACAAAATGCCGTCCAATGGCCTTCAGCGCATGTAGAAACCATTTACAACAATGTGTGCACGGCACAACGGCAGCAATGACAAATTGAGCCCAGACATTCTTGCTGTGAGGCGACAGGGCTACCCATGGAGAGACCCTGCTACCATAGGTGTACAGTACATCGAAATTATTTTCTTCTTCACATATATAATGGATGGGGTCAGAGCGCAGGTTCAGCCATGATATAGTACCCCTTAAGCGCAGGGGGCAGGTGCAGTTCTGAAAGGCCTACAGTGAATACTGGGTGGATTTAAGACTAACATCTAACCTTTTAATCAATAGCCCAATTCTCTAAACTCAGAGCTGTCATTGAATTTATTAGACCAATATTTGCTTTGCTATAATGTGGTGGGATATATCCATACTAGTAAACTGGAACTGAGTAAGGATTTTATTGTGTTTGTATATTTTACATGTGCGTGTAACGGGTGCCTAGGGCACCCGTCCCTCGGCCGTTTGTGTGTGGGTGTTTTTGGTTTCTGTGTCTGTTCCTGTGTTGTTAATTAGCTGTCTCGTGTTAGTATTTTGAGTTAATTAGCGTCGCGGGTTCATTGGTTGGTTGGGTTCACGTGGTGTCTTAGGTTAGGGTATTTAGTTCCGGGGTTTTAGGTATTTTGTGCGCGTCTTTGTGTGTTTGTCACCGTGTCCTTTATGTACCTGTTTGATGTGTTGCACCTTGATTAAAGATTCCTGTTCTTTGTTCTACCTGCGTGCCTGGCTCCCTTCTGCGCGTTAGAGCGCCGCGGCTCTGCGCGATATTTGCGCAGCCGCATCTAGATCACAGGTGGGCATCGTGACAGAAAAGACGCGCCAATCGTTTTGGGAGTCCAGAGCCCAGGTAGGCTATTTTTAAATTTTTCTTTGGGGGGGCCGTATAGCCTCGTACTCGCGGCTCGTTCCGCGAGTGCGTTGTGATGCGGAGCCCGCCCTCCCGGAGCCGGGGGAACGGCTCAAGCAGCGCGATGGCGGAGTGGAGCGACTCCGATGAGGAATGGTTGTGGAGGTACGGGTTCGAGGCGCTCTGCGCAGAGGAGAATCTGGACATTGTCCAGATTTCCGATGACGAGGCGGGCGAACCTTACCTGTATGGGCACATTCTGCCCGTACACACCCTCCGCAACACTGAGGAGTTCTGGACGGAGGGTCCAGTCCGGTTTGTTAAACCCCCGGTGGCGAGACTCAGACGCAGAGCGCGGCGACGGCGTGGGCTGAAGCCGCAGCGGGCGCACAGCGCAGCCGCGGAGCGCGAAGCATGGACTGCGGGGCAGTCACGTGACGCGACCGCGCCGGTCCGTGCCGCGTCTGGGTCGCGCTGCGAGGGGGCGGTACCGGAGCCGCCGCCTGAGTGCGCGAGTGTTTTGTGTCCCCCGTCCTCCTATTTGTCGTCTGACCTGTCTGTCGTCCCCATGTCCGATATGTTTGTCTCGTTGTGTTTGGGTGTTTCGGTGGGGGTTTATATGTTTTGTGTCCAGGATGGAGAGCCGGAGGTGCCGGCCGAGGTCATGCCAGCGTGCGTGCCCGCCGAGGTCCGCGCAGCCTGCGTGCCCGCCGAGGTCCGCCCAGCGTGCTTGCCCGCCGAGGTCCTACCAGCGTGCGTACCCGCCGAGGTCCTACCAGCGTGCGTACCCGCCGAGGTCCTGCCAGCGTGCGTGCCCGCCGAGGTCCTGCCAGCGTGCATGCCCGCCGAGGTCCTGCCAGCGTGCGTGCCCGCCGAGGTCCTGCCAGCGTGCGTGCCCGCCGAGGTCCTGCCGGCGCGCGTGCCCATCCCGAAGCCCAGGGGCGTCACGCCGCCCATCCCAATGTCCAGGGGCGTCACGCCGCCCATCCCGAAGCCCAGGGGGCGTCACGCCGCCGCCCAGCCCGAGCAGCAGGGGCCGCACGCCGCCGCCCAGCCCGAGCAGCAGGGGCCGCACGCCGCCGCCCAGCCCGAGCAGCAGGGGCCGCACGCCGCCGCCCAGCCCGAGCAGCAGGGGCCGCACGCCGCCGCCCAGCCCGAGCAGCAGGGGCCGCACGCCGCCGCCCAGCCCGAGCAGCAGGGGCCGCACGCCGCCGCCCAGCCCGAGCAGCAGGGGCCGCACGCCGCCGCCCAGCCCGAGCAGCAGGGGCCGCACGCCGCCGCCCAGCCCGAGCAGCAGGGGCCGCACGCCGCCGCCCAGCCCGAGCAGCAGGGGCCGCACGCCGCACGCCCCGCCGCCAGGGGGCGTCCGCCACGCCAAGCCGCCAGGGGGCGTCCGCCTCGCCACGCCGCACGCCCCGCCGCCAGGGGCCGCCCGCCTCGCCACGCCGCCAGGGGGCGTCCGCCTCGCCACGCCGCCAGGGGGCGTCCGCCTCGCCACGCCGCCAGGGGGCGTCCGCCTCGCCACGCCGCCAGGGGGCGTCCGCCTCGCCACGCCGCCAGGGGGCGTCCGCCTCGCCACGCCGCCAGGGGGCGTCCGCCTCGCCACGCCGCCAGGGGGCGTCCGCCTCGCCACGCCGCCAGGGGGCGTCCGCCTCGCCACGCCGCCAGAGGGCGTCCTCCGGACCACGCCGCCCGTGGGCGTCCACCTGACCCTGCAGCAAGAGGGCGTGGCCCAGTCCTGATCCGCCACGGGCGGCCACCTGACCTCGCAGCCGGAGGCCGTCCGCAGCTCCGCGTCCGTGGAAGGCGTCTTCCACACCGCGCCCGCAGAGGGCGTCCACCCCGACACAGGACCCAGGGACGTGTCACACGCCTCCCCCGCAGAGGGCGTCCACCGGAGGGCGCCTATCAAGCCCGACTTAGGAGGGGCGGACGACCCCTCCCACCCCCCCAGGACAGTTTTTTGGGGTGTCTTGGTCGCGTCCCCGCGTTACGCGACCGTAAGGGCGGGGGTAGTGTAACGGGTGCCTAGGGCACCCGTCCCTCGGCCGTTTGTGTGTGGGTGTTTTTGGTTTCTGTGTCTGTTCCTGTGTTGTTAATTAGCTGTCTCGTGTTAGTATTTTGAGTTAATTAGCGTCGCGGGTTCATTGGTTGGTTGGGTTCACGTGGTGTCTTAGGTTAGGGTATTTAGTTCCGGGGTTTTAGGTATTTTGTGCGCGTCGTTGTGTGTTTGTCACCGTGTCCTTTATGTGCCTGTTTGATGTGTTGCACCTTGATTAAAGATTCCTGTTCTTTGTTCTACCTGCGTGCCTGGCTCCCTTCTGCGCGTTAGAGCGCCGCGGCTCTGCGCGATATTTGCGCAGCCGCATCTAGATCACAGGTGGGCATCGTGACAGTGCGTAAGATGATTGACTGAATCCCATCTTATCCCATTCTCCTCCACTTAATTCTATACTAAGTACTACGGGGGCAGTTTTTGTTTTAGGACTGTGTGAGGAAGCTGGAGAACCCAGAGAAAACCAACACAGACATGGGAAGAACATGGAAACTCTACCCTGATCATGATTCGAACCAGGATCCCCAGCGCTCATTTGATAAAACTAATTTATTTATTCATTATTATATTTATGCTTAATTCTCTACTAGGGTCTTGGAGGGGTTCCCCATGCCCATACAGGGGAGAATGTTTTGGGTGCTGGGCAGATACACCCAGTACATAGCGCCAATCTATCGCTGGGCACACACTCACTCCCACCACACAGATAGACACAGAGATTACACAGGGGGAGCACCCAAATTTACCTTGTATCCATGTTTTTGGACTGTGGGAGGAAACCAGAGAACCCGGAGAAAACCCACACGGACACCCAGATTGGGATTCGAACCTGGATCCCGAGCATTGAGAGACGGATGTGCTAACCACTATACCACCGTGCCACCATGCTCTGAAACTCAAAGAAAACTCACACGGATAGAGGGGGAACATGGAAACTCCACCCAGTTAAGGATTCGAGCCTGGATCGCCAGCGTTGAGAGACAGACGTACTAACCATTACACCACCATGATTTAAAACACATTTATTTATTCATTATTATTTTTATGCCTTATTCTCATGGGGGGGGTTTCCCCATGCCCATTCAGGGGATAAAGTTTCGGGTTCTGGACAGATACACCCTGGACTGGGCGCCAATCTATCGCTGGGGACACACTCATTCCCACCACACATACACACAGATAGACACAGTTATTAAACAGGGGCAATTTAGAGCACCCAATTTGTATCTTGTATCCATGTTTTTGGACTGTGGGAGGAGAACCCGGAGAAAACCCACACGGACATAGAGAGAAGAAACTTTACCCAGATTGGGATTCGAACCTGGATCCTCAGAGCTTAGTGGTAGACATGCTAACCACTACACCACCGTGCTGCCATTCTCTGAAACTCAAAGAAAACTTACACGGACACAAGGAGAACATGGAAACTCCACCCAGATTGGGAATCGAACCTGAATCCTCAAGGCTTAAAGGCAGATGTTTTAACCGCTACACCACCGTGTCACCATGCTCTGAATCTCAGAGAAATCTTACACGGACACAGGGAGAACATGAACCCACATTGGGATTCAAACCTGAATCCCTAGCACTGAGAGACAGATGTTCTAACCACCACACCACCATACCACCCAGCTCTGAAACTTTTATCTTCTGTTATATCTGTTAAACATCAGATTCCAATAATCCTGCTTTAACCATCACACAACCCTTGGTGAATATATAAACATGGCTTCCTTCACAGGATGAACTGCTTAAACTTCTCAGCTGTCTAAAAACGGGTTAAATTCCCTGAATTGGACTTTTTACATGCCTTTGTAGTTTATGGCCCATGAACATCAGGAGGTGGACCTGTGTGTGTGAGTCATTTCCGAAGTCTCTAACACAGCTGTTCTTTTTTCAGCACTCAGCATGTTAGGCTAATGCATAAATGCGGGAGGTGTAATAGCTTGGAAGAGATGGCTGTCATCTCTAATTAGAGATTTAATAGAGAGCAAAGCTATCAGATGAAACTGGGATGTCGGATGAAAGATTCCGATGTTTAAGGACAAATCAAAGGCTGCTCTGTCAAAGGAGTCCTATCTGCATGTGACTTATTGATGGTGATTAGCTTTGAGTTCTATTGTTTTAAAGCGTGACTTTGTAGACTTTTCCTTCCCAGACAGATATCTGTTATCCCGATAGGACTGACTAGGATTCTAATTAAGTTAAAAATAACTAACAAGTTGCAACACAAAGATTGCTGCGCTGTGTGTCCTCAATCTGTCATTTACCTTCTATTTTTTCACTCATGTCAGTTTGATGATGGCTGATTCAATTTGCCGGCTTAAGCCACGAGGCGAAATCCTCCATCAATAAAAGTGTGTTATTTTAATGCAGT
Source organism: Corydoras sp. C115 (assembly GCA_019802505.1). Lineage (NCBI taxonomy): Eukaryota > Metazoa > Chordata > Actinopteri > Siluriformes > Callichthyidae > Corydoras > Corydoras sp. C115. The sequence continues at coordinate 63,541 of JAFMOC010000169.1, forward strand.
GCAAAAATGTCAATGAAACAAATATGAAATGCCCCGCAAGCCAAACACACTATTAGTCCTCGACAGCCTGACTTTCTCTTTTGCTCTGTCCTTTCTCTAATTTCACTCTCCCGTCTTGCTGTTTATCTGGTCGCCTCTATGGTTTCACTGGATGGCTTTAAAGAATCTCTAGCTGTATTGTGTGAGAACCTTAGTACCTGACAGGCGGCTGAATAAGAATTCTGTCAATCGGTCACGTCGTGTCAAAGGATTTGCAGGTGCAAAGAGTTCTTTGTACACCAGTGAGTGAAAAAAAAAAAACCTGAGTTGGGGAGGGAAGTCATGGGAGGGGCTGCAGGAGCGTGTATCTGCACAAGTAACCACGCTTGAAGAGTGAGCCAATCCTAGAAAATGCACACAAGTACCGGCAAGACATATACAGCACTCTGATGCAAGCATAAAAGGCTTAACTTTCAGCAGCTCATAAGTTCTCATTAAGTCAACATTCGCAGTGGTGTTGGGAGTTTGACATTCATCATTTGTTCAAAATCTCGAAATGTGACATGCCGCTGCATGAACCGAGATAAGAGACCGCTTTCCGCTTTGCCCACAATGGTGCAGATGGGAAAGAGGTTACATAGCTCACCTAGTTATAAAGCTATCAGAAAGGGCTGGCAAAGTTTATACAATTTAGATATAAATGCTTCAAGGCATGTTGGGGCTTCAACAGGGAGCGTTGGGCTGGAGGATCGAAGCGATTGATTAGTTTTCTTATCTAAACTAGTTACTTGGAGACTATTGTACTGAGCAATATTGATGGGGATGTCAGTGTGTTGCCTCTTCAGCTGTGTACTCGATACAGCATGTTCATGCTGCAACAATGTCTAAAATGCACGGGGGAGAAACATTGGCATTGTTAGCAGGATGGTTTTCAACAATCATTTCATGCAGCATTCCTTTCTGTGGTAAAAAAAAAAAGTAAATTAAAAACCCAAAAACATCACTATCGTGTATGTCTACTTCGTTTTTTATGTTTGTCTGTTTCTTGACTTAGCACAGCTTGAGTCCCATGCCAGCCTTCAGGCATTTGTCAGTGTGTTTCTGCTTTCATGGGTGGTGGATTGTGAAGTGTGTGTGTGTAGTGTGTGTGTGTGTGTGTGTGTGTGTGTGTGTGTGTGTGTGTCTTTGTCAGTGCAAACAGAATCTTGCCAAATGGAATAAAGCTTGTTCTCAGTTGCAAGCCATGGTTTTTAGATCAGGATTAAGTGCTGTCGAAATATTATCACTGACCACATGAGGACACCCATGATCGGGACTAAGAGGGCAAATCACATAATCTGGAGATGAAAAACATTGGACGGCAGAGACAATAAAAGCAGAAAACAGAACGAAATGAGCACAAACCCGATGAAATTAAGTTAACATATGGTGGCCATCTGGATAACACACTGAGTAAAGTAGTGCGTCCCACTTTCTCACAAACAAAAGCTACATTTTGCTGTTCTAACAACAATTTGTCTCTTATTTAGCACTCTAAGCTTCTCACATCATCCGAAAGCCGTTGCTAAACCTCGCAGTGTATCCCAGCAGCCTACAATGACACGGCAACCTTTCCGCTTCATTTGCTACGACAGTCTGTGGAATATCATATACATATTATATTATGTAATATGTCCGGCTGAGCTGGAACTTTGCTTTGGATTTAGAAAGGACATTCAAGGACTGCCTTGGCACTGCAATATTTAAACCCTTGTTTTAAAACTTGCCGCACTCAGCCTGAAAGAGGCCCCGCTGTAGCACTGCATACTTTTAATTGGCCAACGAGCCAAGTCATTAAAACTCTTATCTGCTATTCCAAGTTATATGTGCAGCAACATTTCAAAGGGGGGAAAAAACTTTCTTTTCATCCTGTTATATCACAGAAAACTCTTGGACCTGCTATTGCCATTTGCTCTCACACACTGTGATTATTAAATGGCTCCCATATCACTCTAGGGGAAAACAAAAAGCACAAACTCATTCCAAACCGTCTTCTTATTCCAGAAACAGCTTGTTTTCCACTTGACAATGATGTGTGTTTTTGCCATTGCACCTTCGAAAGTAATGGAAAAAAAAGATCTCTAGACCCGAAAGCACAAAGCCATATGTCCTCTCGTCTGGTGGAGAGAAGATGAAAAAAGCACGCAATCGGTCGAATCTGCTGTGTTTGCATTAATACCCAGAAATTGGTGAATTGTTACTGTGAATAAAATGTTTAATTAAAGTTCATTGCAGTCGGGGCTGCCTGCATGTGGAGACAAGGAAAAGAATGCCAGAAGGCAATTATGAGTCATTGGTATGATATTGGCAATGGCAGTTATGTTGGGTCTGATGTGCTGTCTACTCCTGCAATATTTTACATGAACCTGTTTCATGGTTCTAGTAAGTTTTGCTAATCTATGTAGACACTCAAGCTATTTTTATATGTGTATAGAGCTGTTGGTATGGCTATGCAAGACACACTATTTGGTAACAGGTGTACGACAACAAACCAACGATTAAGCTATGAATAAAAATAACAGGACATTTTTAGAGATGTTTTTTGGGGTATTTTCATGTTTTATAAATGAAAACTTGAATATATCCCCATTTTCTAATTCCAAATGGTCTGTTCGTTTTCTTTCATAGCGTTTCCCCCGGTTGTGCCACTTCTAGGCATGTATTTTCTCATTAAAACATTTAACCAATCACATTTCCGCATCATTTGTTGTTAGGGTCAAATAATCTACCCAAGGCCTTCACTATCAGTTTTGCAGCACGGTAGCATAAAATAAGTGTCGATCAAATTGTTGCTTCAACAAATCCGATTTTAAGTTGCTGACACCAAGACCCTCTAGAACGTTACATCAGCATATTCACGGCAAATTCATATTAATTTTATGAAGTTATATTTGGTGATTTGTGCTTTATTGTCAGGTGGATTAGTGGTTAACATGTTCTCCTCTCAACACTGTGGATCCAGATTCGAATCCCAATCTGGGTGGAGTTTCCATGTTCTCCGGTGTTCGTGTGGGCTTTCTCTGAGTTCTACAGTTTTCTCCCACATTCCAAAAATATGTATTTAAATTGGCTGTTTGTAAATGCCACATAGTGTTTGTCTGCATGAGTGAGTGAGTGTGTGCCCATTATAGATAATGCCACCCTGTCCTGTGTGTATCTGTCCAGCACCCAAAATGTTCCCCCTGGATTGAGGATTGATGAATGAATAGAACACAAACATGTCAGCGGCAGGCATTTATATATATTTTTTTAAATTTCTTAACACCTTTACTTGTGTAAGTAATCCCACACATAGGTAGGTAGGTGGGTATATGGATTGTTAGGCAAACAGACCAACAGATAGATAAATTAATCATTTCTGAAATGGGCTACAAACCATACGGTTGAAACAAGGTATCAAAAACGCAGACAATGTAAATATTCCTATTCTGTGTACATAAAGCATCTTCAGTCATCCATCTTTTTGACAACGTTTCTGTCTAACTGCATCATATTACCTGCTGCGCCATCAGAAAACAAAGACATTTCACACACAGTCCTTCTTCAGCAATGTACAGAGGTGTTATTAGTCATTATTAGGTGAATAGCTTATGTGAAATGTTAGAAATAAGCTTGTCTGGTTGCATTTATCAACAATCAAATGGCTTTTCACTCATTTTTCACTTTTAATGTACATTGCATCTCAAATATCTTACAAATCAGAATCAGAATACAATTAAACAGTAATTTATTATTCTTTGGGGGAAATCGCAGTGGTCACAATTGCAGTTTACAGAGTTTTTAATATTCTAAATGAATAAATGAATAAAGAATCAAAGTACTAACAATAAGCATGTCAAAAAATGATAATATTTTTTATAATTAAGGATAATGAATATAATAATAATAGTCATAATATATATACAGTATATACTACTATATATATATATATATATATATATATATATATATATATATATATATATATATATATATATATATATATATATATATATATATATATATATATATATGGGTGGCTTAGTGGTTAGCACGTTCGCCTCTCAGCGCTAGGGATTCCCGGTTCGAATCCCCATCTGGGTGGAGTTTCCATGTTCTCCCCGTGTCTGCGTGGGTTTCCTCCGGGTTCTTCGGTTTCCTCCCACAGTCCAAAAACATGGATCAAGTCAATTGAATTCTCAAAATTGCCCCATATATAGTGTGTCTTTTTGAGTGAGTGTGTGCCCAGCGATGGATTGGCGCCCTGTCCTGGGTCTATCTGCCCAGCGCCCGAGACATTCTCCCCTGGATGGGCATGGGGAAACCCACCTGCGACCCTAATAAAGGATAAAGCAGGAGATAATGAATGAATGAATGAATGATATATATATATATATATATATATATATATATATATATATATATATATATATATATATATATATATATATATATATATATATTGCACATCATCATAACCATATAATATAATATAGCATTGCACATAGGAAGTATTGAGTTATTATAGCCTACAATGTATTTCTAGAATGTTCCAGAGGTGTCAGGTTGGTCTTTGATGATGCAAGTATATTTCAGCAAAATGAATAGGACAGGGGTTAGAGTGCTGGACAATCAATATAAAGGTTGCTTTAAACTCCACCAAAACTAATGTGGGCCTTATTGCTCCAGACGTGCTGTATAATGGTTGACCCTTATGCTCTGACCTCAACTAGCAGGTTGGAATATGTGTAAGTCACCTAGAATAAAAGCATTGACACAATAAGAATGCCACAATGAATACACTGGATGATCTTTGAATGTGGGAGGAAACCCACGTGATCATGGGGAGAACATGGAAACTCCACCCAGATCAGGATTCGAACCTGGATCCCCAGCGCTGAGAGGTGGACACGCAAAGCACAATGCCCCTGTGCCGCCCCAGATAAGATGAAAACCGATTAAGCTTCATGGCATATTTTTATGGCTCGGATATTTCCATTATTATGTTCGTATGATAGAAGAAACAAATATCAATATGAAAAACTAAAAAAACTTAAAAAGAACAAAAAAGAACATACAACTCTTTGTTGAAACTCAACGAGCTACCAAAACATATATTTAACATAAAAAAACCTTTAAAGCTGTTCTTGCACCTTCAAGAGGCTCTATGAAAGACATTAAAGGGCCGATAAATGGCTTGCAGCTCTAGTAACCCTCTCCACTTTGTGCCTGGATGTTACAAAGGCAAGACGGTCACAGCTGTACACACAAGCCCACTCTGCAGGATCTTCCTCCTGTCCAACACGGCCATTAGACCCTAGAAACACAGGCACACACAAAAAGCCTCTCAAATGAATCACCGCCTTGTTGCTTGTTTTTCTTTCTCTCCTCTCTGTTCACCAGATGTCAGGCAGTCAGCCTTATGGTTCGGAATGGTATTTGCCTGAGAAGGTGAGCAGACATGGACATGATACTGATTTGAACTCTGCTTGAGCCTAGATGATAAAAAATATATATTTTCTGCATAAAAAATGCACTGGTTACAAATAAAAAATACATCCATGCATTCAGTACAGGCAGATCATCTGTACGCTACATTGTATGTGCGTATTTATTTTTTCGTATTCACCTTGTGTAGTGGTATACATGTATTGATAGGGATGTTGGATTGAAGGCTATAGCAAACCCATACAGAAAATCTAAAGCAGGTGCTGTCTGTTACTATGACAACAAAGCTGACAGTGGTCACGAAGTCATCTGCAGGGACATTGTTGTACTATGAACGTGGCATGTGTGGTATCATGGTGTTTCGAAAAATGCCTATATTGGACTACAAAAATAAATGCAAGAATTTTTTTAATTGTCAAATTAATGTACACCATTAGTACACCATTAGTACACATTGATAAAAATATATTGGAAAATTCATTGCTATTATTACATATAATTCTTTTAGCCCTTGCTAAATATGTTTTTTTTTTGTGTATAAATAACTCCAGTTGTCTGTAATTTCATCTGATATCTATTCATGAAAAAAAATCCTATTTACAGAGGGAAGCAGTATGTATTTTACTCCAATCCGCCACCTGTGAAGATCAGATTTACACCTTGTTGTGCATCACTGAGAAAGTTTGACAATAATGATTGCCCTCAGCTCATCACAATGCTTGTTGAATTAATGCGAGCGGCAGTGTCATCTCATTCTCATCTCACTCCAGCTTGACGTTGGAGATGGTGTGTGCAAAGAATGCAAACCCGACTATTTATTCTCAGGTTGTTTCTTTAAAAAAAAAAAAGTCGTTCGGGTCATGTCTATCATTTGGAATTTGATTAGGGAGAAAATTACAGGCCAGCGTGAGTCCATCGGCAGCAACACCATTTTCCGCCACATGCTAGCTCTTTTCTTTCCTTTTTAATTCCGAGACACTTGGATGCATGTGATGAATCTAATGAGACAATCCCAGGGGTCAGGCCTTACAGAATCTCTGTGTGGCAGCTCAATGGAAAACAGTTGATCTCCATTACTGATCATTTAAAATGCAGGTGTGTCATTAGTCATGATTTAATCTTGCGATATTGTAAACATTTTGTGCCAATTATGAATATTAATAGTCTATTTTTTTATTTACCACATATTCCATGTACATATATAATAGAATTTAACATACATGATAGTGCCCAGCGATAGATTGGCGCCCTGTCCTGGGTGTATCTGCCCAGCGCCCGAGACGTTCTCCCCTGGATGGGCATGGGAAACCCCACCGCGACCCTAATAGAGGATAAAGCAGAAGATAATGAAGGAATGAATGAATGAATGAATGATAGGGGGTGGCACAGTGGCTTAGTGGTAAGCACGTTCTCCTCTCAGCACTAGGGATTGCAGGTTCCCAATATGGGTGGAGTTTCTATGTTCTCCCAATCCCAATCTGGGTGGAGTTTCCATGTTCTCCCCATATCCGCGTGGGTTTCCTCCGGGTTCTCCGGTTTCCTCCCACAGTCCAAAACCATAAATCAAGGTCAACCGAATTCTCCAAAATTGCCCCATATAGAGTGTGTTTGTGTGTGTCTGTGTGAGTGAGTGTGTGCCCAGCAATAGATTGGCATTCTGATCTGCCCAGCGCACAAAACGTTCTCCCCTGGATGGGCATGGGGAACCCCCACGCGAACCTAGTAGAGGATAAAGTGGAAGATAATGCACGGATGGATGGATACATGATAGCATAAGACAAGATAAGATAAGATATGGTATGATAAGATAAGATTAGTGTCTGAGTGATTAACATGTTCAACGGTGGGGATCCAGGTTCGAATCCCGATCTGGGGGAAGTTACCATGTTCTCCTCGTGTCCACGTGGGTTTCCTCCTAAAACATGGATTCAATGTAAAAATTGAATGCTCTGAATTGCCCCATATAGTGTGTGTCTGGGTGAGTGAGTGTATGCCCAGCGAAAGATCAGCACTCTGTCCTGGGTGTATCTGAAACGTTCTCCCCTGGATGTTCTCCCCTGGACCCCCCGCGCCCCTAGTAGAGGATTAAGCAAAAGATAATGAGATAAGATAACCTTTTATTATCCCACAAGGAGGAAATTAGCATTTAACAGCAGTATCAAACATTGTGAAATAAAGATATAGACATATATCTTTAATATATTTAATATATATCTTCAAATCGCTCATATTCATGGGTCTAATTTTATAAAGCTGCAAAAATCTACAATACAGGCATCAACATATGGACTACAGCAAAATGTGTCTGCTGATTTCTTTAGAGATGTCTGATCAGATTTCCTTTGTCTCTGTACAAAGATCGTACAAACCTTTCTAATTCCATCATGACGTTAGTTTAGGTCTCAGTCCTTCACAGAAGTCACCTACACGCACTGCCTTGAGGCACTCTAGCTGAGCTCCTTTGACAGCTTAGTGAGCAACAATTTCCTGTCACTTTATTGATCTGACACAAGCCCTCGAGGCACGAGTCTTACCCAGGCTTCATGCTAAGTCAACACACATATTACCATGCGGACTAAATTAAAAGCGAAATCTGTGTACACATACAAACTGAAGAGTTTCTATAAACCATTCGAGCTAATTGGCCTAACCGGGTCCTATTATTTACATACAGCGTGTTTGCAGTCACCTGACATCCAGTGACATGATTTAACCTGATGTGTAGTGTATGTTTTCCCTTCTGTTGCTGTATACCAAACAGGGGTAAGTAAGAATGCTTATTTCAGTTGGCACAGCAACCGTGTGCAGGGTTGTTCTTCAAGGCAAGACCTGACATACCTGTCTGAACTGATCCTCTGACATTACGTACAAGACATTCTATGATTCTCAGCAACTGTTTATCAGGGAATGTTATGCAACATATATAAGAGCACTGCTGTTTGCCATTTACTCTTTGCCATTTACTTGCCATTTATAGTTAGACAGAAACTACATGACGACTAAAATCTAATAGTAAATACGACTGATGTGGCTCTTTCCTGCAATGTGCTGCCTGAAAAGTGACAATGATCAACCAGAGCTGTTTTATTAGCTCATCACTTTTTCATCATTATTGGTTGTGACATGTTGGAAAGTATTGATAATAAAATAGCAAATCATTAAATGACAGTAAGGACCTAAAGAAGCGATTAGCAATTAGCATTATGTTAATAGTTTATAAGGTTTGAAGGTTTTTATTCTTTTAGACGACTGTTTAAGCTAGGTTGGTAACACTCAATAAACTCAATAGACTTTCTGACTCTGTAAATCCATCCATCCATTATCTTCCACTTTATCCTGTACTAGGGTCATAGGGGGGTTCCCCATGCCCATCCAGAGTAGAACGTTTCATTCATTCATTCATTCATTCATTCATTCAGTCAGTCATTTATTATCTTCCGGGTTATGGGTTATGGGTTATGGGTTATGGGGGGGGGGAACGTTTTGGACGCTGGGGAGATACACCCAGGACAGGGCCCCAGTCTATCACCATGCACACGCTCTCACAAAGACACACAGATATATATATATATATATATATATATATATATATATATATATATATATATATATATATATATATATATATATATATATATATATATATATATATATATATATATACAAACACACTACATAGGGCCCTTTAGAGCATTAAATTTTCCTTGAATCCATGTTTTTGGACTGTGGGAGGAAACCAGAGAACATGGAGGAAACTGTGCAGACACAGGAAGAACATGGAAACATGGTTTGTATTTATTTGTGTTTTTTTTTTTTTGCTTTTGTTTTCTTATTTTCTGAATGACTGCTGTTTATCCAATACGACAAAGATGACACTGACATAAAGTAATAAATTTAATATAGTTATAGCCCTGTCGTGAGCAATGCTGCGTTTTTATGCGTTAATTTCATGCCTAGTCATGTTTCAGTCTTCAGACATTCTTTAAATCTCACAGTTCAGCACACATGAATGACACGTCAGATTCTTACCATTGTACAGGAGTGCCATAAATCTGTTTACTTTGTATTCCTGTACATACAAATCAGAAGGTGGAATGTCTTCGCAGCACAAAGGAACCAATGAGAATAAATTAAAAAGTTTTGGTTCGCATGATCCGTCTGTCAACACGCAGTTAATTTAAAAAGTTACATTGGGCGTTTCTCAATTTGTGTTCCTCTCAGTGTTCGTTTTCTTGAGGACGTCATCATTCACAGTCCAAGAACTGTTCCAATTCAAAGTTCACTGAGATCAAATTTCCAGAATTGTCCTTGATTTGTTGGTTTTATCAAGGGTGTTTCAGGAGGTGACTTGTGTGGATTTGGGTAGTCAAATTTCCCATGCTGCATTTCACACGGGGCATATTTCTCAAAAGAAGCGATGAAAATACCGGCTCTATCACATAAATAATATTTTAATGGATTAAGCTATAGCCAGCAGCCCGTCAGCTATGGCCAGTGTGCAAGGTTATGCTGGGAATTCTGATAAGACATTATAGAGGTTTTTTCCCAATATATTTTCCCACTACTTTAGATTTTAGATCATGTCTTGTGAGAATCCCTTCTAAATAAATAATGTGATCTATTTTGCCTACTGTGCTTACACACAGAGGAATCGGTCCTCCACATTTAACCCATCCATGCAGTGAAACACCCACATACTTGTGAAGTGAGCACACATGCCCAAAGCATTGGGCAGCATGGGGAGCAATTAGTGTTAGGTGCCTTGCCCAAGGCTCACACAGACAAATGACAGACAAAGACATTTATTCACTTACTATTGTGCTCACCTGATCATTGAGACTATTATAGGATGAAAAGCGGAAAAACACCCAGGACATGTCGGCATGTTCATTATAGACATAAAGGACATGTTACAAAAAAAATACCTTTGCAACGCGCAAATTCTTCATAAAGTTAAAAGCACTCATTAATCTGCAACGCAATTACATTCTATCCTTTGTTGTCCAGTTGAAACCAAAATCACATACCGGTATTCCTCCAAACTGTACAGCTCATACTATTTGTTCTGGCAGGTAATACTTTCCCGGTATGTCCTGAACTTAGCTTCAAACCCGGAGCCCGTGGGGCGTGTTACCACACTTTAACCATACAGTCATCTCATGCTTGTGTATATTGTTGCAGTCATGAAAACTTAATTCATTGAGCTGCCACTAATCCTTTATTTCTCATTTTAGTAAGTGTTTCACTTGAGAACAGCTATTCGTGTGTGCACCACTAACTTCAACACACTGGTTCCTGTGAGCTAGTGTTGCTTTGCAGCTGTTGAGCTGTTATTGTTACTTGACATATTTACATCAATATGAGAGCGCTTACTGACTGACTGGACAGAGACTAACTGACTTGTGGAAAGACAGCATTCTTTGATATTGGCAGACTGGATGGTTGTTAGGGTGTTGGGCTATCAATCTTAAGCATTGTGGTTTCAAATCCAAGGTCAATTGGACTATACAAATGTGTGTATATATATATATATATATATATATATATATATATATATATATATATATATATATATATATGGCGGCACGGTGGCTTAGTGGTTAGCACGTTCGCCTCTCAGCACTAGGGATTCCCAGTTCGAATTCCCATCTGGGTGGAGTTTCCATGTTCTCCCCGTGTCTGCGTGGGTGTTCTCTGGGTTCTCCGGTTTCCTCCCACAGTCCAAAAACATGGATCAAGTCAATTAAATTCTCAAAAATTGCCCCATATAGAGTGTGTCTGCGTGAGTGAGTGTGTGCCCAGCGATGGATTGGTGCCCTGTCCTGGGTCTATCTGCCCAGCACCCGAGACGTTCTCCCCTGGATGGGCATGGTGAACCCCACCGCGACCCTAATAGAGGGCATGGTGAACCCCACCGCGACCCTAATCCTCTATTAGGGTCGCGGTGGGGTTCCCCATGCCCATCCAGGGGAGAACGTTTCGAGCGCTGGGCAGATACACCCAGGACAGTGCACCAATACATCGCTGGGCACACACTCACGCACTCAAACACACTCTATATGGGGCAATTTGGAGAACTCAATTGACTTGATCCATGTTTTTGAACTGTGGGAGGAAACCGGAGAACCCGGAGGAAACCCACGCGGACACGGGGAGAACATGGAAACTCCAGCCAGATGGGGATTTGAACCGGGAATCCCTAGTGCTGAGAGGCGAACGTGCTAACCACTATGCCACCGTGCCGCCCGGGCTATATATATATAGCCCAGCAATAGATTGGCGCCCTGTCCAGCGGCCGAAACGTTCTCCCCTGGAAGGGCATCGGGAACCCCCCCCCTCCCAATAGAGGATAAAAGTGGAATATATATAAAGGCCATATGTAGTTGGGGGGACTGCAAGCATCAAAATGATTGGAAGTCTCTGTAAAGTCCCCTTAATGCATAAAAACAAACGTGTATGTATGTGTCTGTGTGTGTATTATAATTTATTCTCATCTCTCATCTCATTTTTTTATTTATTCTCATTTTTCACTTGTTCATTATCTTCTGCTTAATCCTCTACTAGGGTTGTGGGAGGGAAGAACGTTTTGGCACGTTCTGCCATTCCTTGTTGTTATTTCAAGTGCACCTATGTGCTCCTTAAATGTTGATTATTCTTCCTCTGACAAGGTGAAACGCACCAACAAATGACTGTTCTCAAACTCTCCACACTTTAATTAGGCTGGCTTGAGCTGCAATGAAGATAACATGGTGATAGTGGTGTTTAATTCTCCAAGCTGCTATTTAGAGAGCTTAGTATGGATATTCCAACACACAAACTGATGCTGATAAGCCCGTGCCTTTACAATGAGGAAAAGTGCCAGTCTAGCCTTTCTCTAAGCTTATCTACCTAATTACACTTTGCACAATAGAACCTAGATAAAGCCTTCTTTGAATGTATTGCCAGACATTGTTGCACATTTCCGCCCAATGTGTGAATAACCTTAGCATCATAAGTCTTAACAGCGGCCCTTCGGTCGCAGGCTGTTCGAAGCAAATGACCTATCTGTGAGCTAACCCCGGTCTTTCACCTATTTAATGAATGTAATTGTCAAATAATTATTGCTTAGATTCTGGAGCTCCCGGTCTTATTTTCTAATTACAAACTGATATAGTACATCACTCTGAATGTCACAGTGAGGCTCACATACATTCCAATTTCGTTTTCAGGTTCTATTATAGTGCTTGGCCTTACACACCCTTAGACCTGCAAGGCTGCATGTAATGAATTGAATGGAACATAATGAGATTGGCCCTGTTTGTATTCTGTGGTGAAGGCAATTAAAGGAAATCATAGGGTGCTGGGATGGGGTGGGTTATTGATTTCTGTTCTGTACTAATGTGGTAATAACAGTTACATGGCTGATTGCGTCTGTTTTCAAATTCAGACATTGTAATTACGCCTGAAATACATGAACTCTTAATTCCACTCTACAGAAGGCATGTTATTGACTGGTCCAAATATAAAATCAAACAAACTAGCTGTTTGGCCTGACTAATGTTTAACACTAATTTTTAGCATTATTAAGTTTTCTATTTGGCAATTATATAATTTCTTTATGAAAGCTACAAAATAGCTGAACTACACACATGATGTCTTATTTATTGCAAAGTTTGGTGCATTATATGTGCATTTATTATCACTCTGATCGAAATAACCCAAAATTGTACAAATTTACACTTTTGTAGTCAACAGCTATGCAAGTAATTATGTACGGTCCATGCCCATCCAGGGGAGAACGTCTGGGGCACTGGGCAGATACACCCAGGACAGGGCGCCAATATATCACTGAGCACACACACTTACACAAACACACACTATGTGCTGCAACTTAGAGCATTCAATTTACATTGAATCCATGTTTTTGGACTGTGGGAGAAAACCTGAGAACCTGGAAGAAACCCATGCAGACACGGGGACAACATGGCAACTCCACCCAAACGGGGATTCGAACTTGAATCCCCAGCACTGTAAGGCGAACATGCTAACCACTAAGCCACCTTGCCGTTCCAAAAACAAACAGTATTCATTCATTCATTCATTATTTTCCGCTTAATCGTTTACTAGGTTCATGGGTGGTTCCCCATGCCCATCTAGGAGAGAACGTTTCGGGCACTGGGCAGATACACACAGGAGCCAAAATATCGCTGAGCACACTCAGTCTCACACACACACACAAACACACGATATATGGGGCAATTTAGAGCATTCAATTTACCTTGAATCCACCCAGAGGATGTTTATTATTTGAGCTATGTAAAAGTATGCAGAGAAACAAGTGAACTACCGGATAGGGCTGTGTGAATGCTCAGTGCTTAGGGTGTTGGGCTATCAATCACAAGGTTGGGGGTTCAAATCCCAAGTCCACTGAAGTTACCAATGTGGTGAAGTTACCAATGTGGTGTGAGCAAGACCCTTAACCCTCATTGCTCCAGGGATGCTGTATCAACCTTGTGTTCTGACCCCAACCGAGTTGAGATACTGTAAGTCACTTTGGATCTAATGACTACAGAATGGGATTGGAGAACCACAAAGTGGACAGGATAGGATGCCGAACTATCGCTGGGCACAATCACACACACACACACACACACACACACACAAACACACACACACAAACACACGATATATGGGGCAATTTAGGACATTCTATTTACCTTGAATCCACCTGGAGGAAACCCAAACAGCGTCAGCGTTTATTATTTGAGCTATGTAAACGAATGTGGAGAAACAGGTGAACCACCAGATAAGGAGGGTGTTGGGGTATCAATCACAAGGTTGGGGGTTCAAATCCCAAGATCACTGAAGTTACCTTGAGCAAGGCCCTTAACCCTTATTGTTCCAGGGGTGCTGTATCAATCAACCCTGTGTTCTGACCCCAACCGAGTTGGACCTAATGACTACAGAATGGGATTGGAGAACTACAAAGTGGAGAAACAATGGCCTAATAAAATGGATTGTGAGTGTTGGTTTCCAGTTGAATAAAAGTAGGTTAGATTTAGTTTTATTAAGTCATGCTAATGCCCCGATTGTGAACACAAAGTGTGAGATCAGACTTTCACTCCCGCCATGTGGGTTTAATCAGGATCTCATCGCCAGCTCACACTTTCTCTAATGAGGGAGCCGCAAGGGGAGGAACCGACTCTGCGGTTGGGGTTCACAAGGTTGGGGGTTCAAATCCCAAGACCACTGAAGTTACCTTGAGCAAGGTCCTTAACCCTTATTGCTCCAGGGGTGCTGTATTAACCTTGTGTGAGGCACTTTAGATAGGGATAGGGAGGGTGTTGGGCTATCAATCACAAGGTTGGGGGTTCAAATCCCAAGACAACTGAAGTTACCTTGAGCAAGGCCCTTAACCCTCATTGCTCCAGGGGTGCTGTATCAATCAACCCTGTGTTCTGACCCCAACCGAGTTGGACCTAATGACTACAGAATGGGATTGAAGAACTACAAAGTGGAGAAACAATGGCCTAATGAAATGGATAGTGAGTGTTGGTTTCCAGTTGAATAAAAGTAGGTTAGATTTAGTTTTATTAAGTCATGCTAATGCCCCGATTGTGAACACAAAGTGTGAGATCAGACTTTCACTCCTGTCATGTGGGTTTCATCAGGATCTGATCGCCAGCTCACACTTTCTCTAACGAGGAAGCCGCAAGGGGAGGAACCGACTCCGCGGTTGGGGTTCACAAGGTTGGGGGTTCAAATCCCAAGACCACTGAAGTTACCTTGAGCAAGGTCCTTAACCCTTATTGCTCCAGGGGTGCTGTATTAACCTTGTGTGAGGCACTTTAGATAGGGATAGGGAGGGTGTTGGGCTATCAATCACAAGGTTGGGGGTTCAAATCCCAAGACCCCTGAAGTTACCTTGAGCAAGGTCCTTAACCCTTATTGCTCCAGGGGTGCTGTATTAACCTTGTGTGAGGCACTTTAGATAGGGATAGGGAGGGTGTTGGGCTATCAATCACAAGGTTGGGGGTTCAAATCCCAAGACCACTGAAGTTACCTTGAGCAAGGTCCTTAACCCTTATTGCTCCAGGGGTGCTGTATCAATCAACCCTGTGTTCTGACCCCAACCAAGTTGGACCTAATGACTACAGAATGGGATTGGAGAACTACAAAGTGGAAAAACAATGGCCTAATGAAATGGATAGTGAGTGTTGGTTTCCAGTTTAATAAAACTAGGTTAGATTTAGTTTTATTAAGTCATGCTAATGCCCCGATTGTGAACACAAAGTGTGAGATCAGACTTTCACTCCCGCCATGTGGGTTTCATCAGGATCTGATCGCCAGCTCACACTTTCTCTAACGAGGGACCCGTGAGGGGAGGAACCGACTCCGCAGTTGGGGTTCACAAGGTTGGGGGTTCAAATCCCAAGACCACTGAAGTTACCTTGAGCAAGGCCCTTAACCCATATTGCTCCAGGGGTGCTGTATTAACCTTGTGTGAGGCACTTTAGATAGGGATAGGGAGGGTGTTGGGCTATCAATCACAAGGTTGGGGGTTCAAATCCCAAGACCCCTGAAGTTACCTTGAGCAAGGCCCTTAACCCTTATTGCTCCAGGGATGCTGTATCAATCAACCCTGTGTTCTGACCCCAACCGAGTTGTACCTAATGACTACAGAATGAGATTGGAGAACTACAAAGTGGAAAAACAATGACTTAATAAAATGGATAGTGAGTGTTGGTTTCCAGTTGAATAAAAGTAGGTTAGATTTAGTTTTATTAAGTCATGCTAATGCCCCGATTGTGAAGACAAAGTGTGAGATCAGACTTTCACTCCCGCCATGTGGGTTTCATCAGGATCTGATCGCCAGCTCACACTTTCTCTAACGAGGGAGCCGCGAGGGGAGGAACCGACTCCGCAGTTGGGGTTTACAAGGTTGGGGGTTCAAATCCCAAGACCACTGAAGTTACCTTGAGCAAGGCCCTTAACCCATATTGCTCCAGGGGTGCTGTATTAACCTTGTGTGAGGCACTTTAGATAGGGATAGGGAGGGTGTTGGGCTATCAATCACAAGGTTGGGGGTTCAAATCCCAAGACCACTGAAGTTACCTTGAGCAAGGCCCTTAACCCTTATTGTTCCAGGGGTGCTGTATCAATCAACCCTGTGTTCTGACCCCAACCGAGTTGTACCTAATGACTACAGAATGGGATTGGAGAACTACAAAGTGGAGAAACAATGGCCTAATGAAATGGATAGTGAGTGTTGGTTTCCAGTTGAATAAAACTAGGTTAGATTTAGTTTTATTAAGTCATGCTAATGCCCCGATTGTGAACACAAAGTGTGAGATCAGACTTTCACTCCCGCCATGTGGGTTTCATCAGGATTTGATCGCCAGCTCACACTTTCTCTAACGAGGGAGCCGCGAGGGGAGGAACCGACTCCGCAGTTGGGGTTTACAAGGTTGGGGGTTCAAATCCCAAGACCCCTGAAGTTACCTTGAGCAAGGCCCTTAACCCTTATTGCTCCAGGGGTGCTGTATCAATCAACCCTGTGTTCTGACCCCAACCAAGTTGGACCTAATGACTACAGAATGGGATTGGAGAACTACAAAGTGGAGAAAACAATGGCCTAATAAAATGGATTGTGAGTGTTGGTTTCCAGTTGAATAAAAGTAGGTTAGATTTAGTTTTATTAAGTCATGCTAATGCCCCGATTGTGAAGACAAAGTGTGAGATCAGACTTTCACTCCCGCCATGTGGGTTTCATCAGGATCTGATCGCCAGCTCACACTTTCTCTAACGAGGGAGCCGCGAGGGGAGGAACCGACTCCGCAGTTGGGGTTTACAAGGTTGGGGGTTCAAATCCCAAGACCACTGAAGTTACCTTGAGCAAGGCCCTTAACCCATATTGCTCCAGGGGTGCTGTATTAACCTTGTGTGAGGCACTTTAGATAGGGATAGGGAGGGTGTTGGGCTATCAATCACAAGGTTGGGGGTTCAAATCCCAAGACCACTGAAGTTACCTTGAGCAAGGCCCTTAACCCTTATTGTTCCAGGGGTGCTGTATCAATCAACCCTGTGTTCTGACCCCAACCGAGTTGTACCTAATGACTACAGAATGGGATTGGAGAACTACAAAGTGGAGAAACAATGGCCTAATGAAATGGATAGTGAGTGTTGGTTTCCAGTTGAATAAAACTAGGTTAGATTTAGTTTTATTAAGTCATGCTAATGCCCCGATTGTGAACACAAAGTGTGAGATCAGACTTTCACTCCCGCCATGTGGGTTTCATCAGGATTTGATCGCCAGCTCACACTTTCTCTAACGAGGGAGCCGCGAGGGGAGGAACCGACTCCGCAGTTGGGGTTTACAAGGTTGGGGGTTCAAATCCCAAGACCCTGAAGTTACCTTGAGCAAGGCCCTTAACCCTTATTGCTCCAGGGGTGCTGTATCAATCAACCCTGTGTTCTGACCCCAACCAAGTTGGACCTAATGACTACAGAATGGGATTGGAGAACTACAAAGTGGAGAAACAATGGCCTAATAAAATGGATTGTGAGTGTTGGTTTCCAGTTGAATAAAAGTAGGTTAGATTTAGTTTTATTAAGTCATGCTAATGCCCCGATTGTGAAGACAAAGTGTGAGATCAGACTTTCACTCCCGCCATGTGGGTTTCATCAGGATCTGATCGCCAGCTCACACTTTCTCTAACGAGGGAGCCGCGAGGGGAGGAACCGACTCCGCAGTTGGGGTTTACAAGGTTGGGGGTTCAAATCCCAAGACCACTGAAGTTACCTTGAGCAAGGCCCTTAACCCATATTGCTCCAGGGGTGCTGTATTAACCTTGTGTGAGGCACTTTAGATAGGGATAGGGAGGGTGTTGGGCTATCAATCACAAGGTTGGGGGTTCAAATCCCAAGACCACTGAAGTTACCTTGAGCAAGGCCCTTAACCCTTATTGTTCCAGGGGTGCTGTATCAATCAACCCTGTGTTCTGACCCCAACCGAGTTGTACCTAATGACTACAGAATGGGATTGGAGAACTACAAAGTGGAGAAACAATGGCCTAATGAAATGGATAGTGAGTGTTGGTTTCCAGTTGAATAAAACTAGGTTAGATTTAGTTTTATTAAGTCATGCTAATGCCCCGATTGTGAACACAAAGTGTGAGATCAGACTTTCACTCCCGCCATGTGGGTTTCATCAGGATTTGATCGCCAGCTCACACTTTCTCTAACGAGGGAGCCGCGAGGGGAGGAACCGACTCCGCAGTTGGGGTTTACAAGGTTGGGGGTTCAAATCCCAAGACCCCTGAAGTTACCTTGAGCAAGGCCCTTAACCCTTATTGCTCCAGGGGTGCTGTATCAATCAACCCTGTGTTCTGACCCCAACCAAGTTGGACCTAATGACTACAGAATGGGATTGGAGAACTACAAAGTGGAGAAACAATGGCCTAATAAAATGGATTGTGAGTGTTGGTTTCCAGTTGAATAAAACTAGGTTAGATTTAGTTTTATTAAGTCATGCTAATGCCCCGATTGTGAAGACAAAGTGTGAGATCAGACTTTCACTCCCGCCATGTGGGTTTCATCAGGATCTGATCGCCAGCTCACACTTTCTCTAACGAGGGAGCCGCGAGGGGAGGAACCGACTCCGCGCTCTCTCCCGCTGCTCTCCCAAAAGTCTGGACGGGAGAAAGAGAGGCTCCAAAGGCTTTTTTTAACAACCTGCCAAGCTCGTCTGATCTACAGGACCTGATCTAACGGGACTTGAGGTCCTGGTTCTGTATCTTGACTTAGAGGAACATATCGCGCTCCCGAGTCGACTCGACGAGGGCGATGCAGGCGAGTTCACGGCTCGTTTGGTTATCTGAAGCAGCCCATCGGAAAGGTTAATCACAGATTCCTTTTCTGTTTTCCTTCCACAAATCTCCTTTTTCACGCTCGTTATCTGCAAACCAGCAGAAGAAAGAGATCATGCGGACACGACAGCGCTATTTTCCGCCCAGTTGATGCGGCGTGTAATTCATTTGGGATTATTGATACGCAGCCTATTAATAAATCTTTTGCGTCTGGACTCATGTTACGAAGCTCCATGCCGTCGAAAAGGTAAGTTTTTTTTCTTCCCCTCTCTCATACAAACATGTTTCCATCTTTTTAAATGCCATTAAACTTATTGCTTTAACACTATTTTATTTTCCAACTTGTCATTTCTGTAAAATGAGGTTTAATAGTTTGCCATCAATACTGCATCCCTGCCTTTTTCCTCGTATCAGTTCGATTAAGCTATTAAAAGTGACAAGCCCACATTATAAAGTGTCATTTGGGGTTTTAACGGGTTTTAAATTATTATATTCTGCCATCACAAGACCAATTAGGATTGGAACATCAGACTATAGATCAGACAGACTCAATCACTCTGCTTTATCCATGACAAGGACACCAAAAAACCACAAATTAGCTATTATTTTACCAATAACCCATTTTATTATGGCATTTTTCTTACCCTCTCCCATACAAACGTGTTACCTTCTCTTTAAATGCCATTAAACTTATTGCTTTAACACTATTTTATTTTCCAAGTTGTCATTTCTGTAAAATGAGGTTTAATAGTTTGCCATCAATACTGCATTCCTGATTTTTTTTTCTTCGAATCAGTTCGATTAAGCTATTAAAAGTGACATGCCCACATTATATAGTGTCATTTGGGGTTTTAAAGCTTCTTGGATGCATTATATTCTGCCATCACAAGACCAATTAGGATTGGAACATCAGACTGTGGATCAGACAGACTCAATTAGACATGTCGAGCAGCAGACACACTCTGCTTTATCCATGACAAGGACACCAACAAACCACAAATTAGCTACCTTCTTATTTTACCAATAGCCCATTTTATTATGGCATTTTTCTACCAATCAAACGTGTTACCTTCTATTTAAATACCATTAAACTTATTGCTTTAACACGATTTGATTCTCCAAGTTGTCATTTCTGTAAAATGAGGTTTAATAGTTTGCCATAACTACTGTATTCCTGAATCTTTTCTTCGAATCAGTTCGATTAAGCTATTAAATGTGACATGTCCACACTACAAAGTGTCATTTGGGGTTTTAAAGGTTTTTAAAGCTTCATGGGTGCACAGCTAAAATCGGAAAGACAATTATATTCTGCCATCACAAGACCAATTAGGATTGGAACATCAGACTGTGGATCAGACAGACTCATTTAGACATGTCGGGCAGCAAACACACTGTATTATCTGCTTTAACCATGACAAGGACAGAAACAAACCACAAATTAGCTACCTTCTTATTTTACCAAAAGCCCATTTTATTACGGCATTTTCAGCTATTAAAAATGAACCAACTGAAGGTGAAAAAGAAAATAATGCCAGAAAAAGGAAGACAGGTGTCCAGACTGTGTAGGAGGGAACTTCACAACCCCCCCCCCACCCCACCCTCTCCCTCAAACCCCAAACCAGACCACTAAAAGTGAATGCCTGTAGTAAATTACTCCAGTCCTTCACAGTCCAAGCGCCATCTGTTGGGATGTGCTGAAAAGCAGTGTGGTCGCACTATGTTGTCAGGAATGCTGCTGGGGACTGGGGTCTGGGAGGGCTTCACTGTATATATCAGGCTTGATCCAATATTTTGACCATCGTTGAGAAAGCTGTTGATGCCCAGAACTGTTAGTGGAGGTATAACACCGTGTTGATTCCAGTTACTGAATATACCATTGAGCGTTTCAGACTATTATACTGTTGAGAGTTGGCTTTTACAGTTACTGTATGATTGCACCATTTAAACAGTGTCGTCAAAAAGAAAAAAAAATGCGTAGAGAAACTTCACCGTCCTGGACACAGCCCTGCCCTTAACTGGAATGAATCGGAACTGTGATTACTACTCCGGCTGTTTGGCTAATTGCTTAATTGCACTTTTGACTAAATGCTATAGATTTCCACATTGAGGCAGACAGACAGATAGATGAATAGATACTTTTTTAATCCCAGAGGGAAATTTTATTAACAACTTAAAAATAGAAATATCAAAAACTAATATATATATATATATATATATATATATATATATATATATATATATATATATATATAGTATAAAAAATATTTAATGCCTCTGCAGTTTGTTGGAGCTGCTAAGGGCAGCCGGATCATACTAATTAGCTGTGGTTATGGGAGGTGAATGTCAGCTTTCTAATTACAATATACAACAAAATGAACAATTCGACAACATCGGCAATACACAAAAATAAAATTAGTGCCTAGAATTATGTCAATGTAGTAATATTTTGTTTTAATAGTATGACTAACAGTAAATAAATAAGACAAAAGAAGCTTAATTAATTGTATCTTGCAGATATTTTTGATATTTTTTCCCAATTTTCCTAGCATTATACAATTAAAATATTTGAAAATATTACTTGGAAAAAAAATCCAATCCAAATATCAGTGTATTGTTTAGCAAGAAGATTTATAACTCGCAGCCTTTGATGTCTTGAAACAGAGATATATGAAGTCACGTTTGCTTCATTCGCAAACGCTATCTCTTGTTAGAGCCACACATTGAAAACATTCGATTGAAAGCACTTCTGAAACGGATGGGGGAAGCTGGGGCTTTACTAAATTGCTTATATCCATCATACTCTGGTCCTGGGCTTGTGTGTTCAGTGGTATTCTCCATCCTTAAAATTCTGCTGCATTCCTCATGTATTACCTTTAGTAGAAGTTTGATGATCAGGCATTAGATATTTAACCGGGTGGCTAAAGCAGTGCAAATGTGCAATATAATTAGCAAATATAGAAAACATTACTATTATTTTTTATTGTATGCTAATTATATGCATTAACGCTGGATTAAATGATAATACCACAGTGTAACTGCTTCCTCCTTAACTACTGGCACATGTTGTTCTCTCATTTGTGAATCGCTTTGGATAAAAGCATCTACTAAATGATGTAATGTATAAGTAACATCAGACAGTGTGCACATGCTCAGTTCAGATGACAATTTTACCGAACTGAAGTCTCTTGAACAATGTCAGGATGCCGTGGCTTTATTTTAAAGGTATTTTAAAGTTTTGTGTAAACATGTATAGGGTCTAGATCCTTCATAAGTCTTTTTTATTTGCATTTCTTCTACCCATGGTTTTATGTTGGCATTCAAAGGTGTATTATATTGTGATATATTTTAAAAATGTTTTGGTAATGGTGTGTGATAGTGGGTTAATTTTGTTTTAATAACTTTGGGGTCATTTAGGTTGAAATAATTATATAATCATTCATTTATTCGTTATCTGGGCATTGGGATTCAAACTGGATCTCCAGCGCTGAGACGTGTATGTGCCTGCCACCCATTATATAATAATAATAATAATAATAATAATATAATTAGGTGGCGCGGTGGCTTAATGGTTAGCACGATCTCCTCTCAGTGTTGGTGATTCCAGGTTCTCCCAATCAGGGTGGAGGTTCCATGTTCACCCGTGTCAAAGACCAAAGTCCAAAAACAAGGATTCAAGGTAAATTGAATGCTCTATATTGCCCCATATAGTGTGTGGTTGTTTGTGTGTGTCTGTGTGAATGAGTGTGTGCCCAGAAATAGATTGGCGACCTGTAGTGGGTGTATCTGCCCAGAGTCTGAAATGTTCTCCCCTGGATGAGTATGGGGAATCATCCCACCTCACCTTGACCCTAGTAGATGAATAAGCAGAAGATAATGAATGAATAAATTTTATATATATATATGTGTGTGTGTGTGTGTGTGTGTATATATATATATATATATATATATATATATATATATATATATATATATATATATATATATTCATTCATTATCTCCCGCTTTATCCTCTATTGGGGTCGCAGTGGGGTTCCCCATGCCTATCCAGGGGAGAACGTCTCAGGCACTGGGCAGATAGACCCAGGACAGGGCGCCAATCCATCGCTGGGCACACACTCACTCACACAGACACACTCTATTTGGGGCAATTTTTTGGAGAACTCAATTGACTTGATCCATGTTTTTGGACTGTGGGAGGAAACCGGAGAACCCGGAGGAAACCCACATGGACACGGGGAGAACATGGAAACTCCACCCAGATGGGGATTCGAACCGGGAATCCCTAGTGCTGAGAGGAGAACGTGCTAACCACTAAACCACCGTGCCGCCTATATATATATATATATATATATATATATATATATATATATATATATATATATATATATATATATATTGAGAGAGAGCTCTTATGTGAATTGTCTGCTTATGAAAATACGTGTTAATAAGTGAATATGGAGGCTTGTAATTAAAGTAACGAGGCCCCTGAAGTAAATAAAATAGTTTTCAGATCGCGGGGACACGATTTAAAAGAGATAAAGTAATGGGCGGAAAATACCGAAACGCAATCTGATTGGCTGAGTCAACGAAGGCACCACAGGGCCCGCCCCCTCCTTACCCCAAGCCACGCCTCCGCTGTAGCACAGGCCCCGCCTCTGTTCGGTAACACGCTGCAGAGGAATTCAGCTCCGGAGCTCGGAGTCGGATCTGGGTCAGAGAGGCTTCTAAAGCAACGAAGGCATGAATGCGTCGCGCTGCCTCATTAGTTCAGCAACTGACAGACTAGGAGTTCCATGCGAGCCGCTGACTGTGTTTTGTTGTCCTTGCTGACCGGAGCAGCGAGCGAAGAGGAGCGCTGCGCGGTGCCGCTGCTGGATGGATGGGCATGGGGAAAGGAGCGGGAGCCGCGGCGCTACGACACGGAAAGACCTTCATCGTGTTCCTCTGCTTCTTCCCAGCAAGTAAGTTGTCTTTTAACATTTATATGACGTATTTGCATGAAGTACAATCCAATGTTTCAATCGACACCGAACAACATTACTTTGTTTGTATTAGTGATGATTCGGTCGCGAACGGTCCGGCTCCAAGAGTCGGCTCTTTAAAGTGAACGGGGAGCGATAATAAATAGAGCAATAAATAACTGACTAGGTGAAGAAAATAAATCACCTAAAGCTATTAAAGTTTGCAAACATTTCAGTGTGATGGACAGGACAGTTTAAAGGCAGAGTGTAGACTGTGCAAAATTAAAGTTTGATAGCGAGCCGCACAAACAATCTGCACAGGCATATTCGAACTGTTTATCATTATTTATCAATTAGAAGATTAAAGCAAAGCATGAGAACCTAATGAAGGTGCGAGTGTGTCTACTGCTGCTGTTATTACAATTTCTGCAGCATAATCCAGTTCAGAAGATCCTTGTTTTTATATTTTGTTTTTGTAGTTCCGTGAGAAGTATTATTAATTAAGCATATTATTAAAAATAGACAGTTATGTGTTTTTATAGTAGTTAATTATACACATAATTTGGTAATAAACTGCTTTAAGCTACAAAAAAGTCGAAAGAGCCGACTCTTTTTAGAGAGCCGAGCCAAAAGAAGCGGCTCTCTGAAAAGAGTCGGAATGCCCATCACTAGTTTGTAGAGACCTGCTGCCTCAGTGCGTTCACTTTAACGCAGACATAGTAAATAATTCTTGTCCTGGTAGCGGAAAACTAAACAATTAAAATATCAAAACCCTCTGCTTTTTTACCTTAAAACTTCTCTGCAAGTTTCTTAGAAGGATTGAGAAGGTTTGTATATGTTTTGGACGCCTCACACGCCACACAGAACGATTCAAAACTATGAAACCCTTAGTAATAAAACTATTTAGGGGGTTTAATGGCTCTCCGAACATTTCAGAGACCTCCTATTATGTTAAGTTTGGCCAGACTCGTATGTTTTGTTAGCTCAGGAATTCCTCAGGTCCTGGGTCGTTTAGGGGGGATGGGGTGAAATCTGGACTTTTCATCCTTCCTCTTAAAAACAATCCAACTTTCACTCTTCAGGCAAATCACTCAGTGTCCACATAGTATTGCACCAAATTGAAAAAGGACATTAGAGTTTGCATTAAATATAAGTGATGAGATCATTGACTTTTCTCTTAAAACCGGAAACGATGGATTTTTAATTAGCATTAATACATTACAAACTTTTGCAGCATTCAAAGCAATATTGGGAGCCATCTGGAACCAATGTTATTTACATGAGAATTCAGGAATTAAATTTATGTAAAGACTGCTGTGACATAGTTTGTATGATTAGCATTAAAAAGTTTGATGAAACAAAAGACTGTAGTAGATGTCAGCTCAGTTATCAACTTGGCTTACTGCCTATTGTAAGATATGTAATAAAAATTAGTTATTCTATTGCTATAGTTGCGATTTATAAAAATCAACCATATTTTTACACTTATTTTGTGAATACATGTAACACAAAACCCACACAGCGCACGCATTATGGTTTGCACTATGGTTTTATGAACTGTTTTTATTATAGCTTGAATCTTTAGTGGCGCTGAAGCTCTGTAGATAAGATAAAGCTCATGGTCAGTAAATTTTTTGCTGTTAAAATCACTATAAAATATGCCTATAGTGACACCAAGTAAATATATAGAGATAATTTATTATTCATAATTATTCTTTGTTAAAATCACAATCGAGAAAGGTTTGCTATCAAGCCTCTTCCTGAGTGAACAGGGCGTCATAAACCGAAGGTTACTTTTATTGCTGTAAATTATTGGGGTAATGGGAGGCATTTGCTTTGGGAGACGAGAGGTGTGAAAGAGATAAACACATTTGTCTTTCTGAGGAACTGATCATTATGCAGTAAAACTAGGATTAATTACTGGCTTTCATTCAACTGTCCGAAAGATAAATGTGGTTAATGATTTGAATGTAGTTTATGTTGAGTTGACACGTCTCTAAAGAAAACCTTATTTTAGCTTTGACCTTTCAGACAGATGGAACATCTGCCACCACACGTGAAAATAATAAAAAGATGACCTCGTATATAAAAATGTTAATAAATAACTGACTGGCAAATATTAACAACTTTAAGGCATGAAGTGATGAATATTAAATTTATGCCCTGTTGCAGAATTTCAAATATACCCTGCAATACATGTCAAAAGTTTGGACACATTTCTTTTGCTGTCCATTTAAATTGTCCATTTAACCAGTTCCACCTACTGGTTTTAATGGCTGGTTCTGTACTCTGACCCAAACCACTGATTTGGAGTGTTTGTAAGTTATATAGGATAAAGAAGTTTGCAGATTAACATATTGTAAGGTCCTAAAGGTAGAAAAACTGCCTACAGTGGGCATAAAAGTGCAAAACACTTCAAATTAGGTACTTTTAATGGCTTAGCATGTTTTAATTTTAACAAATTTACACAGTGCATTGCTTTGAAGTGTAGAAATGTGATAGTATGGTACTAGAAAACAGATAATAATTTAAAAATAATTTATTTGTACTACAGACGTGCGTGTATTAATATCTACCACATCTCATCCAACAGGTAGAACACTGTTCACTGTTTTGTTGCAGGCTATGTAATCTGATGCATGCTTAAAATTGCGTTTGCTTTTGATTAGGTCCGTTTTCTGCTTTGAACAGGTGGCTACCTTATATCCAGCCTGATCTGTGGAATGGCAAAGCCAGTTTCTCTGCAGATATCCTGTTTCTTTAAAGCAACTCAACCTAATCCCCTTTACATAGGGGCTAATTTATGACCGGTTCACTTTTTTTCCTCAGTGGCAAATGACATTGTCTTCATTCAAAGCCCTTAGACCACCCCCTCCCACACGCGCACACACACACACAAACCATCACACCCCCAATTCACCATAAATTCTTTCAGTGGTGCATTTGTCCTCCCTTTCTGAGGGGGAGGTGACTGACACCTGCTGGGTTTTTACTTCTTAAGCCCCCCTGCGATCCTGCTTTGCAACGAAAAGCAAAAAAACCCCACTGGGTGTGTGAATTTGCACCGCGATAATTAGCACCCATAACTGGCTAAACCTTAGTAGCCAGCATTTTGTTGCCTTCCCATTTGTTTTACTGGGGTTAATGTGGGTTGTATATTCAGGTTTGAAATAATAGGTTGTCAGAAAAACACAGCTTTGAGTGACTAAAACAAAATGTTTGTCATTTAAATCATGTTCATTCATGTAACTGGTAAAACCATGCTCATTTTAAAAACTGCTTTTAAACTTAAAAATTAATAAAAAAAATTGTAAAAAAAAAAATAAAAAAATTATATATATATATATATATATATATATATATATAATAAGCATATATAAAAATTTAAATGTAAATTAAAAAAAATAAATTTAAATGTAATAGTTTTTATTTAGTAACAGTGTGTTAAAGTATTGAATTCTACTGTGTCTATGGAATTAGTTTTTTTTTTGTAATAAACTTTTTAAAGTCTCATCAAGAGCTGGGCTGCTCCTGACTAACTAACTGACTAACAGAAATTATTCACGGTAGTTAATTGTCACGTGTTTAGAATCTAACATTAATTATAATATTACATATTAGGACATAAAAAAATACAGTATTTTGAATAACTCTGTACTACAGAATACATTACCCTCATCATAATGCATTATTAACATTAATGTATACAGTTACATAATATATCCGGGTAGTGTAGAGGTTCGCACGTCCGCCTCTCAGTGCTGGGGGTCCATGTTCGAATCTCGTTCTGGGTTGATGTCCATTTAAGTTTCCTCCTACAGTCCAAAAACATAGTTCTAAAGGGGATTGGGTTCTTTAAATTGCCGTTATATTGTGTGCGTGAATGACTCTATGCCCAGCAATGGATTACCCTGTATCTGTAATCTGGGTGTATCTATGGGGTGCCTGAAACACATCTCCCCACACTGCGACCCTAGAATAGGATTAACTGGAAGATATTGAGATAAGATGGGAGATTGTTAAAATGTGTTGCAGATTTAAAAATAAATAAACTATAGAATAATAACCAAAAGAGGTTAAGGGTGTCTAACCAAATTTGTAGTTTCTTAGTTCTTACAGTGTACTCAGAGTATACAGTATGATGTCAGCTGTTTATTGGAGGGATCTACAGTATATCAACCAAGCTGTCAATTATAAATATGTTTTACTGTCATTTTTACCTGCTGTAGACAGTATTTATGGATACTGCATGAATTCTCATTTATTTTTTCTCTCTCTCTTTTTTCACAGTGGCTTTGCAGTGTAAAATTCTGAAGTGTAACTCGGAGTTTTGGGCTTCGGCACCCACTTCAGGTCCCAGTGAGGAGTTTTGTGCTGCACTGCGCGCCTACAGTCACTGTGTGCGACGCACCGCCCGTACGTGCCGTGGCGACCTGGCCTACCACTCAGCTCAGCATGGGATCGAGGACCTCATGAGCCAGAATAACTGTTCCAGAGAGGGCCCTGCTATCCGCACGGTGCCACCGGCCCCACCAGCCCCTCCGATGGTGCCAACCGATGCGCGCGTGCCCTCGGATGGGCCCGAACTATGCCACTATGAGCGCAGCATTACACACCCCAAATACACACACTGCGGCTTTTTCGGCGACCCCCACCTGCGTACGTTCAATGACCAGTTTCAAACGTGCAGGGTGCAGGGGGCGTGGCCACTCATCCACAACAAGTACCTATCCGTGCAGGTCACCAACACTCCAGTATTGGCCGGGTCTACTGCCACAGCCACCAGTAAAGTAAGTGTTTATTGTAGCATTACAATTGATCATCTGTAGACATGAAAGAAAAATGTGTGTTACTTTTTAAAACCTGGGGATCCAGGTTTTAATCCCGTTTTGGGTGGATGTTCTCCCCATGTCCATTTAGGTTTCCTCTGGGTTCTCTGGGTTCATGGATTCAAGTGGAACTGGCTCCTCTTAATTAACCCTATTCATTCATTCATTCATTATCTTCCCTTTACTAGTGTTGCAGGGGGGTTCCCCATGCCCATCCAGGGAGAACGTTTCAGGCACTGGGTAGATACACCCAGGACAGGGCGCCAATCTATCTTTGGGCACACTCACTCACACACTATATGGGGCAACTAAGAGCATTCAATTTACCTAGAATCCATGTTTTTGGACTGTGGGAGAAAACCCATGGGGAGAACATGGAAACTCCACCCAGATTGGTATTCAAATCTGGTTCCCCAGCACAGAGAGGTGAACATGCTAAGCCCTACACCACTATTTAAAGTTTTTCATATAGTGTGTTTGTCTGTGTCAGAATATGATATCAACTTTTCAAGTTGTCCTAAGAGACTCTACGTTTTAGCTTCAGAACAAAATTGCTGTCTCTAAATGTAAGAGTATCAACTAATGGTTTAACCACATGGCCTTTTTTACACAAAACCTCAAATTCTACCTTATCCAACATCTTTGATATTAATTATTATGTGCCCAAACCTTTATCTTCAAGAATAAGTGCTCAGCCTACAACCTGTAACATCTAAGAAAAAGAATGGCAGGTTCTCAAAAGGCTTAAAGTCAGGTGTTTCTGTACATTTGGCCATCCGGTTTCGAACCAACTCACTTTCTCTTCCTGTTGGATTGAGACTCAGGATTACTTAAAGACACTGTATATATAGCAGTCTGTTGGAACGAAGGTACACAGTTGTGCAGTTGGAAGTTAATGTATAGTTCAGAGAAGCAGACATGATTTGAACGGTAATAACAGGAGTAGAATTGGTTATGCTACTGTGAAGGCTGCAAGCAACAATGTTGTTCTATCTGCGGCAGGTTCCGAGGTTATTTTGGGTGCACTAAAAGCCATGTTGTTTCAACAATGTGCTCAATCTTCATAGGAGACTGTAAATAATTTTTGTTCATTATCCAGCCCCCATACTTTGCAAATGATCTTTGTTTAACTTCACGGTACATTGATTGTGGCTGGAAAGTCATCTTAGAGAAGCATGCAGCTGCGGGCTGGAGGTGAAAGTGCAGATGCAGATGGTGCGCTCATTTACTTTATGTGCTGTCTACAACTCTGAGTTCCTGAAAAGTTACGACGCTGTTAAATACAAATAATACAATGCAATGATCTGCAGGTCATATAAACCCTATATTTAGTCAAAATACTTGTATATATTATTTATAAATTTTATATATAGTGTTAATAAAAAAATTCGGACCCCTTTTACTCCACTTATAGTCCATGTTCTCAGTTCCACTTCTTGTGGACTTTGCTGGACTTTGTAGTTCTACAATTCCAGACTGTAGTTCATCTGTTTGTGTTCTGCAGTACATACTGTGTACGTCCCCTTTACTGGTCAGAGCCCCAATAGTACCACCACAGAGCAGGGGTTATTTGGGTGGTGCATTATTCCTATCCCAGCAGTGTCACTGAGGTTTTTAAATGAAACTCCAGCAGCACTGCTGCACTAACACCCCCTCACCACATCAGTGTCACTGCAGAACTGACAATAATCAATCCACCACCCAAATGATACCTGTTCTGTGATGATCCTGACCAATAGAGAACAGAGGACTAACAAAAACAAAGAACACAGATGGACTACAGTCTGTAATTGTAAAAATGCAAAGTCCATCTATATGGTAAGTGGAGGAAATAGAGAATGGATATTACACTTTGTACAGACATTTTGGGATTTGATTTTTAGTGGTAAAGTTTAGTGGTAAAGTGTAAACTTAATTCTTTTTTTTGGACGCAGAGTCATACAGTGTTCCTGAAGCCATGCACTGATTCTATAGAATGGTGTAAGTTGTTACCACAGAGACCCCTGGAGCTCAATAAATGAAGGCAGTCCACTGAGTCCTGAGACAAGCCATATTCAGAAAGTTATTCGAATGAGGGAAAGGGCAGGAAGGGGATGTTTGAGAGAATTTTTAGGCTGGGACCACTTTTAGAAACAGAGCAATTTTCCCTCATCAGGATCTGTTAATGACGCGCCATTAAGTAGATTGACCACAGCTCATTTTCGGAGCGGATTAGGGCGAAGCAGTAATGATATTTTTGTTAAGTTGTGCTCGGAAAAGTAATGGCTCCGAGCCTCAGACAAAAGGAGGGAATGAGACTTGAGGGCAGATGCCACCTGTGCAAACAAGCCTCGCGCCATTTATTGATGGGCCTCCTTTTGCTTTGAATGACTTCCTGCCCCATAGACGTGGACAACTGTCCAGACCGGGTAATTACAGGGAGATTTGGTCATTAAGCCCCGCCTCTAACCTGTCTGTTTATTGAATGCGCATGCAACGTTCGGCGGCCCCAAGGTCGCCAGCAACAATAGGCCGCCGACTCTCCATCTGAAAGCACTAAGCCAGGAGTTGCGAGCACCCCTCCTTAATTAGCTGTGGTGCATTCTGGGATCTCAGGGCTGGCACAAGTCCACTTTCCTGGAGCTGAATCCAGGGTTCACAGTCTGCTCTCAGCACCATGAATGCCTTGCCTTTGTGTCTGTACACTGAGGCCTGCTGTAGCGCGAGGCCTGCGAGCTGGTGATTCTGTACAGTGTGTTTACCTTGCCTCTCCTACCTACACACACACACACACACACACACAGTGAGAAGAAGCTCGAAAGTGGACAGGGAAAGTCCACACCAGCACGAGACTTAATGGAAGTAAAAGCACAAAGCCAGGTCTCTTTCAGAAACAGGATCTCTCACCTTTAAGTACTGGCACCATTAAGGACATTTCCAAAGTGTTTTAGTTTAGTTCATAGCCAGGTATGAGTGGATATTGTTTATTTTCCTTAAGGGAATTATAAAATAGAGAAAGAGGAATTGTATTGAAGGGTGTGTGTGTTCATGGGGCCACTTCAGATGCAGTTTGCATTGTGGGTCATTGTGTGATTCAGTCGTATTAGATGGATGGTATTTGCGTGTCATCAGATAACAACCTGCCACTTCTTATTTGCATGTCGATGCTATTTCTCGGCTTTGGAACACTATGTTCACTGCGTGACTTTACTAATGTGTACGGGTTTCTATAAAGTTATTATAATAGACGGCCAATGGTATGTCGACACCTCTCCTAATTTAAAAGTTTGAGCTTAAAGCAAAGTTTAGTTTAAAAATTCGTTCCAGTGCTGCAACATGTGAATTCACTGCCTGGAAGAACAAGCAAGTGGGCATTACAATGCATAGTTACTTAATTAATGAAGTGATTATGTTTCAGTTACTAACAGTCGTTTTGACGTCACTGCTTTGTAAGAAAGAAGTAAACAGTCCAACATTCGAATATTGGTTAAAAAAACATGTTGAGATTACTAACATTCGGAGGAATTAGTGGCATCTAGTGGTGCTGCTGTAGATTGCAAACAAATTAAATAAATATTAATTTTCCCGATTAATATGGCTACCATGTTGACTCGAGGCCCTTAGGAACACATTTATATTTTTTTTTTCCTTCAGATTGATGTGATGACAATGTTGTGCTGCTCTAATGATTGACTAATTATACCGTTTTTTAATTGCAATTAATCACAAAAACGATTAATCGACTCTAATCCTTTGACCTGCTGCTATTCGTTCATTCATTCATTCATTATCTCCCGCTTTATCCTCTATTAGGGTCATGGTGGGGTTCCCCATGCCCATCTAGGGGAGAACGTTTCGGGCGCTGGGCAGATAGACCCAGGACAGGGCGCCAATCCATCGCTGGGCACACACTCACTCACACACACACTCTATATGGGGCAATTTGGAGAATTCAATTGACTTGATCCATGTTTTTGGACTGTGGCGGGAAACCGGAGAACCCGGAAGAAACCCACGCGGGCACGGGGAGAACATGGAAACTCCACCCAGATGGGGATTCGAACCGGGAATCCCTAGAGCTGAGAGGCGAACGTGCTAACCACTAAACCACCGTGCCACCTCCTGCTGCTATTTAAATATAAAAAGTATTCTTAGTCAGACCCAGACTTTGGGGTCACCTGCAGCTTTGTTGTTTATGTTAAACAGAGGTGGTCCCAATACTGACCCCTGATAAACTCCATCGTTATTTGAACAAGGCTCTTGAGTAAGTTGTTTGTCAGACGTGATATTTTTACACCGTTTCTCACAATTTATTTATTTTTTGTCCCCAGTTGACGATCATCTTTAAGAGCCTTGCGTCTTGCGCCGAACAGAAGACGTACCACGCTGAGGCCGGCGAGCTGGCGGCGGCGTTTACAGACGGCTCACAGAACGCGGGTCCTCTGCGTGTCCTGGAGAAAGTCCCCGGACGCCACGTTGAGATCCAGGCCCGGCACATCGGTGCCACTCTGCTGGTCAGGCAGGTCGGCCGCTTCCTGACGTTTGCGGCCCGTATGCCCGAGGAGGTGACTCGCTCGCTGGACGAGCACGACAGTCAGGACCTGTATTTATGTTTGCACGGGTGCCCAGCCAATCAGATCATCGACTCGAAGAGGCCCGAGAGCCCGGCTCATGGATTCACCCACCAGTCGGCCATAGCGAAGTGCAAAGAGCGCCTCCCGGTGGAGGACGTCTACTTTCAGTCCTGCGTCTTCGATCTGCTGTCGTCGGGCGACGCGGACTTCGCCATGGCCGCCTTCTACGCTTTGGAGGACGTCAAAGCTCTGCATTCGAATAAAGACAAGCACCACCTGTTCGAAAGGGAGGCGGGAGCGTTCGGTTCGGCCGCCGAGGGACCCGGCGCGAGCTGGCTGATGCTCGTCCTGCTCGTGGCGTGGACTTTTGTGGTGTAGTTCTTGTGCCGTGTGGGTTATCTCATGGTTCTCACCAACACATGGGGCGGTTGATAGGCCGCTGTCATTCTCGTTCACTCCCAGCCCTGCACTCATCTGTGTCGTCGTGGTGGTGGTGGTGTCATCGCCTGTCTGTTGCGCACATGTCATCACGGAGGTTTTCCAGACACAGAGGAGACTGCAATCCCAGCCATCAGGACAGAGACTCCGAACCGGATTAAAAGTTTTCAGCCTGAAACGAGACGCCGCTGAAGAAACGGCGATCCCATCGCAGATGTGCTCCAGCTGCCGGCTGCCAAAACCCCGAGACCGAGCATGCGGCACATGACAGGAGCTTTATTAACCTCTGCTGATGTGTGGAGTTCTGCTGGAGCATCGCGTCTTTGATGAAACTCCAGCTATGGAAAAAAGCCCGTGTGTGTGTGTTTTTTTTTTTTTTGTTTTTTTTTGTTTTTTGTTTTTTTTTCTCCCCTGGAAGAAAGCCGCGAGCCAAAGCCATGTCACAAGTTGTCTGCACTGGGATTAATGGGCCATAACTCCACATCTGTCTTGTACAATGTACGTGTGAGTCAGACTGTACGTGTGTGTGGGTGTGCTGCTGAAACCTTCGGGTTTGCATGCGCTTGGGTGTTTGTGCTCGAGAGCCGGAGGATTTAAGAGAAACGTTTCAGAATGTTTTTCTACAGCACCCAGGGTTGTAATGGAGCTCTGCTGCGGTGGTCCCTGGGTCATTAAGGAGATTTCGCTGTTTGCCAAGAGCTTGCTGCTGCATGAATTGGCTGGCGTGGGGAACGAAATTCCCCCAACTCACTGTTTCAACGTGTCAGATTTGTATTGTAGATTTTAAACACACACACACACACACACACACATATATATATATATATATATATATATATATATATATATATATATATACATATACTATTTCGGTATTACAGATCACTTTGAAATTTGAACTGTTGGACTTGACATCACAAGCGCAGGCAAGAACAAATGCGAAAGCACAAGAACAACAAGCATCCTACTTCAGAACCGAGCGCTGGATGTAGCTCGCACCGCAGCCCCGTGTACGGCTCGTCCCAGCAGCCAGAGGTGGGAGGGAGCAGGTGATGCCGAACGGTACAGGAACCGGGACGCCCACACATCCGATTAGACAATCGCTGCTCCCCGGATCCCATGGGCGTGGCCATGTGACTGCGTTTCCATTTAGGACTCAGTTGCCGAGTCACTTGACAGATTTATGGCGGGGCTTTTTTTTTAGTTTTTTTTTTTTTTTTTTTTTATATGCAAAGCTCGATCCGTTTGCCAGAGATCCCCCGAATGCTAAATTCTGAACACACACACACACCTAATTCTGCGCTCCAGGGTTTATTTTATCCAGATGTCCTGCTTTGTGTGTAATGTGTAATACTGGAAGGTGCCGCTTCCCCAGAATGCACTTCTCCAGCACATCAAGGCCCTAGGTCACCGAGTTTACAGTGGACGTGCACAACAGGGACGTCTCACCTGCTGGTGGGGTTTTATACGATGTGAAACATTAACATACGGCCAAGAACCTTTTGTTTTTTTTTTGTTTTTTTTTATTGGACAACTCGGTTTGAGGGCGACACGGTGGTTTAGTGCTTAGCATCTGGGTTTCCATGTTTCCATGTTGTCCTCGTGTCCGCATGGGTTTCCTCTCACAGTCCAAAAACATGGATTCAAGGTGAATTGGCTTCGCTGATTTGCTAAATCACCCCTTTTTAGTGTGAGTGAGTGTGTCCCTGGTAATAGATTGGTGTCCTGTCCTGGGTGTTCTACTCTGTATGGACATGGACACTTCCCACCCCTCAACCCTTGTATTCAGATAAGTTACATAAGTCTAATAATAAATACAATAATTATAATTAACAGTTTACACTTAGGTGGCACGATGGCTTAGTGGTTAGCATGTTCTCCTCTCAGTGCTGGAGATTCCAGACTCAAATTCCAATCTAGGTGGAGTTTCCATGTTCTCCCCGTGTCGCTGTGGGTTTCTCCGGGTTCTCCGGTTTCCTCCCACAGTCCAAAAACATGAATTCAAGGTAAATTGAATGCTCTAAATTGCCCCATATAGTGTGTATATCTGTGTGAGTGAGTGTGCCTGATGATATATTGGCACCCTGTGTTGGGTGTATATGCCCAGTACTCTTCTAGATGGGTATGGGGAACTTCCCCACAACCCTGTTTGTCTGACAGGCTCAGAAAATTATGAATCATCAGAATAATAATCACTAATCTTTAGGAATGGGGTAGTTTGTGTTTGAGGAGAAGCAGGGTACAATTTTTGCTTACGTTCATGTGAAATATTAAAAAATACTTTTTTTTTTTTACCCAAAAGTCATTTAAGCCACCCAACTAACAGCTGAATGTATTTCTGATCAGTGTTTTCTGAGATCTTTTGATTCTTTAAACTCGAGTTGAACTTTAATGAAAGCGATGTAATTAAGCAGGATGTCGTTTCCAGTCTTTGCAGTGATTTCTGTTGACACTGTAAAGTTCCACAGCGTTCCGTCACGGCGGCCGTCGCGTGGGACACATGCTGTCAGCTTCTTTTCTTCAGAACTGACCCACTGGGCGGATTCTTCACCCCATCCTTATATCTAGAACATGGTCAGTTCGGCGTAGTGCTCCCGAGTCGTCCACAAGTGTGTGAATAGTGCGTGTCGTGTAGAAGCTCTGGAACCCATTCGGACGTGAGTGGACTCCGTGAATGTTACATTTTGAATATAAAGGGATACTTTGTTCTAAATACCTCAAGCACCGTATGTACACAAGTGGTGGATCTTGAAAACCGTTCTATAGAAAAGGAGAACTCGAGTCCGGTGTCATTTTGGAAGCGTGTCGTGGTGTTTGTGTTCTAAAAGCACTTTATGTTTCGTTTGCTTTTCTAGCTCTTACATGGTTAAACTTGATTGTGAATAGATGTGACGCTTCGTGATGTTTCAGGAGGAAAAGGGCGAGTATTGTGACGTTTTGCTGAACTGGAAGAATAAAAAACCAGGCAGATCAAACTGTATGTAGGATTTAAAATGGTGCCACACTCCACCTGTAAATACTGTAAATTATTTATTGAAGAAATTAATAAAAGTGTCTCGTTAAGTTGTTTTGAATGGCGATGTGTATTGTGATTTATTTTTTTTGTAAGCGACTTTTGTAAGCGGTTCACACTGCCGCCTGCTGGTAATGGAAGGTACATGCTCATTCTTTTAACAGGGCAACATCCATCGAATCAACAGAATTTTAATAAAGTTTAAATAAAAAGTTTGAGAGTTTGTAATATGTATAATTAACAATTGTAGAGCCTTAAAACGCAAACAACAATTACAACAAAATTCTATTTAAATGTCGTTATAATACAAAACACTAATGATAGTAATTCATTCATTCATTCATTATCTTCTGCTTTATCCTCTATTAGGGTCGCGGGGGGGCGGTTCCCCATGCCCATCCAGGAGAGAACGTCTCAGGCGCTGGGCAGATACACCCAGGACAGGGCACCAATCTATCGCTGGGCCCACACCCACTCACACAGACACACTCTATATGGGGCAATTTTGAGAACTCAATTTTGAGAACGCTGATACAGAATTATATATAATTATTCATTCATTCATTATCTTATATTAGGGTCGCGGGGGGGGTTCCCCATGCCCATCCAAGGGAAGAACGTTTCGGGCGCTGGGCAGATACACCCAGGACAGGGCGCCAATCCATCGCTGGGCACACACTCACTCACACAGACACACTCTATATGGGGCAATTTTGAGAACTCAATTGACTTGATCCATGTTTTTGGACTGTGGGAGGAACCCGGAGGAAACCCACACGGACACTGGGAGAACATGGAATCTTCTCCCAGATGGAGATTCGAAACGGGAATCCCTAATGCTGAGAGGCGAACGTGCCAACCACTGAGCCACC
The DNA here is from genome assembly GCA_019802505.1 of Corydoras sp. C115. Taxonomy (NCBI): domain Eukaryota; kingdom Metazoa; phylum Chordata; class Actinopteri; order Siluriformes; family Callichthyidae; genus Corydoras; species Corydoras sp. C115. Next base: position 101,499 of record JAFMOC010000169.1, read on the forward strand.
GTGCCGCCCTAATGATAGTAAATTAGATTAAATTAGATTCAACTTTGTCATTGTGCGAAGTACAAGTACAGGGCCAATGAAATGTAATTAGCATATAACCAGAATTGCAATATATACTTTATTTACATAAATTAAGTGTATAAATGTATATAGATAAATATAAACACGTAGTGAAATTATTATTAAGAAATATGTAATGAACATGAAGTATACAGCATTATATATATATATTTTAAAGGTTATATATAAGAATGTGCATATTATACACCTATATTAAAACTTATATAAAGTAACGTGCATATTGCATATAAACATACATATGTAAAAATAGGTGAGCTATAGGCTAATAATATTATAGGTCATTATATACACATATATTTTAACATGTATATGTGTATATAATGGCCTATAATAGTATATAGCTCACTTATTTGTACATATATATATATATATATATATATATATATATATTATACATCTATAATAAAGCTTTTATATAGTAACGTGCATATAGCATATAAATATACATATGTACAAATAAGTGAGCTATACACTAATAAGATTATAGGTCATTATATACGCACATATTTTAACATGTATATGTGTATTTAATGACCTATAATATTATTAGCATAAAGCTCACTTATTTGTACATATGTATATTATACATCTATAATATAAGCTTATATCAAGTAACGTGCATATAGCATATAAATATACATATGTACAAATAAGTGAGCTATACACTAATAAGATTATAGGTCATTATATATACATATACATCTTAAAACATATAAGCATATATATATATATATATATATATATATATATATATATATATATATATATATATATATATATATATATATATATATATATATTACTGTATAGATGTTGCATTATGTACATACTTGAGCTGCAATATGAGTGACCACCAGTATATAAAGTGCATTACAGTACAGAAGATATAGAGAAAATGGTTGTGCAATGAGTTATTAAAGGGTATGTGTAGCGTTCATGAGGATAACCACCTCAGGAAAATCTTTCCTGGGTCTGCTGGTGTGAGAACGGAGGCTCCTGTAATGCCCACCAGATGGTTAGAAGCTGAATAGTCCATGATTTGGGTGGGTAACCTCCTTAATGATGTTCCTCGCTCTGCCCAGACAGTGCTAATGATGTATGATGATGTCCTCGATGGTGGTGATGATGGTGGGTATGGGCTCTGCCCATGATGCGCCGCCACCCGGTGAAGTGCTTTGTGGTCTGCAGCACAGCAACTGCCATACCACACAGAGATGCAGTTGCATTCATCCATCCCTCCATTATCTTCCACTTTATCCTCCATTAGGGTTGCGGTGGTTCCCTATGCACATCCAGGGGAGAACGTTTCAGGCACTGGGCAGATACACCCAGGACAGGACGCCAATCTATCGCTGGGCACACACTCACTCACACAGACACACTAGATGGGGCAATTTGGAGTATTCAATTGACCTTGATCCATGTATTTGGACTGTTGGAGGAAACCAGAGAACACAGAGGAAACCCATGTGGACACGGGGAGAACATGGAAACTCAGCCCAGATTGGGCTTCGAACCAGGAATCCCTAGTGCTGAGAGGAGAACATGCTAACACTAAGCCACCATGCCCAGTTGCATTCATATAGATTCTATAGAGATGCATATAGAAGTCATTATAGAATATATAAAGCTCTAAGAAGGGAGAGGTTCTGGCTGTAAACTTTAAACGGCCTGTTAAATCAGCGCTTATACAACATTAGAGTTTACCATCCCCATGTCACATGACCCTATATATTTGGAATATGGGATGAAAACAGTTTACAGGAAACGTTCAGCAAACGTTCGCCTCTCAGCGCTGAGGATCTAGGTTGAATTCCAGGTTCTTTGGGTCCAAAAACATGGACTCTAAATTGCCCCTATATACTTACTGTGTGTAAGTGCGTGTGTGCCCATCGATATATTGGCGTCCTGTCCTGGGTGTATCTGCTCAGCGCCTGAAACGTTCTCCCCTGGATGGGCCTGGAGAACCACCGCGACACCAGCAGGATTAAGCAGAAGATAATGAGATGAGAGAATAATCATTGATTCATTCATTATCTTCTGCTCAATCCACTACTAGGGTAGTGGGAAGGTTCCCCATGCCCATTTAGGGGAGAACGTTTTGGGCAGAACAGGGCGCCAATCGATCGCTGGGCACACAGACACACACTATATGAGGCAATTTAAAGCATTCAATTTACCTTGAATCCATGTTTTTGGACTGTGGGAGGAAACCGGAGAACCTGGAGGAACCCTATAGGAGTATTAAGCAAAAGATAATGAGATGATGGATGTGAAAAAGGGTCACAAGAGGCGTTCAAGTCAAAATGTCTCTGTGATGTTAATATTATGAAATTGTCCCATTCATAATAATATTAATTAATTATAATATTAACGGTGGTTTAGTGGTTAGCATGTTTTCCTCTCAGCGCTAGGGATTCCCGGTTCGAATCCCCATCTGGGTGGAGTTTCCATGTTCTCCCCGTGTCTGCGTGGGTTTCCTCCGGGTTCTCCGGTTTCCTCCCACAGTCCAAAAACATGGATCAAGTCAATTGAATTCTCAAAATTGCCCCATATACAGTGTGTCTGTGTGAGTGAGTGTGTGCCCAGCGATGGATTGGCGCCCTGTCCTGGGTCTATCTGCCCAGCGCCCGAGACGTTCTCCCCTGGATGGGCATGGGGAACCCCCCCCGCGACCCTAATAGAGGATAAAGCGGGAGATAATAAATGAATGAATAATAATATAAATATCCATATTTTTAATTGTTAATATTCATTCATTATCTCCTGCTTTATCCTCTATTAGGGTCATGGTGGGGTTCCCCATGGCCATCCAGGGGAGAACGTTTCGGGCGCTGGGCAGATACACCCAGGACAGGGTGCCAATCTATCACTGGGCACACACTCACACACACACTCTACATGGGGCAATTTGGAGAATTCAATTGACTTGAACCATGTTTTTGGACTGTGGGAGGAAACCGGAGAACCCGGAGGAAACCCACACGGACACGTGGAGAACATGGAAACTCCACTCAGATTGGGATTCGAACCGGGAATCCCTTGCGCTGAGAGGAGAACATGCTAAACACTAAGCCACCGTGCTGCCCAATATCCATATTGTTAACTTTTAATATGAATTTCCCCATTTTGGGACAAATAAAGCTTTATCTTATCTTATCTTAAAACAATAAGGCACAGACTAGGGATTCCTGGTTCGAATGCCCATCTGGGTGGAGTTCCATGTTCTCCCCGTGTCCGCGTGGGTTTCCTCCGGGTTCTCCGGTTTCCTCCCACAGTCCAAAAACATGGATCAAGTCAATTGATAATATCCAACATATCCAAATTGCCCCATATAGAGTGTGTTTGTGTGAGTGAGTGTGTGCCCAGCGATAGTTTGGCGCCCTCTCCTGGGTGTACCTGCCCAGCGCCCGAAACGTTCTCCCTTGGATGGGCATGGGGAACCCCCCCACAACCCTAATAGAGGATAAAGCAGAAGATAATGGATGGATGGAATAAGGCGCAGAGTCACATGGTGCATGATGTAGGAAAGTTTAATACATACAGGTGTATAAACAGTATGTACAGTGCAGTTCATGTGTTCAACAGTGGTTCGTTTTCACAAATATAAATTAGATTCCGTTCGTTGTGGATTTTCCGAACAGGTCTCTCCTCTGAAAGCCGAGCGTCCGTCCAGTAACCTCACTCAAAAATCCACTGCAGAGAGAAACGTACGGACCTCCGGACCTTCCGTTCCGTTCCGGCGCGTCCGACTTGGGATACTGCCCGAACGGCTACTCACCAGAACCCCGATGCTTGATCAGACACAAGAATAAGGCACAGATGGAGACGCAGGAGACGAAAACACTTAAATCACTCACCAGCATGCGGGTCTGGTTTTGGCACTGAAGCTGATGAAGCGGAACGGATCCGGCCCCCTTCACCAGCTTTCCGCTTTAAATACACTATTTCAAGAACGTCGGCACACACGCTGGAGATTCGTAGAGTACTTTAGTTTTAGTGCAACGTAGAGATCGGACGGAACCGATCCTCAGCCTATGAACACTGACGGCGCGGGAATACGAGGGCAAACGATGTAGACATATTGCATTTAAAACCACAAAAATAGCTTTATGTTGAAGAATTTAGTGTTTCTGACACCAAGGCCTGTACCAGCCCTGGTTTCGGTTACAATGTGCAGGGATAGTCCTAGTAGTAGTAGTTCTATTGCCACCAAATGTCTTAATCCTTCCATAACGTCACGATTTTGGCTAATCGATAAATGGAGGCATAATCGAAGACATGATCACGACCAATCCAGATCTGATTTCCACAAAATCCGCAGGAGCGTTTGATTCCGCCGCCGAAAAACGTACAACTAAAAGACAATAATAAGGTTCGCATCGGAATTGAACTGACGGGAGCGACGGGCCGAACACTTCAGGCACTTCCAGAGCGCGTCGCCCCTCCGTCGTCACGACGTCCGCTCACGGAACGGTCCACAGGACCAATCAGAGTGTTCGGTTCCCTCTTTCGAGCCATTTCAGTAAAAGTGGGTCCCTTGCTTTAAACTGGATCTTCAGTTTCAAAACGTGGGAGGGGGTCGACGGACGCGCTCCGTCATCATCGTCCGCTACCGTTCTGAGGTCATCACGTCTTCCTGTTGTTCCAGATCAGATCCGGGCTCGGTTTGGGCTCGCTGGGTCTTTCCAGGGGGGACACCGACTCGAGGGGGGATTTCTGAGCCTGAGGAGAGCGCGGGTCCATCAGAGGGGGCGGTTTGTCGGGGTGAAACGGCCGGTAGTGATCAGGCCCTGGGGCCCCCCCTCTGTGATCGGGCATCCTCCTGAAGTCCTGGCTATAACCCCCGCCACCTCCTCCACCACCACCACCACCGCCGCCCTGGTGGTAGTTCGGAGGGCGGAATTCGTCAGAACGCCTCCGTTTTGGATCTGGATGTCTGAAGAGAGAGAGGAGGTGAAGGAGGATGAGGAGGAGCACATATGGGGGTACATCTTCATTTTGGAATTCATTAATCGGTTTTAATTCAACCCGGTTAATCAATCATCTACCTGTCGTAATAGTCCCGGTGGGCTCGGTGGTCCCGGTCGTTGCCGTACTGGTCGTAGGGCCGTTTTCGAGGTGAGCTCGGGTTCCTGAATCCTCCACCGCTGCGGTACGAGTCTAAATGTGGCCGTCGGTCATTATAGTGATGCTCCTTATATCGGTGTGGGTCGTAAGGGTGATGGCGCTCGCCTTGCCACGGTTGGTTGTTGTTTCCAGGGTAATTATATTTACGCTCCCGCTGCCAGTCGCCGCGATCTGTCCAAAGATAAAATTCAGATGAGCAGGTCACAAATTAGGGCTTTTAGAAACTGCTGGAGGATTTCATGCAAAATGTAAAAAACCCTGCAGCAATCTATATAAGAAAAAAGACATGTCTCTAAACCTTGAGGGAGGTGGACTACAACTAAACACCATATTTTTGTCAAAAATAAAAATAAAACAGCCAAAGATCCATCAGTATGTAGGTGGTAGAGCCAAAGGTTTTGTATCATCCATACAGCATCCACACAACATATATACAACATCCATCATATAAGATCCATACAACATCCATCATATAACATCCATACAACCTATATACAACATGTATAAAATCCATACAGCATTTATACAACATCCATCATAAAAATTGATCAACATTCATCATCTAACATCCATACAACATCAGTACAACATCCATATGACACCCATCATCAAACATCCATACAACATTCATCAAATAACATCCATACATCAATACAACCCCCATCCAACATCCATACAACACCGAACATATAACATCCATGCAACCTCCATCATATAACATCCATCATATAACATCTATAACATCCATACAGCATTCATACAATATCCATCATAAAACATCTATATAACCTCCATACATCATCAAATCATATAACAGTCACACAACATCCATACACAACTCATCATATAACATCTATACAACATCCATCACATAACATCAACCATAAAAAATGTCATACAACATCCTTACAACCTCCATACAGCATAAATATAACACCCATTATATAACATTCATCCATTCATTATCTTCTGCTTTGTCCTCTATTAGGGTCGCAGGTGGGGGTTCCCCATGCCCATCCAGGGGAGAACGTTTCGGGCGCTGGGCAGATACACCCAGGACAGGGCGCCAATCCATCGCTGGGCACAGACTCACTCACACAGACACACTCTATATGGGGCAATTTTGAGAATTCAATTGACTTGATCCATGTTTTTGGACTGTGGGAGGAAACCGGAGAACCCGGAGGAAACTCACGCAGACACAGGGAGAACATGGAAACTCCACCCAGATGGGGATTCGAACCGGGAATCCCTAGCGCAGAGAGGCGAACGTGCTAACCACTAAGGCACTGTGCCGCCCCATTATATAACATTCATTCATTCATTATCTCCCGCTTTATCCTCTATTAGGGTCACGGTGGGGTTCCCCATGCCCATCCAGGGGAGAACGTCTCGGGCGCTGGGCAGATACACCCAGGACAGGGCGTCAATCCATCGCTGGGTACACACTCACACACTCAAACACACAATATATGGGGCTAATTTAGAGAACTCAATTAACTTGATCCATGTTTTTGGACTGTGGGAGGAAACCGGAGAACCCGGAGGAAACCCACGCGGACACGGGGAGAACATGGAAACTCCGAATCCCTAGCGTTGAGAGGCGAACGTGCTAACCACTAAGCCACCATTATATAACATCTTTAACATAAATACAACATGTGGCTTACCATCGTTGCCAAAGTGTCTCTTGTTGTGCTGGTTGTACAGCTCTCTGTGGTGCGAGTGGGGTGGGGGTCCTCCGGGGTGATTTTGTGATGGGTGTCCTTTGCTTGAAAGTTGGGTGCCAGTCGAATCGCGGCTCGACCCAGACGCTTCGGGACGAAAGGACTTCTTTCTCGATGGATCGTCTTTCTTCTTTGGCTCTTTCTGAATAAAAGAGACGAGTCGACATTAAAGAACTTGATGATGGACTTTGTAGTTCTACAATTCCAGACTGTAGCCCATCTGTGTGTTCTACAGTACATACTGTGTACGTCCCCTTTACTCTGTTCTAATGGTCAGAACCCCAATAGTACCACCACAGAGCAGGGGTTATTGGGTTGGTGCATTAGTCCTATCCCAGCAGTGTCACTGAGGTGTTTAAATGAAACTCCAGCAGCACTGCTGCACTAACACCCCCTCACCACATCAGTGTTATATATAATATTTAAATTGTAGGATTTTGTGAGTACATGGTTTACTCTACATGTAAACTCCACATATAAGAGCTGTAAACGTACCTCTTCCTCTTGAGAACGCTTCTTCTGAGCCATTTTATACAGCTTGTGCAGTTTCTTGGCCCCGAACTCAGTAAATTTGGACACAAAGATCCAGAGATTTCTAGATTGAGACAAAAAAATTGTTCATTTAACCTTAAAACTGACCCAGTTTAGAAAGGTTTCCTTTACAAACCACCACACTACTAAATACAGACCACATCCTGTTTACTAAACACATAACTTATACAGTATTTAATACAGTATCAGGTAAAATGTGGACACGCCCCCTTTTTTGCCCCACTTATTGTCCATGTTCTCAGTTCCACCTCCTATAAAGATGGACTTTGTAGTTCTACAATTCCAGACTGTAGTCCATCTGTTTGTGTTCTACAGTACATACTGTGTACGTCCCAATCACATGGCGGCAACTCAGTGCATTTAGGCATGTAGACATGGTCAAGACAATCTCCTGCAGTTCAAACCGAGCATCAGTATGGGGAAGAAAGGTGATTTGAGTGCCTTTGAACGTGGCATGGTTGTTGGTGCCAGAAGGGCTGGTCTGAGTATTTCAGAAACTGCTGATCTACTGGGATTTTCACGCACAACCATCTCTAGGGTTTACAGAGAATGGTCCGAAAAAGAAAAAACATCCAGTGAGCGGCAGTTCTGGGGGCGGAAATGCCTTGTTGATGCCAGAGGTCAGAGGAGAATGGCCAGACTGGTTCGAGCTGATAGAAAGGCAACAGTGACTCAAATAGCCACCCGTTACAACCAAGGTAGGCAGAACAGCATCTCTGAACGCACAGTACGTCGAACTTTGAGGCAGATGGGCTACAGCAGCAGAAGACCACACCGGGTGCCACTCCTTTCAGCTAAGAACAGGAAACTGAGGCTACAATTTGCACAAGCTCATCGAAATTGGACAATAGAAGATTGGAAAAACGTTGCCTGGTCTGATGAGTCTCGATTTCTGCTGCGACATTCGGATGGTAGGGTCAGAATTTGGCGTCAACAACATGAAAGCATGGATCCATCCTGCCTTGTATCAACGGTTCAGGCTGGTGGTGGTGGTGTCATGGTGTGGGGAATA
>JAFMOC010000169.1:115000-212500 GCA_019802505.1 Corydoras sp. C115
CACAAGAGGACACGCTACCTTTTCTTTTTTGGGCTTCGCCCTCTTCTTTTCTTTGTCCTTGTCTCCTTCTTTGTCTTTCTTAAGAGCGCCCTGCTTCTCTTTGTTCTCTTTGTTATCCTTCTTCTTCTGTTTCTTCTTCGTGGGCGATTTATCAGCTCCATTGTCCTAAAAGAGCCAAAAGATGAGAGCCAATCACAAACAACCAGATCAAAGTCACGCCTAAAATTTAAAGCTAATAGCTTTCTGTGCTTCAGTCCGTACAGACACGCGTCACCGATCCAATAAAATGAACGTTTTCGGGTCCGTACCTTCACTTCACCTTCCTCTGAAGTATGTTCAGACAATCGAGGGGAAGAGATTTCGTTGACCAGCTCGTCTTTTGACGCCTTGTCTTTTCTCACACGAGGTTTTCGCTTCTTTACCTTGGGCTGGAAAGAAAGAGTTTGTCATTTAGTTGCCAACAACTGAAAAAAAGGATCCATTGATTGGTTTCTAACATTTTTAGGGAAAGGAGCCAAAGTCAATGAACTGAATGGTCAATTGAATTCTGCAAATTGCCCCATATAGAGTGTTTCTGTGTGAGTGAGTTTGTGCCCAGCAATAGATTGGCTCCCTGTGCTGGGTTTCTGCCCAGCGCCCGAAATAATGAATGGATTCTAATATTTTCAGGGAAAAGAGCCAAAGTTCCTAGTGGTTAGCATGTTCTCCTCTCAGCGCTAGGGATTCCCGGTTCGAATCCCAATCTGGGTGGAGTTTCCATGTTCTCCCCGTGTCCACGTGGGTTTCCTCCGGGTTCTCCGGTTTCCTCCCACAGTCCAAAAACATGGATCAAGTCAATTTCATTCTCCAAACTGCCCCATATAGAGTGTGTCTGCGTGAGTGTGTGTGTGCCCAGCGATAGATTGGCGCCCTGTCCTGGGTGTATCTGCCCAGCGCCCGAGACGTTCTCCCCTGGATGAGCATGGGGAACCCCCCCCCCCCCCGACCCTAATAGAGGATAAAGCAGAAGATAATGGATGGATGGATGGACCATGAGTGTTGTGAAAGGCACTTATAAATCAAATGTATATTATTTTTATTAGTAGTATATTAATTGGCGGCACGGTGGCTTAGTGGTTAGCATGTTCTCCTCTCAGCACTAGGGATTCCCGGTTCGAATCCCAATCTGGGTGGAGTTTCCATGTTCTCCCCGCGTCTGCGTGGGTTTCCTCCGGGTTCTCCGGTTTCCTCCCACAGTCCAAAAACATGGATCAAGTCAATTGAATTCTCCAAAATTGCCCCATATAGAGTTTGTTTGTGTGAGTGAGTGTGTGCCCAGTGATGGATTGGCGCCCTGTCCTGGGTGTATCTCCCCAGCGCCCGAGACGTTCTCCCCTGGATGGGCATGGGGAACCCCACCGCGACCCTAATAGAGGATAAAGCGGAAGATAATGAATGAATGAATATTAAATGGGATATAAAAGATAAAGAAGGGCTGACCACATGGTGAAGGATGGAAGGAAAAGCAAACACCGCAGTACAGTTAGTTTACAACATCTCTCCACTCACCTCGTCCTCTGCTTTGGAGTAGTTACTGTCCTGTTCCTTCTTCAGCATCTTTAATAAATAATCAGCTCTCATCTGCAGTTGCTTCGCTTGGGGCTTCTTTTCAGGGCTGTCCGGAAGAATCTACCAAAACACAGGGGCAACCAGGGAGTCGGTGGTAATTCTCTTAAATATTCTAAAGTTGGTGGCACGACGGCTTAGTGGTGGGCATGTCCACCTCCGAGTGCCGGGTCCAGGTTCAAATAACGATTTGGGTGGAGTTTTCATGTTTCCTTCAGGTTTCCTCCCATAGTCCATAACATGGATTCAAAATTGACTGAATGCTCTAAATTGCCCCATATAGAGTGTGTTTGTCTGTGTGAATGAGTATGTGCCCAGGGATGGATTGGCGCCCTGTACTGGGTGTATCTGCTCATCCCCTGGATGGGCATGTGGACCCCCCCTCCCTCCCAACCCTAGTAGAGGATTAAGAGGAAGATAATGAATGAATGAATTAATATTCCAAATTTTTCAGCTCTTGCCCCTTACCCCAAGCATTTTTTTTTGTCCCACAACCTGAACACAACCCCTGTTACTTGCCCCAACACCTTCCCTACCAGTCAGCCCTGGCAGTTATTCTTCCCCCTCACTTCTCAGCATGTCATCTGCACTCACCCTCCAGCACTTCACCTGCCCTTATCCTCAGCAGTTTCCCTGCCCCCTTACCCCCCAGCATGTCACCTGCCCTCTTACCCCAGTTCTTCCTCTGCCCCATTTACCATTCAGCATGTCACCTGCACTCTTACCCTTCAGCACTTCCCCTGCCCTCTTAACCTCCAGCACTTCCCCTTACCCTACTGCACTACTCCTGCCCCAGCCCCTTTCCCCAACCCCACATCTCGAACACCTTGCCCCTCACCCCAAAACACCCCCTCTTTTCTTCCCTAACCCCACATCGTAGCACTTCCACAGGCCCTAACTCCCTGGCAAGTCCACTGCGCTTAAACCCTACAATTTACCCCACAGCACTTCCCCTGTATATCACCTCCTTACCCTCACCCAACCTGTCTTCACCTAATCCAAAACCACCCTACCAACCCGTACCTCCCCTTACCCTACCCTGTGTTTAAATATCACTCAAACACTGCATCCAAACCCACCTTTTCTGCAAGCTTTAAGTCCGGGTCAGTCTTGATCTGGTCCCAGTTGCCGTATCCATGCTCGTAAATCCCCAACAACAGCTGGGTGTCATCCTGCACATCCCATTCGACGTCAAAATGGGGCACTTTCAGACGACAGGTGAGTTGAAATCTGGGGGACAAATGAAAACCAAATATGATTTCTCTGAATGAACAACACGCTGATGAGAACTCGATCACTGCAGCTTTGAGTCCGGCGTACTTGTTCCTCTCAGCAGAGTTGGAGGGGACAGCTTTATGCAGAGGCTCAAATTCCTCCTCGTGTTGAATGATGGACTTGGCGTTGACCTGAACCCCGGAGATCTTGATGTTAATGCCGCGCCGCTTCCCCGGACCTTTGGCTATTTAGTCGAATCAAGACAAAATGATGAGAACTTAATTATTAAGGGGTTTTATTGATATTCGCACTAATACATTGCTATTTATTAAAAATATATATCTTAAATTGTACATTATTGACACTGAATTATAATTTAAAAACTCTCCAGTAATTTTTTACATTGATTATGATACCATTTATTCGTTCATTCATTATCTCCCACTTTATCCTCTTTTAGGGGTTCCCCATGCCCATCCAGGGGAGAACGTTTCAGGCGCTGGACGGATACACCCAGGACAGGGCGCCAATCCATCGCTGGGCACACACTCACTCACACAGACACACTCTATATGGGGCAATTTGGAGAACTCAATTGACTTGATCCATGTTTTTGGACTGTGGGAGGAAACCGGAGAACCCGGAGGAAACCCATAAGATATATAACAAGGGGAGAACATGGAAACTCCACCCAGATGGGGATTCGAACTAGGAATCCCTAGCGCTGAGAGGCGACCGTGCTAACCACTAAGCCATTTAATATTTAAATATTAAAAACTTTGGACATTACTGCTTAAATTACACATTTTTGTAATTATTGAATTTTTTTTAACTGGATAAGTTTTATATACAGTATTCCTCACAATATAGAATTGTCACAAAGCATCTTTATATTGCTTTTTTCTGGAGGGGGGGTTTGGGTGCTGGCTAGATACACCCAGGGCATGGTGCCAATCCATCACTGGGCACACACTCGCACTGTTTGGGGCAATTTAGAGCCTTCAATTCACCATTAATCCATGTTTTTGGCCTGTGAGAGAAAACGGGAGAACCAAGAGAAAATCCACATGGACACAGGGAGAACATGAAACCTCCACCCAGATCGGGATTCAAACCCAGATCCCCAGCACTGAGAGAAGGACGTGCTAACCACTACACCACAGCGCCTCCCTGCATTGTATATAACCAAATTAAATATTTATTACAATTCTTAATATTCATAAGAAAACCAAATGAGCGGAACCTTCAGTAGGGTTCTCCTTCATTTGCTCGTCGTGTTCTTGTATTGCAGTCACACAGGTAGTGTGGACCAGCTCTCCCAGCCTCTTCAGATCCGCTATGGATTTGTCCACCAGCTCAGAGTCTCGAGCGATCGCCTCCAGTCTGGAAACACAACACCAACAACACGTTCATCAGCAGCTCGGGATGTTAAAGTCGACACATTGTGTGTTGAATTATTTCTTAACACTGCATATTCAAACGCCTTTAACACATTATATTTTTTTTATTGTTTTATTGCCTTAGAGCAAAATTAATTCGGTTATAAATAATATATAATAAGTAAATAAATAATAAATTATTATAAATTATAAATAGGCGGCATGTTGGCTTAGTGGTTAGCACGTTCGCCTCTCAGTATTAGGGATTCCCGGTTCGAATCCCCATCTAGGTGGCGTTTCCATGTTCTCCTCGTGTCCGTGTGGGTTTCCTCCGGGTTCTCCGGTTTCCTCCCACAGTCCAAAAACATGGATCAAGTCAATTGAGTTCTCCAAATTGCCCCATAAAGAGTGTGTCTGTGTGAGTGTCTGTGTGTGTGTGTGTGTGTGTGTGTGTGTGTGTGTGTGTCCAGCGATAGACTGGCACCCTGTCCTGGGTGTATCTGCCCAGCGCCCAAAACTTTCTCCCCTGGATGGGCATGGGGAACCCCCCCGCGACCCTAATATATAGGATAAAGTGGAAGATAAGGAATTAATTAATTAAATTATTAATATAATTATAATTTATAAATAAATAAAAAAATATCATCAAATGCAAGTTTTAATTTAATCATAGTTCTGATAAACATTCAATATTGTACTGTATGTGCAAATCTCAAATATATCTTATAATGAGCTCAAAAATAAAATATAACAAAGTAAGATTTCTTTAATTAGCTAATTTCTTTAATAATTACCTCACCTATATGAGCTTCATCTGTTTGTCTATGTTTCTGATAAAAGGTTACGCCAAATCACGCCAAATCAATTAAAAAATGTACCCATTAATTAAGAAATTAGTGGTAGTTCATTAATTTTGTTTTCTATGGATAAATTGCCTATTTTCTACAGCACAAGCAGAATTACCCATCCATCCATTATCTTCCACTTTATCCACTACTAGGGTCCCCATGCCCATCCAGGGGAGAACATTTCTGGCACTGAGAGTGTGAGTAAGTGTGTTCCCAGTGATAGATTGACGCCCTGTCTTGGGTGTATCTGCCCAGGGCCCAAAACATTCTCCCCTGGATAGGCAAGGGGAACCACCACCCCCCCATGCGACCCTAGTAGATGATAATGGATGGATGGGTAATAGTAATGAGTTCATATATTTACATGAACAGCCTTAAGCAAAAGTTTGAACACTAATGATTAGTCAGCTCATGGATTGTCACCTATCGTATCGGGGCTTTGGAACGTAACTCCTAAAATTGGTGAGGGATTATAATGTTGTAGAATGATATATAATTTATATTATTAGTCATCCACTAATTTATATTTATTAATAGTATAATAATTATTATATCATTCATTATAGTCAACTATAAATAATAATAATTAATTAATTAATAATTCATTCATTCATTATCTTCCGCTTTATCCTCTATTAGGGTCGCGGGGGGGGTTCCCCATGCCCATCCAGGGGAGAACGTTTTGGGCGCAGGGCAGATACACCCAGGACAGGACCCCAATCTATCGCTGGGCATTAATTAATAATATAAACTATAAATTATATTATTAGTCATCCACTCATTTTTAATTTTAGTATATATATATATATATATATATATATATATATATATATAAAAAGTCACTTGCACATTACTAAAATGTTTTTAACATGGGACCCAACACTACTCATTAAATAGTACCCGCTTTAGTTGTTGTGTCATTTCTATCCCTTTTAAGTCGTAGGGGCAATCATCCTTATTGTTAAGGATCCAACCACCAGGAACTATGGATGAAGGCCCCTAACCCCTTATGCTCCCCAGACACTGTATAGAAGGCTGCCCACCGCTCCAGGCACGTGTGCTCAGATTCACTTAGTGTGTGCGTGCGTGTGTGTGTGTGTGTGTGTGTGTGTGTGTGTGTGTGTGTATCACTGCACGGATGGGTTAAATGTGTGCAAGCACAGTAGGCAAAATAGATCGGTCCTACCTTTCAAGAGGCGCTCCGAATTTCTTATATGCTTTAATAAACCTGTGAAAAATTGGCATCGAGTTAAAATAAGTTTTATAATGCTTAATTAACGTTGTGTTTATGAGTGTCGGTTGTAACTACCGTCGGATCTCGGCGTCAGTGAAGCCCTCCACGTTGTTCTTTCGTGCCCGTGGACGGCCACGGCGCTTTGGCTTCTTGTCGTCCTCACTGTCCTCTGTCTCACTCTCGGAGCCCGACGAGCGGCCCTTAAGTTTGAGCTTCGATTCGACATCGCTGTCACTGTCGTTTGCTTGAGCCTGAAAACAATCATACATCACAGTCATTACTGAGAAACCCCGTAAACATTTAAAACACCATTACAGGACTTTCTGGATGCCTGAAAAAAAAAAATTATTAAAATGATGTGTAAATGGGACGGCACGGTGGCTTAGTGGTTGGCATGTTCACCTCTCAGCACTAGGGATTCCCGGTTCGAATCCCCATCTGGGTG
The DNA here is from genome assembly GCA_019802505.1 of Corydoras sp. C115. Lineage (NCBI taxonomy): Eukaryota > Metazoa > Chordata > Actinopteri > Siluriformes > Callichthyidae > Corydoras > Corydoras sp. C115. The sequence continues at coordinate 121,727 of JAFMOC010000169.1, forward strand.
GAGTTTCCATGTTCTCCCCGTGTCCGTGCGGGTTTCCTCCGGGTTCTCCGGTTTCCTCCCACAGTCCAAAAACATCGATCAAGTCAATTGAGTTCTCCAAATTGCCCCATGTAGAGTGTGTCTGTGTGAGTGAGTGAGTGTGTGCCCTGTGATAGATTGGCGCCCTGTCCTGGGTGTATCGGCCCAGCACCCGATACGTTCTCCCATGGATGAGCATGGGTAACCTTAGTTATTCATTCATTATCTTCTTTTTAATCCTCTACTAGGGTCGTGGGGGGGGGCATCTCCCCCATGCCTATACAGGGGAGAAGGTTTCAGGCGCTGGGCAGATACACCCAGCAGATTCAAACTTGGAAGTCCCCAGTGCTGAGAGGAGAACATGCTAGCGTGTCACCCCCTTTAGTTATCTTACTCTTTTGTTAGAGCTCCTGCTCCTGGGCAACATGTAAATATCCTCCATCTCCTTCTGTTTCGCCTCCTCCTCCACCCGGCGCCGCTGGTCTTCGGGGATGATGTCATCCCAGTCCCGCACCTGCCTCTCCTCCAGCTCAGGGGTGCTTTCATCCATGGTGAAGTTAGCCACCTAACAGAATGAGTGAAATGAACCTTTTAATCGGCAGAAGTGATGCGGAAATCATCCTCATTTCAATTCATATGATGATTTAGTAATTCTGGGGAATTTTTGAGTATTTTTTGAGTGATTTTGATTTTGAATAACCACCTTAAACTGAGACAGGAGCTCGTCTGTGGCGCTGGACCCCTGATCGCTTTCTCTGGTTTCAGCCAGCCTTAAGATCTCATCTATATCCATCTCCTGCAAAACAAACAAACCCATGCATGTAGATTAGATAAGATTCAACTTGATTGTCATTGCTAAAAGTGTTACTAGTAACAGTGATCGGTGCATTAAGGTGTGTGTGTATATATATAAATATATATGTGTGTGTGTGTGTGTGTGTGTGTGTGTGTGTACAGTGAAATTATGGGATATGTAATGAATATAAAGTGTACAGTATTATATATCTATATTAAAGGTTTTATATAGGAATGTACAAGTGTATAAATGCATATATATATATATATATATATATATATATATATATATATATCCCGCTTTATCCTCTATTAGGGTCGCGGTTGGGTTCCCCATGCCCATCCCCATGCCCATCCAGGGGAGAACGTTTCAGGCGCTGGGCAGATAGACCCAGGACAGGGTGCCAATCCATCGCTGGGCACACACTCACTCACACAGACACACAGGCAATTTTGAGAATTCAATTGACTTAATCCATGTTTTTCGACTGTGGGAGGAAACCAGAGAACCCGGAAGAAACCCACGCGGACATGGGGAGAACATGGAAACTCCACCCAGATGGGGATTCGAACCGGGAATCCCTAGCGCTGAGAGGAGAACGTGCTAACCACTAAGCCACCGTGCCGCCCTAAATGCATATATATATATATATATTTTAATTAATTAATTAATATACACATTAATTAATATATATATATATATATATATATATATATATATATATATATATATATATATATATATATATATATACACATATACACACACACACACATATATATATATATATATATATATATATATATATATATATATATATATATATATATATATATATATATATATATATATATATATATATGTGTGTGTGTGTGTGTGTGTATACAGTGAAATTATGAAATGCAATGAATATGAAATACACAGTATTATACAATTATATTAAAGATTATATATATATAGGAATGTACATATAGCATAGAAACATACATACATATGTACAAACACAGACATGCATTAATATTCAGCATCCAGTTTAAGTTCCCCTTAAAATCCCCCAAAGCCGTCTGTATTACCTGGGGCTCAGATTCCTCTCCCTCGGCCTCTTTGAACAGATCTTCAGCACCGAATTTTAAGATGGCAGCCAGCTCCTCTTTGTTAAACGGGTTAGAACTGAAAACAAACGCATTAGAACCTCAGTGATATTTTCTAATATTCTTTAAAAAGATATTATGGTTAAAGGGTGATATGATTTGATGATACAGCGCCCCCTGGAGCAATTAGAGTTAAGGGTCTTGCTCAAGGACCCACATTGAGAACTTCAGTGGACCTGGAATTTAAACCCCCTACCTTCAGTTGGCTAATGCAACACCCCAACACCTGACCTACCATACCCTACCAATCAAGAACTAATAATATTGATCTTAGGGCAGTACGTGGCTTAGTGATCAGCATGTTCTCCTCTCCGCGCTGGGGATCCAGGTTCGAATCCCAATTTGGGTGGAGTTTCCATGTTCCAAGGTTTCCTCCCACAGTCCAAAATCATGGATTCAAGGTAAACTGAATGCTCCAAATTGCCCCATATAGTGAGTGCCTGTGTGAAGCCCTGTCCTGAGTATATCAAATAAATGCTCTAAATTGCCCTATATAGTGTTTGTGTGTGTTTCTGTGTTGCCAGCAATAGATTGGCGCCCTGTCCTGGGTGTATCTGCCCAGCACCCAAAATGTTCTCCCCTGGATGGGCATGGAGAACCCCCCCCCCCCCCCTACTAGAGGTTTTACTGGAAATTACTAAATGAACGAATGAATTCAGCTCACTTTGAGTTTCCCGAGCTGTTATCCAGCACAGTTCGTCCAGTTGTGTCCATTCTCTGTATGACCAGATGGTCTAGCACCATCTTCTTCTTTGCCCTTTCAATAATGTCCTCTTCCACGGTTCCTTTAGTGACCAGACGGTAAATATTCACCTAAACACCAAAAAAAAAATATATTATTACAAAAGAGCTTTTTATTGTATTTATAAGGGAAAGTTATTAATGTCTAAAGAGACATACTTGTTTCTTCTGTCCTATCCTGTGGGCGCGGGCCTGGGCCTGCAGGTCGTTTTGAGGGTTCCAGTCCGAGTCGAAGATGACCACAGTGTCTGCTGAGGCCAGGTTAATGCCCAGCCCTCCAGCACGGGTAGACAAAAGGAAACAGAAATCCTGGACAACAATAAAAGTATAAACAGAGTCAGACTTCACAGCAGAAGCTCGGTTTTCATTGACCTCGGATATCAGCGTTCACTGAACGTCTCGGTGTTTCTCTTGCGAAGTAAATGTAAAGTTAACGCTTTAACTTTAGCGCCATCATGAGACCATAAAAAGGTTTGAAAGCCAGCCGCCTGGCAAAGAAAAGAACAGCAATATGATCGAGTTGGAAAAAGGAATTAGAAGCAGCATTAATTAATTCCATCCATTCATTATCTTCCGGTTTATCCTCTATTTGGGTCGCGGTGGGGTTCCCCATGCCCATCCAGGGGAGAACGTTTCGGGCGCTGGGCAGATACACCCAGGACAGGACGCCAATCTATCGCTGGGCACACTCACTCACACAAACACACCTTATATGGGGCAATTTGGAGAACTCAATTGACTTGATCCAAGTTTTTGGACTGTGGGAGGAAACCGGAGAACCCGGAGGAAACCCTCACGGACACGGAGAGAACATGGAAACCACCCAAATTGGGATTTGAACCGGGAATCCCTAACAAACATATGTCTATATGGGGCAATTTAGAGCATTTAATTTACCTAGTACCCATGTTCTTGGACTGTGGGAGGAAACTGGAGAACCGGGAGGAAACCCACGTAGACACGGGGAGAACATAAAAACTGTTCTCCCTGTTTTGTTGGAATTAGGAGCAGCATTAATTAATTCCATCCATCCATTATCTTCCGCTTTATCCTCTATTAGGGTCGCGGTGGGGTTCCCCATGTCCATCCAGGGGAGAACGTTTCGGGCGTTAGGCAGATACACCCAGGACAGGACGCCAATCTATCGTTGAGCACACTCACTCACACTAACACACTTCATATGGGGCAATTTGGAGAATTCAATGGACTTGATCCATGTTTTTGGACTGTGGGAGGAAACCGGAGAACCCGGAGGAAACCCACACGGACACGGAGAGAACATGGGAACTCCACCCAGATTGGGATTTGAACCGGGAATCCCTAGTGCTGAGAGGAGAACATGCTAACCACTAAGCCACCGTGCCGCCCGCATTAATTAATTAAATTAGCCGCGTGGACGGAAAGTCCACCCAGATTGGGATTCGAACCTGGATCCCCAGCGCTGAGAGGAGAACATGCTAACCACTAAGCCTCCATGCCTTCCCAATTATAGATTAGGATCAATTTAACAGTTGCTTTAGAAATGTGAATGCCGTTCTGTTAAACGTTGAACATTCATTACAGAGTACATTTTATATTTCGTTTTAAGTAAATTAAAGAATATATAACACTGTATTTATGATTTCTTTATTCTGTTTTCAGTAGTAAACACTATATATATTTTCGATAATGTGTTTTATGTATTTTGGAGTCTCTAGAAGAAATTAATTAAATTTACATTGATTTAAATGGAAACAGGTGCCTCAGGGGTGGCATGGTGGTGTAGTGGTTAACACAATCCTCTCAGTGCTGGGGATCCAGGTTCAAATCCAGGTTTGAAACAGCTTCTTCCCACAGGCAACCAGACTAAGGAACGGCCAATAGAAATGTGAACTGCTTATACTCGGACAATTACCACCTACATACACTCTGCCCCTTGCACTTTACTGCAACAGCACCCACATACACTCCCATATACACCCTCTTCCATACCCTTCTCATATTTCATATTTAAAATTTTTTATATATTAAATTTATTTCAAATTTATTGTATATTTTATCAGCGATGGATTGGCGCCCTGTCCTGGGTCTATCTGCCCAGCGCCCGAAACGTTCTCCCCTGGATAGGCATGGGGAACCCCACCGCGACCCTAATATAGGATAAAGCGGGAGATAATGAATGAATGAATGAATGTATATTTTATATGTATTATTGTATATTTTATATGTATATTCTTTCTTATATTGTAAATATCGCTTTTTTGCACAGTTGTGGGCGCTTGCTCATAAGTTTTTCCACTCACAAGTACCCCAGTACTAGGTGATGTGACAATAAAAATCCTTGAATCCAAATCCTGATCCGGGTGGAAAGCAAACTCAAAGAAACCTCATTTTCTAATATTTTTTAAAAAGATATTATAGTTAAAGGGTGGTCAGCACGTTCGCCTCTCAGCGCTAGGGATCCAGGTTCGAATCCCAATCTGGGTGGAGTTTTTATGTTCTCCCCATGTCTGCGTGGGTTTCCTCCGGGTTCTCCAGTTTCCTCCCACAGTCCAAAAACATGGGTACTAGGTAAATTAAAAGCTCTAAATTGCCCCATATAGACATATGTTTGTGTTTGTAGGAGTGTGGGCCCAGCGATAGATTGGCACCCTGTCCTGGGTGTATCTGCCCAGCGCCCGAAATATTCTACCCTGGAAGGCCATGGGGAAACGAGGGAACCCCCCCCCCACCTCTAGTAGAGGATTAAGGAGAAGATAATGAATAAATAGGTGCCTCAGTTCTCGATTTCACTGTGGACCGATTCGCAACCAAATGAACCAAATTCTAATGTTCACTTTTATCTACAGTCAGATTGCCCTAAGGCTTATTATTAAACTGATTTTACATAAACATAATGGTTATAATTAACACTTCTGACCTTAAGCCTACACCACACTATGGCATGTCGTCTGCAAAGATTCAGATATTTATAGAAAGCATGATATTAAACACATATCAGCCATAATATTAAAATCTGTTCCTGATTATTGACAATATATAGCGAGGCTATAGAGCAACTCGTTCTCTGAATGCTAGATTTAATACTCACCTCAGAACCCTCGGCGTTAAAGTGGTCGAGCGCTTGTTTCCGAAGCTCCCCTTTGATCGACCCATCCAGCCGCTAAACCCCAAAATAAAGATCAAATCGTATTAACGATGAATCAGACGGGTCGCGGCAAAATCCGCAATATTTCATTCGCGTCCTCGTTCTCAAACGTTCCTCGGTTTCAAAACAAAAGCAGATTTTAAAGCAGATTTTAAGAATCAGCACAGCTGCCCATCGTGCCGTGCTGTCCGAGCCAGAACACATCAACAAATAACTGGGGGATAAAAATAGAGGCAGGACATTAGGAGTATGATCCAAGATGCCCCTGCATTACTGACACCTGAGTAAGCCTGGAGTCAGCTCCAAACACACAGCCACAACTCCAATTGAGAACGTAGAACCCACGCAATACTAGCAGAACATATGTAATACCAAAAAAAACTAATATAAAGAAGAGGATGCTTTACAAGAAAGAAAAATAATTCCATATTAATAATAAATAACTATGTTCTTACAGGCACGTTCGCCTCTCAGCGCTAGGGATTCCCGGTTCGAATCCCCATCTGGGTGGAGTTTCCATGTTCTCCCCGTGTCTACGTGGGTTTCCTCCGGGTTCTCCGGTTTCCTCCCACAGTCCAAAAACATGGATCAAGTCAATTAAATTCTCTAAATTGCCCCATATAGAGTGTGTCTGTGTGAGTGAGTGTGTGCCCAGCGATGGATTGGCGCCCTGTTCTGGGTGTATCTGCCCAGCGCCCGAGATGTTCTCCCCTGGATGGGCATGGGGAACCCCACCGCGACCCTAATAGAGGATAAAGCGGGAGATAATTAATGAATGAATGAATGTATGTTCTTACTTGGAATGGGTAACGCTTCATGGCCAGGTAATCGGCCAGGATGTCCAGCATACGGACCATCTGAGAGAAGATCAGCACTCGGTTGCCCCTCTCCCTCAGCCTCGTAAGCAGTTTATCCAGGAGCACCAGTTTGCCACTGCCTCGCACCAGCGCCTGTCCCACAACACAGGAGTCAAGGAGAAGGTCATTTGCATCACATGAGGTATATGAAGTGAAAATAAAATTGTGGCACACGACCCAGTTTCTCCCTATAAGAAATTTCTAACAAATAAATAAAAAAAATTGGATTTAAATATTAGGGCGACACGGTGGTTAGTGGTTAGCACGTTCTCCTCCAGCACTAGGGATTCCCGGTTCGAATCCTAATCTGGATGGAGTTTCCATGTTCTCCCCGTGTCCGCGTGGGTTTTCCCCGGGTTCTCCGGTTTCCTCCCACAGTCCAAAACATGGATCAAGGGAAATTGAATTCTCCAAATTAGTGCCCAGTGATAGATTGGCGCCCTGTCCTGGGTGTATCTGCCCAGACCCCGAAACGTCCTCCCCTGGAGGGGCATGGGGAACCCCGAACCCCTCCCCAACCCTAATAGAGGATTAAGCGGAAGATAATGGATGAATGGATGGATTTAAATATTGGATATAAATAAAATCTAAAAAGTGGAATCTAAAATATAGCAGCAGTCTAAATTGGGAACACTGCTCAGCGGTTGTCTCGTCCTTGCACTGTGCAAACACATTTCATCCGGGTTATCCGGTTCCCTCCCACAATCCAAAGACATGGATTCAAGGAAAACTGAATGCTCTAAATTGCCCCATATAGAGTGTGTTTGTGTGAGTGAGTGTGTGCCCACTGATAGATTTGTGCCCCGTAGCTGTGTGCATCTGCCCAGCGCCCGAAACGTTCTCCCCTGGATGGGCATGGGGAACCCCCCCCCCAATCATAGTAGAAGATTAACACTACTTTGGCTAAAACTGTGTGCGCGTCAATCCCCCACCCCCCTGCATTGTTACAACCCCTGAATTTAAATACCCTGACAAGTTTCAGGCTGCAGACCAGAAATCAGGTCTTATAATAAATTATGTACTAAAACAGCACATAATCATTATTATTCATTATGTGCAGACTGGTGTCGGGTCATGCTGTATATAAAATTCATTCATTCATTATCTCCCGCTTTATCCTCTATTAGGGACGCGGTGGGGTTCCCCATGCCCATCCAGGGGAGAACATCTCGGGCGCTGGGCAGATACACCCAGGACAGGGCGCCAATCCATCGCTGGGTACACACTCACACACTCAAACACACTCTATATGGGGCAATTTAGAGAACTCAATTAACTTGATCCATGTTTTTGGACTGTGGGAGGAAACCGGAGAACCCGGAGGAAACCCACGCAGACACAGGGAGAACATGGAAACTCCACCCAGATGGGGATTCGAACCGGGAATCCCTAGCGCTGAGAGGCGAACGTGCTGACCACTAAACCACCGTGCCGCCGTATATAAAATTGTTATTTTTAAAAGTTATAATAAAAGTAATACAATCTAAAAAGAAACCAATTTTTTTATGATAAAAAAAATGGGAATTGTAAGCAGGATTTATTTAAAATAACTTTTACTGTGCAACATACATGTTTATAAATAGCTACATGAGTAACACTTTGTGTTGGTGGTTCATGAATGAATAGTTGCCGGAGTTTTCGCTTTCAAGCAGTGGATCACAGTACCTGCAGGTGCTCCTGAGCGCTGTCGTTCTCCCCGTCTTCGGGCTGTTTGATGAGGAAGCCGTGGTTACAGCACTTCTTCAGCTCCATAACGATGTTGAGGAAGCCCGAGGAGCTTCCCCGGTTGCCTTTGGAAAGCGCTTTGTAATTCCGCGTCAGAATCCACCTGTTATTAAAGCCGGGGGCGGACAGCGGAACTCAGATCGGGGGATGAGGGGAAGCACTAGAAATAAATACACTGCCAGATCAACACTGACTCACTTGTAGAACTGTTTCTGCTGGGCGGACATGTCCACTCGGAGGATCTGCTCCACTTTGGCGGGCAGCGACTTCTCCACGTCTTTTTTGACGCGCCGCAGCAGGAAGGGCTCCAGCACTTTGTGGAGACTCTGGTAGCCGTTGTCTCGGCCCTTCCCGTGTTCGTCCTCGAAATCCTCCCACATCTCGAATCTGTAACCCAATGGCATATATGACTGCTTTTTGTCAACCAGGCCACGATCATCGAAATAGTAGTCAGTTGCTTGTAATATGCAATCTCACCACTAGGTTCCACTAAATCAACACATGTTTGTTTTTGTTTTTTTAATGAAATCTACCAAACACTGGTTTCCTAATGTTTTAATAAACTCACAGCTTAAAGGATCTCATGTCTTTCCTCTGAATGGTGTTACGTACACAATAATAAAATATTTAAGAAGTAAAAACTCTTCTAATCTGATTATCTTTCACTAAATCCTCTATTAAGGCAACGGGGTTGGGGGGTGGGGGGTTCTCCATGCCCATCCAGGGTAGATACACCCCAGAAAGGGTATCGCTAGGGCACACACTCACTCACACAGACACACTATTTAAGGGGAATTTAGAGCTGACAATTTAACTTGATCCATGTTTTTGGACTGTGGGAGGAAACCGGAGAACCCGGAGGAAACCCATGTGGACGCGGCGAGAACATGGAAATTCCACCCAGATTGGGTTTCGAACCTGGATCCCCAGTGCTGAGAGGTGGACATGCTAACCACTCTGCCACCCCATTCTTTATATAATTCCTAAATTTATCTTCTGCTTAATCCTCCACTAGGGTCGCAGGGGTTCCCCATGTCCATCCAGGGGAGAACGTTTGAGGCGCTGGGCCAGGACGAGAGGGCCAATTCATTGCTGGGCACACACACACACACACACACACACACACACACACACACACACACACACACACACAATATAGGGGCAATTTAGAGCTGCCAAATCACACTGAATCCATGGGAGGTAACTGGAGATCCCAGAGAAAGCACATGTTGACACGGAGAACATGGAAACTCCACTCAGATTGAAATCTGAACCTGGTTCCCCAGCGTTGAGAGCCGAATGTGCGAACCACCACACCATGGTCTCGGCCCTTTAGCAAGAATGCTTTTAATATAAAAATACATATCCACAATTGTGTAGAGCGGTTTAAGAACTAACTGTTGTCATGTTTAATGATGAGGCGGCGTGTGTACAACATGCAGTCTTGAACTCAAAGACACTACGATGACGTACTTGTCAGGCATGAGAAAGTGCAGGAGGGACCACAGCTCTTTCAGTGAGTTCTGCAGAGGAGTCCCTGTGATCAGCAGTCTGTGGTTGGACCTGAAATCAATCAGGGTTTTATAAAGTAACGAGTCGTCATTTTTCAGCCGGTGGGCCTCATCCACACCTAGGAAGGCCCAGTTTATATTTCCCAATACGCCCTGAGGAAACAAAAATGACAGATGCTGATTAGTTAAGCAGTTTGATGATGTAGAAGATAAAGATGATAAAGATGTGAAGACTGAACCCTCACCTTATCTTTCAGCAGAATTTCATAGGTGGTCAGAAGGGTATTAAACTTTATTCTTTTGGACTGCTGGTGGATCCACTCATAGTCCCGGATCTGTTGGTTTAAGACAAAAAGCGAACTGGTTTCATTCAAAATGAGATTTCATGGAGAATGTTCAAAGCATAATGTCCCATGTTTACTCTCTCAACATATAGTACCAGTTAAAAGTTTGGACACGCCCACTTCTTGCTCCATTATGCATTTCCTCCACTTACCATATAGATGGACTTTGTAGTTTTACAATTACAGACTGTAGTTCATCTGTGTTCTTTGTTGTTGTTAGTCCCCTGTTGGTTCTCCCTCCTCTATTGGTCAGGAGCATCACAGAACAGGTATCATTTGGGTGGTGGATTGTTTATTGTCGGTTCTGCAGTGACACTGATGTGGTGAGGGGGTGTTAGTGCAGCAGTGCTGCTGGAGTTTCATTTAAACACCTCAGTGACACTGCTGGGATAGGAATAATGCACCAACCAAATAATCCCTGCTCTGTGGTGCTACTATTGGGGTTCTGACCATTAGAACAGAGTAAAGGGGACGAACACAGTATGTACTGTAGAACACAAACAGATGGACTACAGTCTGGAATTGTAGAACTACAAAGTCCAGCTTTACAGGAAGTGGAACTGAGAACATGGACAATGGAGAAAAAAGGGGGGGCGTGTCCAAAATTTTGTCTGGCACTGTTATTCATTTATTTATAATTATAAACAAATAATTATAATTATTAATTTAGCGATCCGGCGGCACAGTGTCTTAGTGGTTAGCATGTTCTCCTCTCAGCTCTAGGGATTCCCGGTTTGAATCCCATCTGGGTGGAGTTTCCATGTTCTCCCTGTGTCTGCGTGGGTTCCCTCCGGGTTCTCCGGTTTCCTCCCACAGTCCAAAAACATGGAACAAGTCAATTGAGTTCTCCAAATTGCCCCATATAGAGTGTGTATGCGTGCGGGTCTGTGTGAGTGTGTGCCCAGCGATAGATTGGCGCCCTGTCCTGGGTGTATCTGCCCAGCGCCCGAAACGTTCTCCCTTAGATGGGCATGGGGAACCCCACCGCGACCCTAATAGAGGATAAAGCGGAAGATAATGAATGAATGAATTTAGCGATCCCTTAAAACCTAATGTCAACTGCTTTTGGCCTTTTGGTTCAAGGTCAACTGAATTCTCCAAATTGCCCCATATAGAGTGTGTTTGTTAGTGTCTGTCTGAGTGAGTGTGTGTCCAGCGATAGATTGGCGCCCTGTCCTGTGTGTATCTGCCCAGGGTCGGAAACATTCTCCCCTGGATGGGCATGGGGAACCCCACTGCAACCCTAGTAGAGGATTAAGCCGAAGATAATGGATGGATGTTCCACCAACGTAATAAATGCATATACACTCAGTACCAGTACTCATACAAGTACGGTTCTTTTTACATAACCAAGTTCTCGCTACATGAATGATGCTCTTAGTATCTTTAAAGTGTGTCCTGCACAGAGCATCTCAAAGAGGCACAAAGAGGATACAGGCTTAGGGAAAAAAATAGGGGTGGCATTCCATTTGACCATCTCATCTAGAATGCATTCATACCGTCTTTCTGCTCATCACATCCCCGAGGTACACCACGACGTTCATGTCGGGAGCCCAGATGGCGAACTCTCGCTGCCAGGAGGTGAGGGTAGAGAGAGGCACGACCAGGAGGAAGGGCCCATAAAGCTGGTGCTGATGAAACAGGTAGGAGAGGAATGAGATGGTCTGGATGGTCTTTCCCAAACCCATTTCATCAGCCAAGATAACGCTGTTACACCTGAACACACACAGAAAGCAGACATGAGCAACTGGACACACCTTTAATATGTCAATTAAAAACATCGGTGAAATAGAACCTGATTCGCAGGGTGGGGAGATACAGGGTTCATGATGTAGAAAATGCCCGAAAGGTTACCTGCACCAGGAATGAGCCAGCCAGTTCAGTCCAGCTAACTGATAATCCCTCAGCTCCAGGTTCTCATCCCCGATATAAGACGGCTGCTTTTTCAATGGCACGAATCTTGGCCTTTGCTTTAATACCTTTAAAACATAAAAGCAAAAATGAGGCGGGTCCAAACTTTTGACTGATACTGTGTATTACTTCCAAAAATTAATAAAAAAAAAATCAAATACAGTGGAACCTCAGTTTTCGTTTTGTTTATATGAACATCAATCCATCCTTTATCTTCCACTAGGGTCGCCCCCCCTTCCATATGGGTTCCCCATGCCCATCCAGGGGAGAACGTTTCGGGCGCTGGGCAGATACACCCAGGACAGGACACCAATCTATCACTGGGCACACAATCACTCACAGACACACCTCTATATGGGGCAATTTGGAGAATTGACAATCAATTGACTGAATCAGGTTCAAATCCCAATCTGGGTGGAGTTTCCATGTTCTCCCCATGTCAGCGTGGGTTTCCTCCAGGTTCTCCGGTTTCCTCCCACAGTCCAAAATCATGGATCATGGTCAATTAAATTCTCCAAATTGCCCCATATAGAGTGTGTTTTTCTATGTGAGTGAGTGTGTCCAGTGATCGATTGGCACCCTGTCCTGGGTGTATCTGCCCAGCGCCCGAAACATTCTCCCCTGGATGGGGAGAACATGTTCCATGTTTCCTTCCACAGTCCAAAATCATGGATTCAAGGTAAATTGAATACTCTACATTGCCCCATATAGAGTGTCTGTATTTGAGTATACCCCCCCCCCCCCTTCGGTCCTAATAAAGGATTAAGTGGAAGATACTAAATGAATGAATTAAAAATAGTTCTTTTTGTTCTGTTTTTGGTATTAAACACTACATTTATTCTCTATAAAACATGTTTTATGTATTTTGAAAGCTCTAGAACAAATAAATTGGATTTACACTTATTTGAATAGAAATGGGTGCCTCAGTTTTTGGTTTGCGGATGGATTACTAATGAAACATAGGTTCCAATGTAACTGTTGGTGCTGTGAGTAAAAGGGGAGGAGAACCGGTCCTGGTCCTCACTTTGCAGTCTTTAGAGGGCATGGTTTTGGAGACATTCCTGTTGATGAAACTATCTATGCAGCTCTGGAACTTCTTGCTGATCAATGCCCCATCTTCCCAGGTGCACTCAGCATAAGGAAGGCCCATCCACTTGCACAGGTACTCCGGTTCGGTGGATGTGGTTTTGTGCGCTGCAACAAAACAGATTAAAACAAATCCATTAGATAAGAAGATTAAATCTAAGTCTTCATAGCCTGCATTATTCATTTATCAATAGCCTAATGATATTATATATTAAATATATAACCATAGGCATAAGCACGGTGGCTTAGTGGTTAGCACGTTCGCCTCTCAGCGCTAGGGTTTCCCGGTTTGAATCCCCATCTGGGTGGAGTTTCCATGTTCTCCCCGTGTCTGCGTGGGTTTTTAGGGGGAATCCCTAGCGCTGAGAGGAGAACCTCTAAGCGACCGTGCTGCCCCACAAACATATTGGCTACGTATTAAAACGTACAGATATTAAAAGCACTTACAGGGAAAATCAGAAGGCGTCTGAGCCTTTCCTGTTCTCGTTGCTGTGAAAACAAAACAGAAATAAAATGACTAAACAATTCCCGACTTTCTGTAGCCATCATTCCTCAGAACCGAGCCTGTATTTACCAATAACTCTCTCCACTAACTGGAACTGCTTGTTCAGATCGGTAGTCAACTCTTGCTGACAGTTGTAATACTCCAGATCCTCCGGTGAAGCTTTTCTCACCCTGTAGAAAACAAAGCATACAGTTTTTAAAGTTGCAATCCAAAAAATTGACCAATGTTTTACTTCCATCCATCTATTATCTTCTGCTTTATCCTCTACTAGAGTTGCGGTGGTGGTGGGGGGGGGTTCCCCATGCCCATCCAGAGGGGTGGGTTCCCCATGCCCATCCAGGGGAGAATGTTTCACATACTCACTCTATACGGAGCAATTTAGAGCATTTAATTTACCCTGAATCCAAGTTTTTGGACTGTGGAACAAAACCGGAGAACCCAGAGGAGCACGTGGACACGGGGAGAACATGGAAACTCGAACCTAGATGTATCCCCAGCGCTGAGAGGAGAACGTGCTAACCACTAAGCCACTGTGCCGCCCTCAGTCCGATACTATATATGATTTTGAAAACAGTTTTTTCTGTAAAGAACATGCAAAACTCATTGTATATGTAAATACAATTGTTTTGGAAAGCTCTAATACAAATTCTGCGTATTTGACAGGTGCATGGGGTCCTGACGTGAATGGGAGGCATTGCCAAGGAGGTAAAAAGGGGAATCGATGGTGCAGTCAGTTGATAATAATAAATGATTTTCTCAAAAAACATGATAAATAACTTGTATACATTGAAATTAGTGATATTTAGTTGTATTTATGCTTAAAACGTCGGTGTTTTTAATTTTTTGCATTAAATTAGAAAAAGTTTACAGCATCATAAAATACCTTACAGTTTGGTATAAGGTTCACAGTACTAATTATGGATTTTTAGGTAAATTGCTCCATCTACAGTAAGTTGCCCCTACATGGTGTGTGTGTGTGTGTCTGTGTGAGTGTGTGCCCTGCGATGGATTGGCACACTCTCCTGGGTGTATTTCCCCAACTCGCGAAATGTTCTCTACCCCCCTTGCGCAACCCTAGTAGTGAATCAGTGTAAGATAATAAGATGAGATCCCGGCATTGGGGATCCAGAGTTGAATCTCACGGGTGGAGTTTTCATGTTCTCATGAGTTTCCTCTGGGTTCTCCAGTTTCCTCCCACAGTCCAAAAGCATGGATTCAAAGTTAATGGGCTGCTCCAAATTGCCCCTGTGTGTGTGCCCCTTCCTGGATGCCTGAAATGTTCTCCTCTGGATGGACATGGAGTAAAACCGCTTTAAACGATTTACTCACCAAGCATTGAGTTCGTCATTCTTCTTCTTAAAGTTCTCCAGCTTCTTCATGCCTTTGACCTTCTGCTGAGTCAGCGAGTCCAAACTTTCCCATGTATTGTGGATGTAGGACCAGCCTTTCCATTTGATGAGGAACTGAGGCTCACCTTCTTCCTTCTCAGCATCGAAATCAGCTCCGGGATCACCGTTGGCCTCCACAGCATAAAGAGTCGTGGCGGCTCCAGTAGCTGAAAACAAAGAAGGCCGAATTTTCACGTTATTCTTTCCATAAAAAAACAAAAGTGGACGCATCTAGCTGGTTTAAACCCAGTACCTCCTTTTCGGCCCGTTCTAGTGTCCATGACCTTCTCGATGGTCTCACTGTCATCATCCTGGGCGTCTTCTGTTGCCTCCGCCATCTCAATGAGGTCATCGGAGTCGGTCTCGAAATCATGCTGGTCCTCTTTATAACTGCAATCATTGCACATGCATTACGATTGTTTACCGGAGGATATATTTCACCTTCGGGAGTCAAAAAAAAAAAAAAAAGCAGCAACCAATTATGTGGAGGTCAAGATGTATGTAAGCTCATGCTGAAAGATTTACTATTTTTTTATTCATACATTCATTATCTTCCGCTTTATCCTCTATTAGGGTGGGGTTCCCCATGCCCATCCAGGGGAGAAAGTTTCGGGCGCTGGGCAGATACACCCAGGACAGGGCGCCAATCTATCACTGGGCACACACTCACTCACACAGACGCGCACACAAATACACTCTATATGGGGCAATTTGGAGAACTCAATTGACTTGATCCATGTTTTTGGACTGTTGGGAGGAAACCGGAGAACCCGGAGGAAACCCACGCGGACACGGGGAGAACATGGAAACTCCACCCAGATGGGGATTCGAACCGGGAATCCCTAACGCTGAGAGGCGAACATGCTAACCACTAAGCCACCATGCCACCCTATTTTTTTATTAATTATTTAATTTATTTAATTCTGGGGCAGCACGGTGACATGGACAGTCCAAAAACATGGATCAAGTCAATTGAGTTCTCCAAATTGCCCCATATAGAGTGTGTTTGTGTGAGTGAGTGTGTGCCCAGAGATACATTGGCGCCCTGTCCTGGGTGTATCTGCCCAGCGCCCGAGACGTTCTCCCCTGGATGGGCATGGAGAACCCCCTCCACGACCCTAATATAGGATGAAGCGGAAGATAATGGATGGATGGCTATTTAATTCTGTGTGTAGTGAATTATACCAAGAAACAAAAATCAAAAAACAAAAATACCTTAACAAAGACCCACGTGCCGCAGATATTGACATTTCTGGACAACAAAATGTAACTGAGGCGTTGTTTACTTTACATTTCCTTATATTGTTTTGTTCTCCCAATGTCCGTGTGGGATTCCTCCAGGTTCTCCGGTTAACTCCCACAGTCCAAAAACATGGATTGAAGGTAATACTGAATCTTCTAAATTGCCCCATATAGTGTGTGTTTGTGTGAGTAAGTTTGTGCCCAGCAGTAGATTGGTGGCCTGCCCTGGGTGCATCAGCCCAGCACCCGGAATGTTCTCACCCGCAACCATAGTAGATTGGTGTTTGATTGACTCACTCACACAGACAAAAACACTATATAGGGGCAATTGAGAGCAGCAAATCCATGTTAAATCCATGTTTTTGGACCTCATAGACACGGCGAGAACATGGAAAGTCCACCCAGGTCGGGATTCAAACCTGTATCCCCAGCACTGAGAGGTTAACCACTAAGGCACCATCCCACCTTTACAAACTAAACTAACCAAACCTTTTATGTTTAAAAATGTATGCAGAATAAGCGGAATTGGAGCCCTTACCTAACCTTGGTAGCCCTTCGTCTAGTCTGTCTCTTGGGAGTGTCTTCTTCATCTTCGTCGTCGTCGTCATCCTCGTCCTCATCCGACGAATTGTGTTTCCTTGTTTTGCGTCCCTTCTGAGACTGATGTTTGTTCGAGGAAGATTTGGTCTGTGGTCTGATTTATGGTAAAAAGAAATAACGGCATGCAAACACACACAAGAAAAACTCTTATGTTTCTGCTTGACTCAGCGGCAATTCGCACGTTCCTATAGAACAGCCCTGTAGAACAGTGTAGCGATTCACTAGGGTGCCTCTTAGCCTGACTTGAGTGCCAGTGGCCTTGAGACAGCTTTTAAAGACCCATAATGGAACATCTCTCCAGTCCAACACATGCACAGATTAGAAATTCAGGTCCAAAACCCCTACCACCACAAGCAACGGCACTAAACCACATTCTGTTCAAAAATTCAGCAATAAATACAGTTTTTTAAATTAATTTTTAATTCTGCATTAATATTTTTAAGATCGTGACTTTGTTGTTATATACACTAGTGTGAACGGGTTTGGGATTACGGCAAACTGTTCACCTTTTGGTGTGAAATTCATTATTTATTTAACAAGGTAGCATTATGGGAAGGCCTATTTTTGAGTCTGGGTGAAGGCACCAGTTGGGATTTGGGTTCCCCGCTGTATCACGCAAGCATAAGGTGTTGGATTGTGATTGACTTCAACTAGGGATGAGACAATTCATTGTTTTCATGATTACTAATGAATCAAAATATTATAATTAATTAATCATAGGAGAGCTTTAACATCGTCATGACGACATGCGTAAGGAAAATATGTTATGCCGGTAGCCGGAACTTTAGACCAAATTACGCAACTTGTACAGAACAATAAAGTTAAAGTTACAAATGTCCGTAATTACATGTTTTCTGTTAATGTTGTGTGTTTTTGTGCATTTTCCAGGTTTTGGCTATTTTTCATACATTTTTCACGTTTTCTGTACATTTTACAGGTTTCTTGTTCATTACGGACATGTTTCTTGTCGTCATTACAACCTGGACAGGTACACGTACTATAAAAGGAACACGATTCACAAATTTTTGTAACTATTTTTGTTAGTTAGTAATACAAAGCCCTGCATTGTATTTTTCGATAACAAAACGTTATTTCATGAATAATTAAAATAAATTAAAAAAAAATTTACATTATTTCTGGCACTCTTTCAATAGCAGACAGATGTTTGGCCACGCCCCCTTTTTGTTCCACTTGTGTCCAAGTTCTCAGTTCCACTTACTTTAAATATGGACTTTATAGTTCTACAATTCCAGACTGTAGTTCATCTGATTGTGTACATGCTCTTTACTCTGAATACTACATGAGCTAATTCTAAGAGACCAAAATTAAAATACTACTAAAAATAACGTATTGTAGTACTAAAAAAAAAGCTCTATAGAAATTCATAAACCTGTAATAAATTCAACCTAATAATTAAGAAGATCAATGGGCGGTAGTGTGGCTTAGTGGTTAGCATGTTCTCCTCTCATCGCTGGGGATTCCCAGTTCAAATACCAATCTGGGTGGAGTTTCCATGTTCTCCCCGTGTCCACATGGGTTTCCACCGGGTTCTCCGGTTTCCTCCCACAGTCCAAAAACATGGAACAAGGTCAACTGAATTATCCAAATTGCCCCATATAGAGTGCGTCTGTGTGAGTGAGTGCACCCAGTGATAGATTGGCATGTATCTGCACAGCGCCCAAAACATTCTCCTCTGGACGGGCATGGGGAACCCCCCCCCCTCCCCCACGACCCTAATAGAGGATTAGGCTGAAGATAATAGATGGATGGAATTTCAGAACATTTAACGTAATTCCAATACCTCGTAATCTAGTGTACAGTTCTATAAAGCACATAGCTAATCGAATCAGAAATAATTTGATTCTTAAGAGAACAGAAGGGTTTAACGCTGCTTGGAAATTATGGACTGGAAATGTTTAAATAGATAGAATAGTTACAATACGAATCATTATTGTTGCTTATATACTGTAGAATCGATAAGGCAAACCAAATTGGTCATCACATGACTAAGCTGGCGTGAGCTGTCTAAAGGCCAGGCATCGCTACACTCTTACCTTCTAGCAGGAAGTCGTCTGGATCTAACTTTTTTGTCTTCCTGTTCACTCTCTGAACTGCTGAAATCTTCGTCATCCTCGTCATTTGAGTCATCATCTTTCCAGGTATTTCTTTTAACACAGAAATTCCACAGTTTTCACCCATCGGCTCTAAAACTGGCCACACTGCCATGCTGCTGCCAGCGAGACACAACGCATCTTCTGGCTAGACGGACGCACCTTGTTCCGCAACTGTTCTATTTTTATTTTATATATAATTTAGTTATGAGCAAACACTCAGACACACATTGCCAAACGACACATTATGACCTGAGGAATTGTAAACACTGTGTTTGTCTGCGTTTTAATGATAAACTTATTATTAAAACACATTATTATTATCGGCCATCCAAACTAATTTAAATACATTTAAATGGCTTAGTGGTTAGCATGTTCGCCTCTCAGCGCTAGGGATTCCCGGTTCGAATCCCCATCTGGGTGGAGTTTCCATGTTCTCCCCGTGTCCGTGTGGGTTTCCTCCGGGTTCTCCGGTTTCCTCCCACAGTCCAAAAACATGGATCAAGTCAATTGAGTTCTGCAAATTGCCCCATATAGAGTGTGTTTGTGTGCGTGTCTGTGTGTGAGTGTGTGCCCAGTGATAGATTGGCGCCCTGTCCTGGGTGTATCTGCCCAGTGCCCGAAACGTTCTCCCCTGGATGGGCATGGGGAACCCCTCCGCGACCCAAATATAGGATAAAGCAGAAGATAATGAATGAATGAATGAGTATAGCCTGAGCGAATGGGACTCAATGGGAAAAGTCCTTTAATAGACATCACACCTTACAAAAGTACATAAACATGTAAAATCTTGACATTTTTCAACTTTAAATCTGTGGGCCAGCGTTTGGGCCTGAAGGTCGTTGGTTTGATTCCCAGTCCCACCAAGTACTCTGGCTGAAGAGCACTAAACCCAATTGGTCCCCGGGCAGTGTGTACAAGGCTGCCCACTGGTCCGGGCACGTGTTCTCACTTCGCTCAGTGTGTTTATATATGTGTGTGTGTGTGTGTGGTTAAATAAGGAGGACACACACCTTTGTGTATAAGCTCAGTAGGTCACGGTCAAGTTTATATGTTAGAATTGTATTGGTAATAATAAACAATAATTTCTAAAAACATTTCTTAAACGCAAGCGGGCACGGTGGCTTAGTGGTTAGCACGTTCGCCTCTCAGCGCTAGGGATTCCCGGTTCGAATCCTCATCTGGGTGGAGTTTCCATGTTCTCCCCGTGTCCGCGTGGGTTTCCTCCGGGTTCTCCGGTTTCCTCCCACAGTCCAAAAACATGGATCAAGTCAATTGAGTTCTCCAAATTGCCCCTTATAGAGTGTGTCTGTGTGAGTGAGTGTGTGCCCAGCTATGGATTGGCGCCCTGTCCTGGGTGTATCTGCCCAGCGCCCAAAACGTTCTCCCCTGGATGGGCATGGGGAACCCCCCGCGACTCTAATATAGGATAAGATAATGAATGAATGAATTAATTTCTTAAATGCATTAAAAACTAAAAACTATTATTTGTACTTGGATTTTTAAATCAAGAGACAAAGAGCTAAATAAGACTGAAAGGGTTCTGGTAACACTGTTCTGTAAGGTTTAGTTTATGAGGTAAAGGGTGAGGTCATGCAGGTGGGGAAAAAATGATCATCCACCACCATGGGGCTAAAGGTGTTTAACCATCGAGTTTTAAACTGTCGCTGATTAAAAAACTGTCATGAACATAGCCACATGTGCTCGAGAGTATTTCGCAAAATCATGGCCACCTTATCACAGACCGCCACCGCGTTCCACAAAGCAAACAACTCTCAATGTGCAAAGAGCAAGCCCAGTTGCGCTGCCCTGAAAATGGTGGAAATTGTTATTTTTTTTTAGAGATTGCCATTAAAAACCTGATTTGTAATCTACATGACGGTGAACGTACATGTTTGCGACTCAGTGATATGAAGTCCTCGAAAAAACATTATTTCTGCATGTCCACATTTACATTAAGACTACACAAACTGTCTTTATATGTAAAAATGGACACACACCTATACACTATATGTATAAATACATACGTGTGTATTGTACATGTTTTAAAATGTACACACACACACACATATGAACACATGTACACGTACATAGATTTTTTTTATATATTTATATAAGTGTGTGTATGTACGTGTACACACACACGCACATATACACATTATATATATATATATATATATATATATATATATATATATATATATATATATATATATATGTGTGTGTGTGTGTGTGTGTGTGAGAAAGATGTTCAGTTAAGAAATTATATTAAAAAATATTATTTTAGACTGCACTCCTTTCCATTAGATTATTGGTTTTTATTTTGTTGTGTTTTAAGTTGGGTGGCTAACCTCAGCTCCAATGTTCAGACGAGCCGGCTCCTGTCTGCTCCGATTGGACCTTCTAACACCATAGACGTCTGGATGTTCCTCCCACATCTGGAATTATTAAGGAAAACAAAACTTTTATTTTTTTATAATCACACAAATCAGCTTTAAATCTCTGCTACACGTCTTTATTTAAAAGCTGCTCATTTTTCAAAAATAATGAACTGTGCCAAGAGGGTCACTTTATGAATATTAGGGTGTGATGACCAGTCTACAGATGAAGGACAACTTTAAGACGTGCATCAGGTAAACAGTAATACCTGTATATGCTTAATGTCTCTAATTATTTCTCCTCCAGTGAAAGTTAAAGGAGGCCGGAGTGTGCTGGGATTGCTGGATTAGCTGAAGAACACTGATCGTGCAATATGGGGTTATGGAGAAAGTGTAACTGTGAAACTATAGTCCAAGAGCAGTGGGAATGTTAGGGATTCGGAGGTCTGAGTGTGAATATCATCAGATTAGTGATGGACTATAGAAGTAAAAAGTAGTTGGAGTTGATTCTTTACCTTTTTTACATCTGCCAGATCCTTCTTTTTCACCCGTTTTTCTTTTACCTCTTCGGTGTTGGGTTGTGATTTGGACCCGGCAGATTCGCTCCCTGATTCTGAGTGGCTTTCCGAATCTGATGAGCTGTTCGACTCAGAATGGTGGGATTGCACTCGTTCGCTACCCTGCTCGCTCTCTGACTGACTCCCTGATTCAGAGCCGGAGTGGTTCGACTCCTCTGATGCAGAATTGCTATAAAAATGAAAGATTTTTTTAATAAGTCTGTGCAACAAAAACACTGGTCATAGACCGGATGCATGGCAAATATTACTATTCGATACAATACTATAGTATTAATCAATATATACGTATAGGTTTTTGGCAGTTGATCAGAATCAGAATACTGTATTAATCCCTGAGGGAAACTGTAGTTTTTACAGATGCTCCATTAGTCGTGTTTATATATACAAAAGTCTATAAAATAATAATAAAATTAATAATAAAATAATAAAATTAACAATAAGCGCATTGAAATTAAACTAAAAGTACAACAAAAAAATGTGATAAAATTAAAGTATGCGGCACGGTGGCTTAGTGGTTAGCACGATCGCCTCTCAGGACTAGGGATTCCCGGTTCGAATCCCCATCTGGGCGGAGTTTTCCATGTTCTCCCCGTGTCTGCGTGTGTTTCCTCCGGGTTCTCCAGTTTCCTCCCACAGTCCAAAAACATGGATCAAGTCAATTGAATTCTCAAAAATTGCCCCATATAGAGTGTGTCTGTGTGAGTGAGTGTGTGCCCAGCGATGGATTGGCGCCCTGTCCTGGGTCTATCTGCCCAGCGCCCGAGACGTTCTCCCCTGGATGGGCATGGGGAACCCCACCGCGACCCTAATAGAGGATAAAGCGGGAGATAATGAATGAATGAATGACATTTAGACATGGAAACGAATATGGTTATGGAATATGGAATATGGTTATTCATTAACTCAACTTGTGTGTTCATGTGTGTACATATACATATACATATATATATATATACATATACACACACATGCATATATGCAAACACACATATATATACACATATATATATATATATATATATATATATATATATATATATATATATATATATATATATGTGTGTGTGTGTGCATATATATATATATATATATATATATATATATATATATATATATATATATATATATTCATTCATTCATTCATTATCTTAAGCTTTATCGTCTATTAGGGTCGCGGTGGTTCCCCATGCCCATCCAGGGGAGAACATCTCGGGCGCTGGGCAGATAGACCCAGTACAGGGCGCCAATCCATCGTTGGGCACACACTCACTTACACAGACACACTCTATATGGGGCAATTTAGAGAATTTAATTGACTTGATCCATGTTTTTGGACTGTGGGAGGAAACCGGAGAACCCGGAGGAAACCCACGTAGACACGGGGAGAACATGGAAACTCCACCCAGATGGGGATTCGAACCGGGAATCCCTAGCGCTGAGAGGCAAACGTGCTAAACACTAAGCCACCGTGCCGCCCTATATATATATATATATATATATATATATATATATATATATATAAAGACAAAAAAGCTAAAATCAGTATTTCTTTATTATTAATTAATCCCACAACACACCCATTTTTCTAATAACCATTGAACCTCTTCGTCCTGATTACTCACTGCTTACTGTTGGTAGTTACAACAGAGACAGGAATTTCCGGCATCACTTCATTTTACTGAGAGCCCAAAGCCTGTTTTGCCTGTTGAATCATCGTTTTATGTAATGTCTCTGTTGCCGCTTGTGTTCAGCTGAACCATTTTTTGACACCTATACAATAACCTTGGTCGAAACCACATCGTGTTTGCTCCGTATGAACTTTATGTGGTTCATATGGCCCAGAATTGGTATATCTAATAAAATTATATATCCCGATATCGCAGGGTATTTTTGTGATAATCTTGGCAATACGACAATACATTGATTTTTCTATAATAATTATGAAAACATACCACTGCACCCAAATATATGTCTTTAAAATAAATGTAGTACTTATTTCGTACAAATGCTTTAAAAGTTTATAATAATTATAATATTTATTTATTCTGTGAGCAGTAATCAATTTTAATTAAATCTGCCCAGATGGATTGGCGCCCTGTCCTGGGTGTATCTGCCCAGCGCCCGAAACATTCTCTCCTGGATGGGCATGGGGAACCCCCCCGCGACTCTAATATAGGATAAAGCGGAAGATAATGAATGAATGAATGAATTAATTAATTAATTAAATCAAATTTAAAAAATTAATGTCACAAATGTAAAACATATATATAAAGTTGAAAACAGTAACCAAAAAGATGGTCTTTGTAGCCCACAAACAAATGGACTACAGTACATACTGTGTACGTCCCCTTTACTCTGTTCTAATAATCAGAACCCCAATAGTACCACCACAGAGCAGGGGTTATATGGTCGGTGCATTATTCCTATCCCAGCAGTGTCACTGAGGTGTTTAAATGAACCTCCAGCAGCACTGCTGCACTAACACCCCCTCACCACATCAGTGTCACTGCAGAACTGACAATAAACAATCCACCACTCAAATGATACCTGTTCTGTGATGTCCTGACCAATAGAGAACAGAGAACCAACAGGGGACTAACAACAACAAAGAACACAGATGGACTACAGTCTGTAATTGTACAACTACAAAGTCCATCTATATGATAAGAGGAGCAAATTCTCACTCCGCGGCGTTCACCACTGCAAAATGGTGGAACGTTCTTCCCAACTCTGTCCGTAAGGCAGAATCACTAAACAGTTTTAAGAAACTACTGAGGACGCATCTCTTTAACAAATACCTGTTGTAGAGAGAGAAAAAAAAAGGGTGGGGGGCCGCAGCATCAAATAACAATCAGGTTTGATGAATTTACAGTATAGTTGGTTTTCTCCATAACTTCTGACTTGTAATGTTCTCATTTGTAAGATGCTTTGGATAAAAGCGTCTGCTAAATGACTAAATGTAAATGTAATAAGTGGAGGAAATTCATAATTTAGCTAGAAGGTGTCGTGTCCAAACTTTTGACGGAAACAGTAGTTTATTAATATTTATTTTAATATATATATATATATATATATATATATATATATATATATATATATATATATATATATATATATATATATATATATATATATAAAATAGTTACACAATTTCCGAAGTAAGTAACTTTTATTTATAGAGCACTCTGAACACATCTTGCGTTGACCAAAGTGCTGTACATTTTTCAACTAATAAGAATTTAAAAAGAATATAAAAGCATAAAAACAAATATAAAAGAACATGGTGTATAACATTCAAGAACCAGCCTTGCGACCTGAATATCCCCGGTTCGATTCCTGATCCCATCAAGTACCCTGGCTGAAGTGCCCTTGGGCGAGGCCCCTAACCCTAATTGCTCCCGGGCACCGTGCATACACTTCACCAGTGTGTGTATATATGTGTGTGTTTCACCACACAGATGGGTTAATGCAAAATAAATAAATGTAGCACATTACATAGAAAGAGAGATATGTATAAAAAAAAAAAATAAAAATAAAAAATAAAAAAAAACACCATTTAAAAACATTAATGATGTAATTAATAAAATTATTTAAATGACTTTCTTGCTCGTGGCACTTTAACAGCATTAATACATCTGGTGTCTGGATCTCCTCAAGCTGTCTGGACCTCGTTTCTCTCTGTCTGCACTGCAGCTGCTGACAAAGCAGCTTCGCCAGTAACAGTCCTTACATGGTGCGTGACGTCATGACCGAAAGGGATGGGCTTCACCATGCTGCACTGGCATTGGCTTCTCCCGTTGCGTTGCCTGCTGCTGAACAGCCAATGGCTATTCAGCAGAGAAACTTCTGACCCTTAGCTCACTTCCTGTGTTTTCTTCCTGTAGTTCCACGGCCCATTTGAGCAATGCTCTTGAACTAAGCAGTGCGCCGCAAAGCAAGAGCCATTTTGTGACTTGCCAAGTGGACCTTCAGCCATTTAGTGTGCTGAACAGCCACACGCACACAATGCTGTCGTATTGTACAGATTCACGTGGTTCTGAGAGGCCGTTTCAGCCCATATCTTGTTCAATTCCATGTGCCACAACTAACATACGTTACGTTTTAGTTTAACATGGAGGAATGTGCTAAGAAAATGGCTGCCCAGTGCTCAGTAACCTTGCAGGAGGACTGGTGTCCTTGAACTGCTCTCCTTATTGCGAGGACATTAGCAGTACACTGACATGTTGGAACATTAAGACGTGAATAGTATAGCTAAATATGGGGCTCACTTACGCCTTACTCAAGTGTAGATACGAAATGTCCTGTGTTTTACATTAGAATTCAAAAATATTAAAAATACAGAAAACAGCTGCTTTGACATGTTGACTTCTCTGTATTTTGCAGTCCGAACAGGGTGTGAATGCATGGGTTTGCATCCGATTAACAACCGAAACACTGTTTATGTAACACTCAGCATGTAGGACTTTTATAACCTTTAAAAAACACTTTAAAATGCAAACCAGAGACCCTTGGGAATCACCGCAAATCGAAATTCAGTTCCAAACCCCTTACTGTTTCATAGAGCAACTTGTAAGTATTTTATTTTTACCACGATGGGATGCATAATGAGCGGACTGCATGGGTTCGATTCCCAGTATAGAGAGCCTGGATCCATTCCGCGTGGTGTTTGCAACCTCCCGTTTTCCTTCAGGTTCTTCCCATAGTCCGGAGACATCGAACATCAGGTGAAGTGGGTGTAAACCTGCGTTGCGTGTCTGCCCTGCAACGGGCCGGAGACCTGTCCAGGGTTTCGTCCTGCATTTTGTCCTGCGAAGCTGGGATAAGCGCCAACAGCCCTCACGCCCCTCATTAAGACAAGCAGCTAATAAAATAATAAATGGCAACCACAAAAAACTTTGTATTTTTATTTAATTGTGATCGTTTTCTTAATTAAACACCTTTAGTACTTTCACTACTTGCTCTCTGGACTTTGTTGTGTCATAGTCGAGAAGCCAATAATACACATATTTACATTACATTTTCATTTGGTCATTTTGCTGATGCGTTTATCCAAAGCGACTTGCGTTTCCCAACTTTGTTGTGAGTCAGTACACAGGGTTAAAATAGAACCCCTAGAGCAATGAGGGTTAAGGGTCTTGCTCAAGGACCCACATCAGTAACTTCAGTGGACCTGGGATCTGATCCCACAACCTTCAGGTTGATAGCCCAACACCTTAAACACTGAGCTACCACTCTGTGCCTCCTTATACAGTATATAAAATATTTATTCTGTAGAAATAATTACCAAATCTGATCAAAAATGGATGGATACTATAGATTAAACCATGTTACCCATCAATGGACAGGCCAGCAAAGTGTTAAGTTTGAGGGTGAGGTAGCTCAGTGGTTAAGGTGTTGGACTGTCAATCAGAAGGTTGTGGGTTGAAACCCCAGGTCTACTGTAATTAACAATGTGGGTCCTTGAGCAAGTCCCTTAACCCATATTGCCCCAGGGGTGCTGTACCAACCCTGTGTTCTGACCCCAACGAAGTTGGGATACTTGTAAGTCGCTTTGGATAAAAGCACCTGCTAAATGACCAATTTTTACCTCTTAAATGACATTAAGTCTAACCCAAGAAACCCTAAACATTGAACAACCTTCCAAATATGGCTGCCATGATTTACCTGCTATACTCCTGCACCACCCACTGTTTAATAATGTTACAGCCCCTAAAAAACCGAGACCCCGCACCTGTGTGCACCTGATTAACCCTCACTCAGAGCTGGTGGAAGGCAACAAGAGGTTTCTGTGTCAAAACAGAAAGCCATGAAGCAGAGAGGTTTGGGCCCCAAGGCCTGGAAATAAACACCCCTGTGGGACCCCTACATTGGATTAAAGGTTAAGGGATGTGAGTACAGGGGCATGTGGTAGCACCATGGCTACCTAATCAGCAAAGAGACATCAAAAGACAAAACGGTACATTTTATCTTTATTACCTAAATCTCAGGATAATAATAATAATAATAATAATAATAATAATAATAATAAAGCAAAGTAGCAACAAGTTGTAGAGGGAACCTGTAAAGCAGAACATGAGTACAGTAGACCTGAATAAGTTTTAAAAATGACTGATAATAAAACCATACCACATCCTTTGAAAAATGACAGAGAAAAGACATTCAGATTGATGTAAATAATTCCTCTTACACTCCAGTGCCTTTATTCTTTAAAAATGCAAACATGTATTTATTGTTGATATCATAATGAAGCATATTGCACAGAAAAGTGCAGTTCTCTAAACAGGCCGGAATATATTGTGCCATAGTGAGCACATTAAGGGGAGCTTTAAAATAAGTTTCCCCACATGTGATCACACAAGTTTAAAAATTGGCAGCACATGCTAAGGTTTAAACATCACGAAATGGTGCAATGCAGGGTAAACTATTCAGACAAGGTCATAAGTGAATGAAGTTAGAAGCATGACCCAGGCATGGGAGACTGAATACATAAATCCAGATCTTTTCAATAGGTCTAAGGCCCAAACGCAGGACAGTGGGTTTTCGAAATGCAATTTAAAAATCAGGGTGTGGCTGTGTGACTATGCCAAGGTCACAGACGTGAAACGAGTGTATTTCGGGGTAAATTGTGGTCGAAATGTGCGCACAGGTGATCGACCATGCCTGTCGATGTAAACAATCAGAGAGAGGAGAGAAAAAGAGAAGAAAAATACAAAGGATCGTACCTTGAAGCGTTGCTGTGCGAGGAGGCATCGTCTCCTTCAGCCTTTTCCTTATTCTTCAGCATTGTGGATCGGTCGCTTGAAAGTTGGTTCGAATCCAATCCAGGTATTAAACTGTCAAAAGTTGCAGGGGTGAAAGCATCGTTTGGGTCCGAGCTCCTTTCTCTGTTGGCGGAGTGCAAAAAAAAAGCGTCGTGCCGCTCCGTGAGGGGTTAAAAAAGCCCCCGATTGGTAGGATTTTGGAAGAAATGTGTTAAAAAGAGTCGATTTTAATCGCTAAACACGTGTGAAAGCGAGGACTCGACGTCAGCTTGGGTGACAAACGCGACTTCAGACTTTCAACGCAACACATCCCACATGCATTAATTCCTACTGCGTCATCGAGACAAAGGAGGATTGAGAAGAAAAGCGTGGAAAAGTAAATAAAGAAAAAGAAAATATAGATCCAACGCGATCGCTGATAAATTCACCTATAGCACAGACAGCGGGGTAAATACATAGGACGGAGAAGCAGGGAGGATCGGCCGGCGGAATAAAATAAAACGGACGAAAAAGGAGGCGAAAAGAGAGAAAAGTCCGTGATATATTCGCAAAAAAAGTATTCCAAAAAGGTTGATTTGAGCCAAAAAAGGAAGCCGGATGAGCTAACACGGCCTTTTGAATGGAGTTTGTGAAGCGCCGCGCACTAAAAATGGAGGAGCGCCATGGCTGCCAGCAGAGCGAGCCTCCGAAAACAACGACGCCGCCGGAGCTCAGCGTTTCTCCGACGAGACACGAAAAGCTCCGAAAAAGCACGAGTCGGCTCCCCGCATTCCGAAAGCGCCTCGAACCGCGATCTGGTCCCCGAGAAGCGGATTCGAAGCGTGAAGTTGGCTAAAGTTGAGCCCGAAGTGGCGTGGAAGAGCTGAACGGGCTGCCGTCTCAGGGCTCATCCGCCATCTAAAGCTCCTTCCAGCGCACACAGGCTTTACTGCGAGTGATTGACGCTCTCTCCATTGAACCCACACTCAGGTGATGGAGCAAAGACCCACCCCTTCACTTTATTTCCCTTTATTTGACTTTCCCGTGCGTTTTCTCCATCCCAACATTTATCCCCAAATCTAAAGGACACGTCTGCAGCCCCACCGGGTACGAAGGCATGTCCCTAGCAGCTCGTTTACTGATTTTACAAGCTCCAAACCATATTTTAGTCCACCATCTCTTCCTGTTCAGACAGGAAACACTAAGCAGGAGCCATTTTAGGGCTTTGGACTCTAGGGGACACCATCTTAGGACATTTTCACAAAGTTAGAGAAAATGTACAGATGATGAAGGGAGTCTGGATATTATTTTAAACCATGTACATTGGTTTCAAATAGGTTTGGTTGCAAATGGGGGGGCTGATGTTTCTCTCTGCAATATCATTTAATTCTTTAAATGAATGAATCTTGTTTTTATATTAAGTAATAGGAGTTAAAGCATTCAAAGCTTCTTGTTTTAATAATAGCAATTCATTTTCCTCCAATGAAGCCAAGTCCATACTGTTCCAAAGGTAATTTTTATTCAAATATATAAAAGTGTACATTTGAAATTCATACACACAGCTCAAGCATAATCAAGGACAAGCGGACAAAAATATTTGCACCAACACGACAACCGCAAGCAACATGACATCTCAAATTTATGAAAATAAAAAAGAAATGTAAAAATAAAAAAATTCAAAGCTGGTATCTTCATCCTAAAGCGGAAGTTGCCACTTGGTTGTCCAGTAGGGGTCTTAATGAAATAAAAAAAAAAGGAAGACATGTAAACCCCAGGTGCACATACAATAAACAAAGCTACTACATAGCTAACGTGAACACAACCATAAACTCTAGCTAACACTAGCTAGCTTCACAGCGAAGGCAAAATTATTAAGTCTACGATGAGTTGTAAACAAATGCTATTTGAAATCGTAACGCTATTCGACACAGCACCTCAAAGTTTACTTTAAGAATGTTCGAAACCAAAAAGCAAAGCACACACTTTCAGTTTCCCAAGCAGAGCTTTTTAATTATCGTTAAAATGCACAATTTCAGAACAATCAACAAAAGTTTAATAGAAACACAAATCACCATTGAGTGGAAGGAAATTTAAGAAAAGGGAGGGTGGGAGTCGGCACAACACATCTGCCTTCCATCAAAGTAAAATTGTTACAATTTTTTAAATAATAAATGGGTTCGTTTCATCAAAATTCAACCTCCCTCACAGTAAAAACTAGGTGAAATAAAATCACAACTATTTTATACAAATTAGCTTGGAATTTGTAAATTCCATTGTAGGAATTTTAAGTACAGAGTCCATTTTATAATTATTTACCAAGATAAAATGTAGTTATCCATATTAGTAAATAATTTACAAAACGAAAGTCA
The DNA here is from genome assembly GCA_019802505.1 of Corydoras sp. C115. NCBI lineage: Eukaryota > Metazoa > Chordata > Actinopteri > Siluriformes > Callichthyidae > Corydoras > Corydoras sp. C115. Next base: position 152,905 of record JAFMOC010000169.1, read on the forward strand.
TATCTTCGTCATTGCCATTTTAAATGGAGTAATTAAATTTTGCTTATTTAAATTGCTTAACTAGTTCAATTTAATGGTTCGTTTAAAAATCACTTTATTTGTAAGAAAATACACCGTTTAACCTTAAAGTTTTAATAATCTTTAGATTTTGTTTAAAATTTGAAAAACTAAATGACTGGAAATGAGTCGAAACATCGAAAGTAGTTTAGACTCATTTGAATTTTTGAGAGAGAAAATAGATTAATAAATAAATGTTGAATATTTACTTTAAAATATCCTCAAGTGATTTAACATCTGGGGATATATATATTTTTTTACCCAAAACGGCTGATTATTTGATAACACTAACGTTCTTAAATATGATTTTGGAATTATGTTTCCAATTGATGCTGTGAATGGTGGATTAAGCTGTACATATTTGGGGCAGGGCAACAACTGTAGCCAAGATGCCCAAAACCTGCCCTAAAATGTAGAAGGTGTTCACTATACTAAAAAAAAAAAAAAAAAAAAATTTTTGAAAATGGTAAATATGAAATGAACAAGGTATGGGGGACAGTCCCAACTCACACGGGGGAGGGGTTATAATGCATAATAACCAAGCAATTCATAAATAATGCATAATAACCATGCAATTCATAAATGCTGTGCATTTTAACATGAACAGTTTATGAATAGTGGTTTGTTGAGAACAAAGAGAACAAGGGAAGCGGAACTTGCCATTCAACAGTTGCAGAATAGGTGGCTTAAGCAGAAGGTTAAGAAAGGAGCGATTGATAAGACTGCTTTCTGTAGCTGGTCATTCAATGGGGAGGCTTGGACATATCTAGCATTGAGATGTGGCTGAATAAAATTAAGAGGTGATCTGCTAAACCATGTGTAAAGCTTTGGCTGCGCTAAACCTGAACTAAACTTAATTTTCCAAATATTAAAATGGGAAGAGAATTTTTTTTATGATAGCATTTCCTGCAAAATTGAATGGCATTATTTGTGATGGTATGCATAGTTACTAAACGGCCAATAACCAGTAATAAACAAATCAAGACAACCCTTTAATTCCTCATACACTGCCATTATTTGTATGTAAATAGCTAATTAATATAATTGCTTTGCACAGGTAGTAGGGATGCATGCTTGTACCCCCAGAGACATTTAGCCCCTAGTGTGGCACAAGGGAATTGCAGGGGGTGGGGTTTGGATAAACTTCACAAAAAAACAAACATATATCTTAATAATTCATGAATTATCTTCCGCTTAATCCTCTATTAGCATCACATGGAGGTTTCTTCATGCCCATTCAGGGGAGAACGTTTCGGGTTTTGGGCAGATACACCCAGTCATGGCACCAATCCATCACTGGCACAGTTATCTTAATCTAATATTTATCATTATTTAATGATGCTTAACAATTTCAAACATGGAATGCAATTGCCTATACTCAACAAATTAAAAACTGGGGACTCAACCTATACAATTTTGGTTTAAATTTTTTTTATAAAAAAGGCATAATTAAAAGCCAAAGCAGAAGCAGCACATACTTGGTAGCTGCACTAGCTTTAAAAAAAGGTTAGAATCATTACATGATGTAAAAGAGCTTAGATTAGGATCATTTAACACCTATATCATAATAATTACCACCATTACACAACATCGGCAAATCAAGCAACATAATTTAAAGGTGGTGAATAAAACAACTAAATTTCCAAATGTATTTCAGTAATAATCAGGTGACGTGTCTGCAAGATCAGCCACAGAACCACAAATATAGACAAGCCAACTGTGGAAAGCAGTGAATAACTAATTCACTGAGTGCTAGTGAAACATCCAACACAATATGTGGACATCGAACACCTAGCCCGTAAGCTTTCAGCTTCAGTCCAGCATTGTAAGCCTGGCCTTCTCATCCAAATCATTGTCCAACCTCTCAAGTGCCAATTTGTTTTAATAGACGAAATTCTACACACACTTCATATCTTGTAAAAAGTTAGTGCTAACTGCAGCAAGTGGGGCAATACCACATGCAAGTTTCCCAATACATTTGTTTAAAGCTGACTACATGGGATGTAAAACTTACATTATTGATTTGTTTTAAACTTAAAGGACTTAAGTGATGCAGATTTGAAAGAGTAAAAAAATATGTATATATATATATATATATATATATATATATATATATATATATATATATATATATATATATATATATATATATATATATATATATATATTGTTCTGTCCTCACCTCTCATGTGGTCAACCAATTTTCAGATATGGGCTTCATGTCAATAATGATTTGTGTACTTATTTAAAACTATTCCCACTTGAGGCCATTTAAAATAATTACAATAAAACATCAGTTTAACTTTGAAAAAAATAAAATAAAAATATGGAACTCTGTGTCAACTCAAATATTGATCAAATAAGCCAAAGTTCATTTCAGATCTAACTTATGTAGTAAAACCCTCAGAATAATTCAAGAACTTCAAAACCATTTACAATTTACTGAAAGACACCTAAATAACTAGCCATCTCTGCTAAAGCAACAGGCCAAATAAGAACAGAAATGTGAACCTACCATTTTGTCGTCTTCTCCCAAGTGGACGTTCGAACTTGGATCCGATTTTAAATCTCTGTTGGAAAGAAGAAATAAAAAAAAGTTTATCTTCAACAGAAAATCAATAACATACATTTACCTTACAGTTTTATTTATTTGAAACCTTAAACCTCCACTTTCATAAAATTTAAAAAGCCCAAATAGATGCAGCTTAATAGTCATAAAACCAAATTTTTAAAGTGTTAATTTACAAAAGCTGGAATGTTTCCTTGCAGCAGTGAATCATGCCCATCAAATGGGTTTGCTGTGACAAAACCGCTCACACTAAAGAATTTTAAAAATTTATCACACAGTTTTGTAGCTTTTTAAAATGTTTAGGCTTGACCTTACATTTTAGGTCTAACTCCAAATCTTTTTTTTTGTATTTAAAAATCCCCTTATTGCCCTGTTGCCTGATGTACGAGTTGTGTGAAACATGTAAGACTGTACAGGGCCTGTCTTATTAGTCTTCATGTCTCCTTCCTCATTCATTGTTGCATTGTTTGTAACCAAGCAACCAACGGCGTAGACATCTGCTTGATGTGAAACATCCATGGGCATGCCCAGTATATGTGGTTGGAGTAATATTTTCAAAACATTAAGCTGTCTCCACTTTGTGGAGCTGTTTGTTTTCTGCACCATGTATAATATATAATGTACAATATCTTTACTGACAGACTAAAAAAAAAATATTAGTCCAGTCAAACCAATAAATGTCCTAAATGCCTTTTGAAAATCTTTAAAAGAACCTTAAATTCACTTTCCTTGTTTATTTATCTTAAATAAATGCATTTTGGAATCATAAATTTCTTTGCTGCATCTATTATATTGAAAGAAACACAACTCTATAAACCCTCTATAAACTCTATAAACCCTCTTTGATAAGCAGATATTAAAATCAAAATACTCTACACAGGTAAAACAAAATTAAGATGTTTTTGCATAAATTTCAATTGGTTCAAGCACATATGTTAAATTTTAACCAATCTGCAGAGGCTCCTTTTTGATGAAATGATCTCCATAATCTGACTACTGAAGTTAGGTGAATAGGAGTTACAATTAATCATGTGAGCTCAACCTACACTGTGCAGGTTTTCCTTTAGCTCATAAAATAAACATGGACACTAGAGTTACTATATATATATATTTTTAAACGTACACTTTACAGTTCTTATTACAATTAAATTAAAACCTCTGGTATGGTCTACTGTATTTGCAGCACAGCGTTTAGCGCTTCTGCCTTACAGCAATGATAATTTGGGTGAACTAATTTTTCAGGTTCCTCCCACTGATGAAACAAGTGTATCTAGTGTAAAAGGTGCCAAACATGCGGATTATCTTGCTATGCTGTATGGAATCAGTTAAAAGTTGTTGATTCAGTCTTGTACGCTTCTTGGATTTAAATAAATGCACTGACAGTACTATATCGACAATTTTGATTTTGGAATGCCGTGCTGGGTTTTTAAGGAACCTCTATCACTTTGCTATAGAAGGCTTCACATTTAGTTTTATAACAAACATGAAGCACTTGAAATGCTTTAATTTTATTTGAACAAACATAATAACTTGGAATTAAAATAAATAGACATTGGTGAACGCTTGGCTTTACGGGGATTTATAATTTTTTTTTAAACATCAACCAGACAGATATCTCATCAATTTGTTCCTACCGCTGCAAAAGATTGTTAAAAGGTATACATTTGTGATATATCTATATCGCTCAAATGCATACGACCCTATAGGTTGTTATTCATAAATGTCAAAAGCTTGTCTGGTAAAAAGATCCTCTTATGGCATGAAAAACAAATAGAACCCAAACCGCATGAATAACAAATCCCACCTACTTCACACCCACTACAACTATGCATATTCATAACCTATCAAAGCACCATATATACAGGCTCAATTACTGTTAACCAAAATGTGCATGACACACAATTTCAAAAAATTAAAGTTAAAAATTGTAAAGGGGATATGAAATACGACAAACATTAGGACTCAAACTAAAAATTAAACTAAATTCTGATGTTAACACTGCAAATCACTAATTTAAAAACATTTTAAAAAATGAAGGTAAAATCTAAAATACATTGGCAGTCATAAAGCTTAGCCTTTATAACCAACCAATTTCCCCCCAAAATTGTTCATTGCACACGGTTCAGTGTAAATTTAAACAAAATCAAAGTCTGTAAATACCTCTTTACGTGCTATTAAATAGTCCTCCTAACTTGCACAATGTTTGACAACAACTTTATAAAATAGTCCCAAACTGGCTCCAAATAATCCCAACTCTCTGCATGTGCACATGCCATCATGCCAATTAATTCAAACCTATTGTTTACGTGGTAAACCATATAACCTCTGAAAAAGTCTACCAAAAAAATTATAATAATAATTAGGAAGTGATGTTTTGGTCTTGACCACTATATTTGGTTGACTATATTACACAACTTTGGTTTACTATATATACACACCAAATCAAAATTTGTTGGCCACACCCCCCAGCATTACCTTACCTTCACTACCAGAACAATATTAACTGTATTTAAAAGCCAACCATTAGTGCACCTTTTAAAATGTGGATATTGAAAAAGACAAAATTGTCATTTGTTTCTATAATTGTCTTTAGTTTAAAGTAAATCAATGTAATAATTATGTAACAACTAACGATGAATTTCAAAGCTAACGTTAATCTTGTCCACTATAGCACCCTCTACCTCTTTATATCCTGAACTCAGTAAACCTTTAAGTTCTTAGGAACGTAAAAGAATATTAACAATTCTCCACTTTTTCTTCTTCAACTTTCGTAAAACCATAATTTAATTAATACATCATCTCCTGGCTGCCTTTATGTTGTATTAAATACTTACGATGGAATCCTTGCGTTCTTCTAATCCATCGCTGTAGGTTCGTGAAACAGGGCCCTTTAAAGATGAAAGTAAAATTTTAAAATGTTAACAACTTACAATACAACCTAGTGGTGATGAATATAAGTATAACCAGTAACGTATGAGAAACTTACATTATTACAGAATCAGGATAATGAAAAGTCATCCCGTCATCTTTTGGCCAATGGAATGGTGCCTGTACAAAAGACAGACAAATTTACTTATACTACATATTTTTTTTTACAATCTTAATGATGCTAATATTGTATTAATCAAATGACTGCTGTACCCTTTAATCTTTATTTTCATAAATAATGTGCACAAATTGAAAAGTATCACCAAAAATTACAATTAAACAAATTAAACACTGGAAACTTTAATCGAAACTCTGTAGACAATCAGGTTCCCAATGCACATCCTAAATTTTTTACATTTCACTTAACCCAAAGAATATACTTTTAAATGTCTTGTAAACAATCAATAAACTTTTTAAGATGCAATAGTACCTTAGTAAAATCACATACATTACACACATGTACAATAACACAACTGAGTGTAGTCTCACACTCTGAACACTGGGACAAAAACTATACAAAAAAAAGATTATATACAGTTCAAGTCACTTTTCCAAGACTCTTAACCAAGACTTAGCAATTACAATGAAAATCTACATCCATCAAACAAGATGGAGCAAAAAAAAAGACAAAATTTACACTTTGAAATAAATTCAACTTGTGCCTTTCTGCACCACAAAGGGTTAAAAGCCAACACCCTGTTATTTACCATGTGAAAAACTGCATAAATGTAAAAAACAACAAATGGTAACATCACACAATACATTCTGACATGCACAACACACAACGTTAATGGGTGAAAAATGCATTAAAACGTTAACAATTTATTTCCATATACAATTAAAATATATTTATTCAAAAATATTACAAAACATCCGTGGTCAATTCTCTACTGTGTCAAAACAAAAGTCATCGAAGAGACAAAAAACATACAAAATAATACATATAATACATTAGGAATATCCGAGGAAAATTAAATAAATTGTTTTTCCTTGCAAAACGCCTTCAAAATAGCAGAATGTCAACCCAAATAGTCGGTTATCCAACTGTCCGGCTGAAGTTGGCATTTTTAAGACGTATAAATACATTTTATTCGGGTTTTTTCAGCATTTAGTTCTTCAAGGTCGCTCTTCCTCCCAAGGACAAAGCACTATTTAAATGCGTAGTCAGTGAAATCCGGCTTTCTTCTCTTTAAAAGTGGGCTCCGTGGTTCCATTCGAAAAACACAAACAACTGGGAAACTCCCTCTACAATTTACTATAGACTACTCTGTAAATAAGTACATTAAACCGAGTGGAAACATTTTGATGACTTGGCGCTGGCCCCATCATGGCCATTTTAACAGCAGCCCTTCCAGCCTTCTTCACTTCCACCATATTGGATTCCCTCGAAACTCACCTAAACACCCCCTAACGCTTTCTCCTGCAGCAAATTCTTACCCAGAGCCAGCCGAGATGTTCTGTCGGGTCTTCTCCCCGCGGAGAAGTCGAGTATTTCGGGCTGTTTTTCGGGTTCGTGAGCGGAGCTTCGTGCGGCCGCCATGTCGCTGCGCTGCGTCCACACTCTCGGCGACTCTCGCCTCCTCCTCCCGCGCGCTGCCTTATTTATACCGCGCTTGCGTCAAGGGGGCGGAGTCTCAGCTGGACTGTCAAAGCGCACCTTCCGCTCGCTGAGGCATTCTGGGAAGAAGAACCAGCTGCGTAGCTCTTCACCGCCGAAAGAGTGCTGCCGCCATTTTGTACGGAACTGCATGATGGCGTTCCTGTCACATATCAGAACATGTGGCGAGCAGAATGTTCGAACCCAAGCTGCTGAATATATATATAATATATAGTACATAATAAATAAAAATGTAATTAAAAATATAATTTGGTCATTTAGACGCTTTTATCCAAAGTGATTTACAAGAAAACAGGGTTGGTACGGCATCCCATGTTGGAAACTTTAGTGGACCCACAACCTTCTGATTGATAGCCCAACAACCTAACCCCTGAGCTACAACGCTCGTCTCATACAAGATGGGGCCAGTGTGGTCCTCCACAAGCTTTTGTTTCCTTTGTTCATAAATGATTAAAAAAAATTCACCTTGCATCTGTTTTACTTGTGAAGTTTTTTTTTATTTATAATTTGTATTATAAATATATATATATCCTGTATTAGGGTCGGGGGGGGGGGGGGGGGGGGGTTCCCCATGACCATCCAGGGGAGAACATTTCGGGCGCTTGGCAGACACCCAGGACAGGGCGCCAATCTATCATTGAGCACACACACACTCACACAGACACACTCTATATGGGGCAATTTGGAGAACTCAATTGACTTGATCCATGATTTTGGACTGTGGGAGGAAACCGGAGAACCCGGAGGAAAACCACGCGGACACGAGGAGAACATGGAAACTCCACCCAGATTGCGATTCGAACCGGGAATCCCTAGCGCTGAGAAGAGAACATGATAACCACTAAGCCACTGTGCTTTTATATATATATATATATATATATATATATATATATATATATATACACACACACAAACATATGTTTAATCTTTTAATTGTGGAGAATTCATGAAAGCATTTCACTGCTCGCTCTACCATGTATAACTATGCATGTGACAAACTTTGATTAGAGATGAGATATTCACAGTAATTTCACATCCCACGTAAAGATATCCCGCGTTTCTCTAGCCCCTCAAGCTCTCATCTCCATTTACACAGCCTAAATGAAAAGGAAATCATCCACATAAGGAGAGGATTGCCACTGCGTGTGGGTTTGTAAGTCCATATAATGTCCAAGCATCAGCTTAACCCGTCATATTTAGGGAGGCAACAGCAAAACCTCTAAATTCCTATTTCTACAATCTCCTCAGGGGAAGCTTCTAATCAGTTCAGCTTTAAAACAGACTTACACCAATTATGAAATTATAAACAGAGGTAACAATAATCACAGAACTTAGGGTCCCTCTTTTTTTAGTCTTAAACAATTCAGAAATTTGAGTTGGTTTATTTCTGTTTTGAAAATATTAAGCATTGATTTATACATGTAGGAAGTATGTGGGTTGGTAGATATTTATCAAATTATAAACTGCACAGACACTGCCACAGTCATATTAATGTATATTTCAAAACAGTTGGTTACCTTACCAATGAGTGTCACTACCCTATTTAATGGAACTACAATACAGTCAAAAGTTTGGACACGCCTGTTTTCCTCTACTTATTGTCCATGTTATCAAAATCAGAATACTTTATTGATTCCCGGGGGGAAATTGCACCAGATCCACTTACTGTAAAGATGGACTTTGTAGTTCTACAATTCCAGACTGTATTCCATCTATTTGTGTTCTACAGTACATACTGTGTACGTCCCCTTTACTCTGTTCTAATGGTCAGAACCCCAATAGTACCACCAAAGTGCAGGGATTATTTAGTGGGTGCATTATTCCTATCCCAGCAGTGTCACTGAGGTGTTTAAATGAAAATCCAGCAGCACTGCTGCACTAACACCCCCTCACCACATCAGTGTCACTGCAGAATTGACAAACAATCCACCACCCAAATGATACCTGTTCTGTGATGGTCCTGACCAGTGGAGAACAGAGCAACATTTTATATGACTTTCCCAGAACTAAATTTTAAATAGTAAAATAAATCAGATGAAGCAGGCCAAATTTCCGGTAGCAATTTATTATAAAATGAATGAAGATAGATGAATTAAAAAAGAAAACAAAATCACATTTTATTTTAAAGACACTGCATGCACACTATTAACATAAAACAAACTATTTTTTCTAAATGAAGATGCAGTTAAAACTAAAATTACAATTTTATGAATGAGCCAAATCCTATTAGGCCAAAAGTTGAATTGAATAACATGGATAATGATGTTTCAAAAACTGGTCGAGATCGACCGCTTTTGGTTACAATGTGGAGAATATACCGTCTTTAATCCTCACATTGTTTCCCATGTGTTCTGACTGCACTCACAGAGACAGCCTTACAGACTGGGTGTCTGTCAGTTGTAGATGAAATTAAACCTGCCAAAAAAAAGTAGGGATTAAATGATGAAGCGGTCATCAATAGACTGCATCACATTAAGAAGTATAAAGAAGATTTAATAAAATAAATTAAAAAAAATTTAAAAAGAAAAGAATTGTCTTTTGTAAATTACAAGTGTTATTCAGAATGTAGTGCCCATATGTTGTTTTCCCCTCATCTATTAACAAAATATAGCAATTGAGACATTTTATGCACTGTAAATATGCCTACATTCATTCATCTTTGAATGTGACCCTGTCTAATGATGCCAATTTTCTAAAATATATCAGAAATGTTATATGTACCACTTTTAAGTGTAAAAGTAACTGTTGTGTTGTTTATATAATTTTACTATTTTCTAAATTTAAGACCCTTGAATTCAAATTAGTTCATCTTGTGTTCAATTTCTGAATAATAATAAATTCAATCACAATAACAAAAATAAGCTCTAAAGATACAACGCTTTAGGTCATGCCTATTAATGGCCTCAGCACGAACACACAAGTTATTACAGTCATACTGTGATAGAAAGTAATTACATTGTAAAATGTACCTGCTCAGTAGTTGAGGAAGGCTAGATATTATTGGCCCATATCCAGGAGCATTGTCATACAGCTCAAACAAGGGGGCAGCAACTAACTTGTAGTTCTTCGGCACAGCAAACAATGCTAAAAAACAAACATGGGTTTGTTTTAAGAACAACCAATAAGAGTATCTCTTAATTTAACGATATGAAAAATGGTGTACCTTTTTCCTGCAGCTGGACCAAGAAAAGCTTCTTATGCTCTTTGGGTTTTGTGATGTGTGCTGGAATGTAGGGATACTACAAACCCACCCACCCCATGAAGTCATTAGTATTATTGTATAATATATAATCACAATCAAAATACATCAGGAATTACATTTTCTTTGCTAAGCCAAACTTATAATTAAAAATATATATAATCCCCTACCTGTGGGGGTTCAAAATTTGGTCTCCACCAGTTACCGATGCAGTCATCGATTACCCAGTCCTGCTTTACTCCATCCTGACGTCCCAGGATCTAACCAAACAAAAAATAAATCACGCTCAATACGGCTATAAACAACACAACAAATAAAAGTTCAAGAGCTTTTAATGAACCAATTATTCAGATTAGAAGTTTTTTTTTATACACACAATCAAATATCACTGTACTGCAATGGGAATGTACCAAAAAAACATTGACGTGATTTGTGAATAAAAAAAATAAAACAGGAGATGTTATACCTCTGTCATTAATCGCTTTAGGCCTTCTACTTCATCTTCACCAGCGTTTAACTCTCCACCAGGACTGAAAAGTACAATACAATAACTGATTAATTAAACCATTCATTCATTCATTCATTCATTATCTCCTGCTTTATCCTCTATTAGGGACACGGTGGGGTTCCCCAATGCCCATCCAGGGGAGAACATCTCAGGCGCTGGGCAGATAGACCCAGGACAGGGCGTCAATCCATCGCTGGGCACACATTCACTCACACAGACACACTCTATATGGGGCAATTTTGAGAATTCAATTGCCTTGATCCATGTTTTTGGACTGTGGGAGGAAACCGGAGAACCCGGAGGAAACCCACGCAGACACGGGGAGAACATGGAAACTCCACCCAGATGGGGATTCGAACCGGGAATCCCTAGCGCTGAGAGGAGAACGTGCTAACCACTAAGACGCCGTGCCGCCATTTAATTAAACCAGTACAAACTTAATAAACTCAAGCAAAGCATTTAGGAACATTCATGAGATCAGAAATTACTGCTACATGCAACAACAGCACAAAACTGTTGACCTGACACTGAAAAACACAATATTAAGGTAAAAAGACCATTGTAAATACACGTGTCGGTGTTCCTTCTTCCCTTTGTGTGTTTATGGGTTGTGACATTTCGAACCATTCATAACTTACATGCTTCTCTACATATTTCTGAGCATTCATATAAACAAAAAAGAGGTGTGGTGTGGCCAAACTTTTGATTGGTATTGTTATTACCTTTTATTTAACATATTCCTAAATATCACCATTTGGTTTAGCAATAAAGTAATTTTATTAAGTAAAGCCTACACCGCAAGGAAAACATGATCATGGGGACAGCTTGTGGTTAAGGAACCAGCCTTGTGGCCTGAAGTTCCCCGTTTGATTCCGGTCCCACCAAGTATCATGGCTAAAGAGTCCTTTGGCAAGGCACCCGACCCCAATTGCTCGCTGGGCTCTGTATTTAAGGCTGCTCACCGCTCCGGGCACATGTGCACACTTTACCAGTGTGTGTGTATGTGTGTTTCACTGTACAGATGGATTAAATATGGAGGGAAAATTCCTGTGTGATGCACAGTATGCAAAATAAATGACTTTATCTGCAAAATGAAAATCCCTCACGTGTTACTGCAGCTATGGATTAAACCAATTAAGAAAGAAAAGCAGAGATGGACTTACAGTTTAAAAAAAGTAGTTCCTAGTTGCAGCAGCAGGACATGAGGCAACCGGTGTTCATGTACGATTAACACTCCCTCCACCGTCCGCCTCATTCCCATCTTCTCAAACTCCTCCCGCATCCGCTGGAACCTGGCCGCTACAGAACTGTCTTTTTCATATAGCGGCTCTTTCGTGCCGAATGTGTAATTCGTAAGAGGATATCTGTACAGAACGCAGATGAAATAAAACGTTAGCAAGTGAAGTGTGAAAAGCTTTCCTATTATATTGAAACATTACATTCCGTCTTTTTTTTTTTTTTTTTTTTTTTTTTTTTTTACAAAGTCTATCAGTTGTCTTCTATCCATCCATTATCTTCTGCTTTTATCCTCTACTAGGGTACCTAGTACATGCCCATCCATGGGAGATGCCATACATTGACCCATGTTTTTGTTCTGTGGCTACCGTGCCGCTCTATCAGTTGTCTTCGTGCATTAAATTTCACGTCTAATGTTGGTGAAAACCGGCGGCACGGTGGCTTAGTGGTGAGCACGTTCGCCTCTCAGCGCTAAGGATTCCCGGTTCAAATCCCAATCTGGGTGGCGTTTCCATGTTCTCCCCGTATCCACATGGGTTTCCTCCGGGTTCTCCGGTTTCCTCCCACAGTCCAAAAATATGGCTCAAGTCAATTGAGTTCTCCAAATTGCCCCGTATAGAGTGTGTATGTGTGAATGAATGTGTGCCCAGTGAAGGATTGGCACCCTGTCCTGGGTGTATCTGCCAAGCACCCGAAACGTTCTCCCCTGGATGGGTATAGGAACCCCCCCCCCGCAACCCTAATAGAGCATAAAGTGGAAGACAATGGATGGATGTTGGTGAAAACCTACATGGTGGCTTAGTGGTTAGCACGTTCGCCTCTCAGCGCTAAGGATTCCCGGTTCAAATCCCAATCTGGGTGGCGTTTCCATGTTCTCCCCGTATCCACATGGGTTTCCTCCGGGTTCTCCGGTTTCCTCCCACAGTCCAAAAACATGGATCAAGTCAATTGAGTTCTCCAAATTGCCCCATATAGATTGTGTATGTGTGAATGAGTGTTTGCCCAATGAAAGATTGGCACCCTGTCCTGGGTGTATCTGCCCAGCACCCGAAACGTTCTCCCCTGGATGGGTATAGGGACCGCCCCCCCTGCAACCCTAATAGAGCATAAAGCGGAAGACAATGGATGGATGTTGGTGAAAACTGACATGGTGGCTTAGTGGTTAGCGTTCGTCTCTCAGCACTAGGGATTCCCGGTTCAAATCCCAATCTGGGTGGAGTTTCCATGTTCTCCCCGTGTCCACATGGGTTTCCTCCCACAGTCCAAAAGCATTCTGTAAATTGCCCCATAGTGTGAGTGAGTGTGTGTGAGTGAGTTCCCAGCAACCCTGTCCTGGATGTATCTGCCCAAAACGTTCTCCCCTGGATGGGCATGGGGAACCCCCCTGCGACCCCAGTAGAGGATAAAGCGAAAGATAATGGATGGGTGGATGTTGGTGAAACCCCTAATAATCGACGTTCCAATTATCCCCCTACAAATCTGGAGTTGATACCAGGGCTGTGAGTGACATAAAGGTTCTTCACCACAGTGTTGCTAAAAACACATTTAAAGGTAAAACGTATGTAGATAAATGATTAGAGAAACGTGTCCATATACTTTGGCCCTCAGATTGTAGCCTCGTCTGTTGCTATGCTAACCCCAGCCCACCAGTCAGACAGTATACAGTAATAGGTGTTTACACCAGGCTGTGCGTCGGTTCTTGTGCTGCAGAACGTTCTCCTGCGCTGAGGAACTTACAGGTTGATGGTGCGCTCCAGTGTGAGAGGTTTGGCGGGAGCAGAGATGTATTTGTTCCCGAACTGATTCACTCCCCGCGGCCAGCCAGTCGACGAGCGATTCGGAGGAACGACGGACATTCTTTCCGTGCAAACAGCGGATTGTTAAATTCCAATTAGTGTAATTGGAAGGAATTAATGACCCAATGAAAAACCAAGAAAGGCTTTTTTTTCAACGAGCTAAAACGAAAACACCGCCGTAAAACCTGTTCCGGCGGAGCGGGGCACTTCCGGTGCTATACTGTATTATTCAGCGATCAAATCCGGCCACTCGGTAGAGGGCGCTGTTTCCTACAAAGTCCATCCATCCATTATCTTCCGCTTCATCCTCTATTAGGGTCGCGGGGGGTGGGTTCCCCATGCCCATCCAGGGGAGAACGTCTCGGGCGCTGGGCAGATACACCCAGGACAGGGTGCCAATCTATCGCTGTGCACACTCACTCACACAGATACACTCTATATGGGGCAATTTGGAGAACTCAATTGACCTCAGGAAGGAAACCGGAGAACCCGGAGGAAACCCACGCGGATACGGGGAGAACATGGAAACTCCACCCAGATTGGGATTTGAACCGGGAATCCCAAGCGCCGAGAGGAGAACATGCTAACCACTAAGCCACGTGCCGCCTCCTACAAAGTCACTAACATTATAACACAGCGTCATAACGTGTTGTCTTTACATTAACAATACATCCAAACATCCATCCATTATCTTCCGCTTCATCCTCTATTAGGGTCGTGGTGGGGTTCCCCATGCCCATCCAGGGGAGAACATCTCGGGCGCTGGGCAGATACACCCAGGACAGGGCGCCAATCCATCGCTGGGCACACACTCACTCACTCACACAGACACACTCTATATGGGGCAATTTGGAGAACTCATTTGACTTGATCCATGTTTTTGGACTGTGGGAGGAAACCGGAGAACCCGGAGGAAACCCACGCGGATACGGGGAGAACATGGAAACTCCACCCAGATTGGGATTTGAACCGGGAATCCCAAGCGCCGAGAGGAGAACATGCTAACCACTAAGCCACGTGCCGCCTCCTACAAAGTCACTAACATTATAACACAGCGTCATAACGTGTTGTCTTTACATTAACAATACATCCAAACATCCATTCATTATCTTCCGCTTTATCCTCTATTAGGGTCGCGGTGGGGTTCCCCATGCCCATCCAGGGGAGAACGTCTCGGGCGCTGGGCAGATACACCCAGGACAGGGCACCAATCCATCGCTGGGCACACACTCACTCACTCACACAGACACACTCTCTATGGGGCAATTTGGAGAACTCATTTGACTTGATCCATGTTTTTGCACTGTGGGAGATAACCGGAGAACCCGGAGGAAACCCATGCGGACACGGGAAGAACATTGAAACTCCACCCAGATTGGAATTTGAACTGGGAATCTCAAGCGCTGAGAGGAGAACATGCTAACCACTAAGCCACCGTGCTGCCTCCTACAAAGTCACTAACGTTATAACACAGCGTCATAATGTGTTGTCTTTACATTAACAATACATCCAAACATCCATCCATTATCTTCCGCTTCATCCTATATTAGGGTCGCGGGGGGGGGGGTTCTCAATACCCATCCAGGGGAGAATGTCTCTGGTCACTGGGTAGATACACCCAGGACAGGTCACTGGGCAGGGGAGGGAGTACTCCACATACACACTCTATATGGGGCAATTTGGAGAATTCAATTGACCTCGATCCATGTTTTTGGACTGTGGAAGGAAACCGGAGAACCCGGAGGAAACCCACGCGGACACGGGGAGAACATGGAAACATCCACCCAGATGGGGATTCGAACCAGGAATCACTAGCGCTGAGAGGAGAACATACTAACCACTAAGTCACCATGCCACCCCACGTGTTGTCTTTACATTAACAATACAGCCAGACATCCATCCATTGGGGGGGGGGGCATACACCCAGGACACGGCACCAAACTATCGCTTGACACACACACACACACACACTCACTCACTCACATAGACACACACAAACACTCTCTATATGGGGCAATTTGGAGATTTCAATTGGCCTTTGTAAGGTTTTTTAACTGTTTTGAAATGTTTGATACTGTTTGACGATTGAGACAATGGGACGGTTAAGAGGAATGAGTTTTAAAACTATATGGGGGGACAATGGGGGGCAGATACACCCAACCAAACCAAAGGGCACCCAACTATCGCTGGACACACACTCACTCACATAGACACACACACAAACACACTCTCTATGGGGCAATCTAGAGATTGGCAATTGGCCTTGGAAAGTTTTTTCTTTTATATATATATATATATATATATATATATATATATATATATATATATATATATAATTTTTATTGAGAAGTCATGTTACAAATATTGAAAGTAGTACCAAATATTTAACAGACTTCAAAAAAATATTTTTTACCCCATTTTTATCCCCAAGACAAAACACCTAGTAAAAAAAAACACACACCCATAAATAAATGTAAGATACTAATAGAAATTTAAATAAATAAATAAATAAATAGATTAAAAAAAATACTACTACTAATAAAAAATAAAATAACTAAATAAAATAAAAAAATTAAATAAATACATTTAAAAAAATAAAAATGAAAAAAAGGGGGGGGGTGTAAGACGAAAGAAGGGAGGGAACTAGTCAGCAGGCAAAGATTGAAGGGCTTCAAAATAAGAAAGAAATGGTTTCCATCTACAGTAAAACTGATCAGAATCACCCTTTAGAGTAAATCAGATTTTTTCAGTCCTCAAAAAATGTAAAATATCAGTGAGCCACTTGACGTTGAAGGGGGACTGGGGGACTTCCACAGTTGAAGAATGCACCGTCTGGCTAAGACAGACATAAAAGCCAAAATCTCACACTGCAATTTGGTAAAAGAGGGAAACACCGAAGAGAGTCCGAAAATTGCAATAAATGGGTAAATATTAATGTTAACAGTTAAGATGGTTGACATGATATCAAAGTAGTTGGACCAGAATTTATGTAGTGAGGGACAGAAAAAATACATGTGACTCAAATTACATGGAGATCTACCGCTGTAAGGTTTTTTTTTAACTGTTTTGAAATGTTTGATACTGTTTGATGATTGAGACAATGGGACGGTCAACAGGAATTGGTTTTAAAACTATACCACAGAGGGGGCAGAATGTGAAACCAGTTGGTAAAGTAGTTTGGAAAGTGGCCGAATGCTCTCACAAGAAAAAGGAAGAATGTTTCGCATCAAACGGACGGCGATCTGGTGGGACACACACACACACTGACAAAGAAAGTCACGTCCACTTAAATGGACGAAGGAGAGGATTGCACTCAGAGCTCTCTCATCGCGGTTGCCTGCCATTGATGATTTTTTCTGTACACTGTTTTGTTACTATTTAGTAAAATGTATTAAATTCTTTTGGAACAAAACCGCCGACTTCTGACCGTTTATTGGAACATGACACCTTGATCTGTGGGAGGGGGGGTCTCCATGCCAATCCAGGGAATAATGTTTCTGGCACTGGGCAGTTACACCCACGCATATTCACTTACACAGACACACAACCACACTCTATATGGGGCAATTTGGAGAACTCAATTGACCTTGATCCATGTTTTTGGACTGTGGGAGGAAACCGGGGGGGGGGGGGGTTCCATGCCAATCCAGGGAAGAACATTTCCAGCAGTTACACCCACACATATTCACTTACACAGACACACAAACATACTCTGTATGGGGAAACCCGGGGGGGGGAAAGTGGTTCCATGCCAATCCAGGGAAGAACATTTCTGGCACAGGTCGCTGGGCACGTTCACTCACACAGACACACACACACACAAACATTCTCTATATGGGGCAATTTGGAGAATTGAATTGACCTTGATCCATGTTATTGGACTGTGGGAGGAAACAGGAGAAACCAGAGGAAACCCACGCGGAGACGGGGAGAACATGGAAACTCCACGGCAAACATGCTAACCACTAAGCCCTTTAACGTTACATTTACATTTCGATGTAAATTGAAATTTTTATTTAGGCATTTAGCAGACACTTTTATCTAAATCAACTAAGAAAGCGAGTACAGGGTTGGTACAGCATCCCTGGAGGAATCAGGGTCTTGCTCAAGGACCCACATTGGTAACTTGAACCCACAACCTTCTGATTGATAGCCCATCACATTGACCACTGAGCTAGCACACCCAGTCTAGTCATGGTTTTCAAAACAATTTTCTTTCATATTTCGAGTTTTAAGAAAATATTTTTTATAAGCTTATGTCCCTTAGAACCCTGCACCAGAGTCAGAACCAGAACCAGAACCAGGACCCATAACACCCACAGTTTTGGCAGATTAAAACTATACAGGGGTTAAAACAAATTAATTTCCCAATCCCAAAACACCAAAGGTTGATGCACCCCTGAATGAGCCCACGATAACCAAACTAAATAAATTATATTTGATATTTGGTCATTTAGTAGACGCTTTTATCCAAAGCGACTCACAAAGCAGGCACAGTGTCGACACAGAGTCCCAGGAGCAATTAGGTTTAAGGGTCAAAGACCCACATTGATAACTTCAGTGGACCTGGGATTTGAACCCACAACCACTGATTGACTGCCCTCTATACAGTAGTGCTCAAAATAATAGCAGTGCCCCAACAGCAGCAAGATAAATCACTGTTTTTGTTAAAATTTCAACCTCTACACCACAAGTAAGTTTTTGGAGGGCATAATAAGGGTATAGAAAACCAACAAACCCAACAGGCCCCCTATGCATACTGCGGATTCTGTGAAATTGAATGATTAACTGAAAGGGGTGTTTTAATAAATAGCAGTGGTGAGTTCAATTAGGGAGGCCATCAATTAGGGAGGGCGTTCTGGGAAAAAAAGGTGTTAACAGGTGATCCGTATTTAAGGAGCAAGGCAACTGACATGCTGGTTGTGCATTTGTCCTGAAAAAACAAGAAAAATGGGTCGTTCAAGACACTGTTCTAAAGACGAGCGTTTTTTAATCAAGAAGCTAATAAAAGAGGGGAAAACCTATAAAGAAATACAGAAAGTGATTGGCTGTTCAGCTAAAATGATCTCCAACGCTTTGAAATGGCAAGAAAAAACAGAAAAACGCGGAAGAAAAAGAAAAACAACTCCTCGAATGGATAGGAGAATAGCCAAACTTGTAAAGGCTCAGCCAATGATCGGCTCCAAGAGGATCAAGGCAGACCTTCAGTTGACTGTGAGTACTGGTACAATCAGAAGACGTCTTGGTGAAATCAACCTACCAGCAAGAAGCCCCCACAGAGTCCCACTGTTAAATAAAAGACATGTGCAGAAGCGGTTAGAATTTGCCAAAGAACACATTGAGTGGCCTGAGAAGAAATGGCGTAACATTTTGTGGACTGATGAAAGCAAGGTTCTTCTTTTTGGGTCCAAGGGTCACAGACAGTATGTCAGATGTCCTGCAAACACAGAATACAAGCCACAGTACTCAGTGAAGACAGTTAAGCATGGTGGTGGAAGCATAATGATATGGGGATGTTTCTCCTACTACGGTGTTGGTCCTATTTATCACATACCAGGAATCATGGATCAATTTGAGTACATCAGGATATTGGAAGAAGTCATGCTGCCATATGCTGAAGAGGAAATGCCTTTGAGGTGGACCTTTCAACAAGATAACGACCCAAAACATACCAGCAAGCGAGCAAAAGCATGGTTCCAGACGAACAGGATTCAACTGATGGAGTGGCCAGCACTTAGTTTGTGCAGTACATTTTAGAGTTTCCAAGAAAAGATCTGAACGCTGCTATTTTTTTGAACATTTCTGACTTTCTGTGAAATATCATTATTATTTTTTGAGTTTTAATTACTTTTCCCAATTGTCCGGCTTTTGAATAGAATGTGCTGTGTCCCCAATGCATTTGTGTTCATTAAAGTACAATATGTTAGAAGAATTTTGACATTTACTCATTTCTTTAAAGACACTGCTATTATTTTGAGCACAACTGTGTGTATATATATATATATATATATATATATATATATATATATATATATATATATATATATATATATATATATAAGGTGCCTTAGTGGTTAGCATGTTCTCCTCTCAGCACTAGGGATTCCCGGTTCGAATCCCCATCTGGGTGGAGTTTCCATGTTTTCCCCGTGTCCGCGTGGGTTTCCTCCGAGTTCTCTGATTTCCTCCCACAGTCCAACATGGATGAAGTCAATTCAGTCATTCATTCATTATCTCCCGCTTTATCCTCTATTAGGGTCGCGGTGGGGTTCCCCATGCCCATCCAGGGGAGAGCATCTCGGGCGCTGGGCAGATAGACCCAGGACAGGGCGCCAATCCATCGCTGGGCACACACTCACTCACACAAACACACTGTATATGGGGCATTTTTTTGAGAATTCAATTGACTTGATCCATGTTTTTGGACTGTGGAGGGAAACCAGGGAGAAACCCACGCAGACACTGGGAGAACATGGAAACTCCACCCAGATGGGGATTCAAACCGGGAATCCCTAGCGCTGAGAGGCGAACGTGCTAACCACTAAACCACCGTGCCGCCTGAAGTCAATTGTGTGCCCAGCGATAGATTGGTGCCTTGTCCTGGGTGTATCAGCCTAGCGCCCAAGACGTTCTCCACTGGATGGGCATGGGGAACCCCCCCCCCCGCAACCCTAATAGAGGATAAAGCGGAAGATAATGGATGGGTGGATGGATGGATGGATGGATGGATGGATGGATGGATATATATCACAATAAACAATCCAACATCCGAATTATACCTGTTCTGCCCAAGGGCATTCCAGCCATGGTACTTCGTGGGACCAGGAATCGAACCGGTGACCTTCGGTTCGCACCTTCGGTAAGGCTGGTTCCTTAACCACAAGCCAACAACTGCCCAAAATGAAGACTTAGTGTTCCTTTGTTGTGATTTATATCAAAGCAACACATTATAATGTCTGATGTGTTGTGTGCAAAAAGCTACCGAATAACGATGAATAGAAGATAATTTTCAGATTTTTCAATGCTGCAACAAAGGAAACAGAACCTCACATATGGGAACTGAACACTTTTCAAAAATCCCTTCTGAGGAGCTCCTACGCAATGTTCTGCTTTGTACCAGTTAGGTATTAGCTGTAAGCGTTTTCATTTCCTGAAAATACTGCTCCCCCTAGTGTTCCACAAAGGAACTTTTAGTTCAAATGAAAGACTTGTTAATGTGAATAAGGAAGTTGTGGTTTTACAAATCATTTCTCTTCATTTTCTCACACTGTAACTTTCAGAACTGCAGCAATCTTGGCTTGACCGCTGTTGACCATGGAGTATCTCAACTCAAGTTCTACATCTGAGCCTACCTCGGTTCTGGCTAATGATACCATTAGTGCCAATCAGGTAGGCTCTGCTGTGTTGTTGAGTTTGTGCTGCTTGTTGGGTTTGCCCAGCAATTTTGTAGTGATTTTCAGCATTGTGCGTCAATGGGATAGCTACACGAGCATCACTGTGATGCTGATGCTGAACCTGGCATTATCTGATTCCTTAATCCTGAGTTTGGCTCCTTTTGCGATCAACTACATACTGCATGGATGGACTTTTGGACTCGGGGTTTGCAGATTCCTGACCTATCTGACCTACAGTGCAATGCACGTTAGTGTGTTTACTGTGACTGCAATGGCTGTGCATCATTACCATGCCGTTATGTCTAAAGTTCCAAATCGTAAAGAGCTGGACCGGCTGAGAAAGCGTCGCGTGGGCTTATTGCTTGTTGGACTTTGGAGTTTAGCTTTTGTAATTACCTTACCTGTTTTATTCATACAAGATGTTCGGGTGAAACAGGGAATTGTGAAATGCCAGAGGATCATGAAATCACACGGAAAAGTCACAGTTCTTCTGTTGGAGTTGCTGTTTGGATTTGTCATACCCTTCTCCATCATGCTGATATCGTACTGCTGGATCAACAAGGCCGTGCCTCAGGGAGGACAGACCATGCAGAAAAGGAAGAAGAGGATGAGGAGGCTGGTGATCAGCATCGTCACAGCTTTCTTTCTTTTTTGGACCCCTGTCCAGGTCATCAATGTGATTGACATTGTTACCACTCTAACTCAAACCTCTTTTCCGACTGTTTACGCTAAGCTGAAAGCTTTTCGACGAGCGACCGGTGATCTGAGCAAGACAGTTGCTGTTATTAACTGCTGTGTGAACCCTTTTCTGTATGCTTTTGCATCAGGACTACTTAAGAAAAAGAATCAACGTGGGGAGCGGAGTCCCACCTAACATACAAATGTACCTGAACACAGGGGAATCTTTCATTTAACTGATAAGTAGAACATATATATATCCATCCATCCTGTACTAGGGTCGCGGGGGGGTGGGGGGTTCCCCATGCCCATCCTGGGGAGAAAGTTCAGGCGCTGGGCAGATACACCAAGGACAGGGCTATCACTGGGTACACATTCACTCACAAAGACACACTCTATATGGGGCAATTTGGAGAATTCAGTTGACCTTGATCCATGTTTTTGGACTGTGGGTGGAAACCAGTGAACCCAGAAATCCATGCGGACTAGCGCTGTGTATATATATATATATATATATCCCATCCATACATTATCTTCCGCTTTAATCTCTACTAGGGTCGCAGGAGAACGTTCAGATACACCCAGGACAGGGCGCCAATCTATCGCTGGGTTATATATATATATATATATATATATATATATATATATATATATATATATATATATATATATATATATATATATATATATATATATATATATATATATATATATATATGTGTGTGTGTGTGTGTGTGTATATATATATATATATATATATATATATATATATATATATATATTTATATATATATACATATATATATATATATATATATATATATATATATATATATATATATATATATATATATATATATGTATATATATATATTTATATATGTGTATGTATGCATCACGGGTAAATTAAATACATTATCCAATAAATTTTTGTTTTAAACTAATTGTATTTAGCAGTTTTGTAATCTACACTGCCTACACTGATTTGGTAATTGACTTTTCGTTTTACACCTTTATTATTTTACATAAATGTTAAACTTCCAATATTATTATGACTTGATTTTTATCGACTGATCAATCTAACAATCTAAAAAATCATATGGAAATTGCATAATGAAAAATACATAGCACTATATACCTAATAAGATACTTACTGCTATTTATTGCATTGCTGACTAGTGTGTAATAAAACATGACATCGTGAGAAATGCCCCCTTTCAGGGTCAAAAATTGTAATGATTATTTTTGTGTGCTGTATTTAGACAACCAAACGGAAAACCTAAAATGACTAAAGATAGCTATGTGTAGGTTTGCTACTCTGGCCGGGTGGAAAGCTTTTTTTAATGGTATACAAAGCTCACCTTGTACCATGGCTTCATTAGTTCAGCTGGATTTAAAATTTTTAAATAGATATTTTTAAATAGAAATAAATCAACCTGAAAAAAAAAGTATGAAAACAAAAATTGTGGACCTCTACTTGATTTTTAACGCAGTTGTCATTTTACTTTAAATCCAAAATGGAAGCAGTCGTGCTCTTCAGGACGGCAATGTAAAACAAACTCTATTTCTCAAGCACTCTGAGGTAATCGCAAGGTTAATGGTCATGTGACTATGTAGTAGTGTGTTACATTACATTCATTCATTCATTATCTCCCGCTCTATCCTCTACTAGGGTCACGGTGTAGAGGACGTTCTCCCATCCAGGGGAGAACGTCTAAGGCGCTAGGCAGATAGACCCAGGACAGGGCGCCAATCCATCACTGGGCACACACTCACTTACACATACACACTCTATATGGGGCAATTTTGAGAATTCAATTGACTTTATCGGAGGAAACCCACGCAGGAAACCCACGCAGACACGGGGAGAACATGGAAACTCCACCCAGATGGGGATTCGAACCGGGAATCCCTAGCACTGAGAGGCGAACGTGCTGACCACTAAACCACCGTGCCGCCTGTGTTACATTACAATTCATTCATTATCTTCCACTTCATCCTTTTTTACGCTCATGGGGAGGTTCTTCATGCTCATTTAGGGGAGAATGTTTCAGACTCTGGGCAGATACAACCAGGTCAGGGAGCCAATCTATCGCTGGGTACACACTCACTCAGACACACGCTATAGGGGCAATTTTAGAGCATTCAATTTACCTTGAATCCATGTTTTTGGGCTGTGGGAGGAAATATTGAGGAAACCAGAAAACCTATGCGACATGAGAACATGGAAACCCACATAGATTGGGATTCGAACCTGAATTCCCAGCGCTGATAGGCGAACATGCTTACCACCAAGACACCGTGCCGTCCTAAAATTTAATATATATATTTTAAAATTTTACTTCTTACTATTTCCTCACAGTATTGAATCACAGTATGATTGTGAAGCGTTCTTGGGTTTTGAAAGGCGCTGTATAAATTAAACATTCATTATCTTCTGCTTTATCCTCTATTAGGGTCACGGTGGGGTTCCCCATGCCCATCCAGGGGAGAACGTTTCGGGCGCCAATCTATTGCTGGGTACACACTCACTCACACAGACACGCACGCATACACACTCTATATGGGGCAATTTGGAGAACTCAATTGACTTGATCCATGTTTTTGGACTGTGGGAGGAAACCGGAGAACCCGGAGGAAACCCACGCGGACACGGGGAGAACATGGAAACTCCACCCAGATGGGGATTCGATAAATTAAACATATTATTATTATTCATTCATTCATTCATTCATTCATTATCTCCCGCTTTATCCTCTACTAGGGTCGCGGGGGGTTCCCCATGCCCATCCAGGGGAGAACATCTCGGGCGCTGGGCAGATAGACCCAGGACAGGGCGCCAATCCATCGCTGGGCACACACTCACTCACACAGACACACTCTATATGGGGCAATTTTTGAGAACTCAATTGACTTGATCCATGTTTTTGGACTGTGGGAGGAAATCGGAGCACATGGAAACTCCACCCAGATGGGGATTCGATAAATTAAACATATTATTATTATTATTATTATTATAAAATTGTGGTTTTTAAAATCAAGAAAATTTTTTGTTGTGCTGGGTAACAATATCAGATATCTTCTTCAAATCGCTTTTAAACAGAAATAAACGTGGCTTAATCAGTTTTTTTTAATGAAAAATATATTAAACATATATTTTCCAGTTATGCACTGTACAGGATCATAACATACCTTCCAGATATTTCAAAGCCTTAAACACGGATTGAAAAATGGAATAACATTACAACCAATAGCAAGTCAGTATTTATTCATCGTATTCGTTGTTTTCAAACTGGATAAGGATTCAGACGATACGCACGAGGTGGAGTACTCAAAGATATAGCGACGTTCACTGACCTACTGACAAATTTCCTTAAAAATACAACCAACAGGTGAGAAAAACAAAACGGGAGCTTTTGAGGCAGAGGGTGGGTTTTTGTGTCGGCGTCGTCCTCCAGTGGAAGATCATGTTCTAAAAGCTGCTGCCAAACGACAGCAGGGAAGGTTCCTTCCTTTCAGCTGGTCAGGTCCATAAACTCCCCTCAGTCTAAAGCTTCAGCAGGAGATTGTGCACAGACATTAAAAATAGATCCTGCTCATCCGATAACGGACCTGCCATCGTGATCGATTGGTGGTACTGTCAGTGATATGCCAACACCAAACCATTTGACTGGGGAGAACCCTGTCCAGCAGGGTTTAGCACTGCAGTGGAGAACCTCATCTATTACCGGCTGCTGGAATCAAAGCCTTGTCTGGAACATAAACTAAACCTATTTTGAGAAGGGCCTGGAGCAGAAGAAGACGGGCAGGATGGTGAGCACGCGTCCTGAGAAGAACTCATAGAGCCGAAAGTATGTAGACACATGAATGAACATGATGGATATGAAACTGATCTCGCATCTCGTTATCGTTTAATCAATCCTCCAATAAGGTCGCTGAGGGTGGGGGGCCCAAGAACATTCAGGGGCGAATGGACACCCAGGACAGGGCACCAATCCATTTCTGGGCACATACTCACTCACATACACACTCTATATAGGGGCAATTTAAAACAGTCAAATTACTTGGAACAAGGAAACTCCATCCAGATTGGGGATCCCCAACACTGAGGATCCCCAACACTGATGATCCCCAACACTGATGATCCCCAACACTGATGATCCCCAACACAGAGGATCCCCAACACTGAGGATCCCCAACACTGAGGATCCCCAACACTGAGGATCCCCAACACTGAGGATCCCCAACACTGAGGATACCCAACACTGAGGATACCCAACGCTGATGATCCCCAACACTGATGATCCCCAACACTGAGGATACCCAACACTGAGGATCCCCAACACTGAGGATACCCAACACTGAGGATGGCCAACACTTGCTAACCATTAATGCCACTGTGTTATGTGTTCTTCAAATGATTTTGTACCACATATTGGACCACTTTATCCTCTACTAGGGTCGCGGGGGGAGTGGGGGGGGGGGGTGGTTCTCCATGCCCATCCAAGGCATTCAAAGGACAGGACGCAAATCTATCACTGGACACACTCACTCACAAAAACAGACACACACAGCATTCAATTTTATGTTTGTCCCATGTTTTTCAACCGGAATCGGAGAACCCAGAGGAAACTCATGTGGGATCCCAACCACATGGGATCAAATTGGGATACTTGTGAGTCACTTTGGATAAAAATGTCTGCTAAATGACCAAATGTAAGGTAAATGTAGCTAATGAAGCAGAAAACTAAAGCTGCCCAGCATGCTACCATTTTGCCAACTCAGAATGTTACTCATACAGCATTAATGAACATGCTTCATGTGCTTTAGCGGAAATCTATAAGAAACGCTTAATGGGTACAACTTAGACATGATATATATGACATGAAATATTTACAAAAGTGCTTCAGAGTAGCATTTTCACTTGTGGTCACAGACATTTGGCTTCCACTATGTTTTATGTATTGAACGCAATAATGCCTTAATATCCTAATAATGATTTTATATATTTATACATGTTCTCCTCTCAGCGCTAGGGATTCCCGTTTCGAATCCCAATCTGGGTGGAGTTTCCATGTTCTCCCCGTGTCCACGTGGGTTTCCTCCGGGTTCTCCGGTTTTCTCCCACAGTCCAAAAAACATGGACAAGTCAATTGAATTCTCCAAATTGCCCCATAGAGTGTGTTTATGTGTGAGTGAGTGTACCAAGGGATAGCTTGGGACCCTGTCCTGGGTGTATCTGCCCAATTTAATCAGTGGAGTTCCAAGTTTCCTAATTAATACTTCTTCCCAAGCCTACCATAATCAGCTGTCCTGCTTCGTCTGCTCTTCAGCCCCCTCTAGCGTCTAGGACAAATCACTGCATAGCTAACCACTGCCCAACTACTGCCATCACCTCCACAATGCAAGCGAATTCAATAAAAGTCCTCATCACTTATGAAAAACAGCATATACTTCCACATACACATTTGAGATTCTAGACACCCTTAATATCTTATTAATTAATAATGATGACACTTATCATTATCAGAGCAATAATTACAGTAGAGCAAATATAATAATAATAATAATAATAATAATAATAATAATAATAATAATAATGGATACGATCTAAAAACTACTTTTCTTTTTTTGTTAAAAAAAAAGAGATACATTTCATTTCATCTTGTCCCGCTACTTTCCCCCATCGTCTTCCAGAAACTTTAATATTTACATATAAATTTACATCTATTAGAGAGTCCCGTGAGAGGACGCAGTCTGTATGAGGGGAGGATGAAGCATGGACATGGAACTGGAACTGCATACATGTGCTTCCCTAGTGTGTCTTTCCACCCCAATTGCATTCTCACATGGACAGGAGCTGATTGAGGGCCATGCGAAACTGCTGGGTGCAGCCAGACAGCTCCCGCACCCTATCAGTCATGTCTCTAGCCGCCTCCGTTGACGGGTACTGCAGGGCGGCTGTCTTGGTGCTAATAACGATGTCCTTTAGCTTTTCACACAGTGTGTTGCTGTGATGCGCCACCCTGCTCCGTACTTCGGGGGACTTGGCTTGGCGCGAGACCGTGTCTCCGATGAAGACCAGCTTGTGGGCGCTGAGGATCACGAACTTGCTGTGGGAGACAAAGATCTTGGGGGGCTGGTTGTTGTTGATGGAGGAGTAGAAAGCATCGATGGCGTTGGTCAGCGTGGTGATGTTGGCCTCGCACTGCTCTGAGTAGAAGAGAAGAAGCTGCCGGTCACCGGTGCACAGCTTGCTGCGAGATGGCGGAGGGTATTGCGGAGGCGGGGTCCAGCCTGAGAGGTCGTTGTTGATTGGCCGACTGACTTCTTGTTCTAGTCTTTCGAATTGCTTGAGCTGCTTGGACACAAGGAGAAAATAACGAAATCAGGATTCATTGAAGGAATATCCATCCATCCATTATCTTCCGCTTTATCCTCTACTGGGCAGCACGGTGGCTTAGTGGTTAGTATGTTCTCCTCTCAGGGATTCCCGGTTCAAATCCCAATCTGGGTGGAGTTTCCATGTTCTCCCCGGGTCCCCGTGGGTTTCCTCCGGGTTCTCCGGTTACCTCCCACAGTCCAAAAACATGGATCAAGGTCAATTGAATTCTCCAAATTGCCCTATATAGAGTGTGTTTGAGTGTGTCTGTGTGAGTGAGTGAGTGTGTGCCCAGCGATAGATTGGCACCCTGTCCTTTGTGTATCTACCTGGGCATGGGGACCCCCCCCCCATGACCCTAGTAGAGGATAAAGCGGAAGATAATGGATGAATGGATTTATCCTGTACTAGGGTCGCATTGAAGGGGTTCCCGATGCCCATCCAGGGGAGAACGATTCAGGAGCTGGGCAGTTACATCAAGGACAGGGCGACAGTCTATCACTGGGCACACACACACTCACATAGACACTCACACAAACACACTCTATATGGGGCAATTTGGAGAATTAAATTTTCCTTGATTCATGTTTTTGGACTGTGGGAGGAAACCGGAGAACCCGGAGGAAACCCACGTGGACTCGGGGAGAACATGGAAACTCCACCCAGATTGGGATCCGAACCTGGAATCCCTAGCGCTGAGAGGAGAACGTGCTAACCACTAAGCCAATAATTAAACAATTGCAAAAATAGAAATAAAAATCATTCATTCATTCATTCATTCATTATCTTCCGCTTTATCCTCTATTAGGGTCGTGGGGGGGGTTCCCCATGCCCATCCAGGGGAGAACGTTTCGGGTGCTGGGCAGATGCACCGTGGACAGGGCGCCAATCCATCGCTGGGCACACACTCACACACACACTCTACATGGGGCAATTTGGAGAACTCAATTGACTTGATCCATGTTTTTGGACTGGGGGAGGAAACCGGAGAACACGGAGGAAACCCACGCGGACACGGGGAGAACATGGAAACTCCACCCAGATGGGGATTCGAACCGGGAATCCCTAGCGCTGAGAGGCGAACGTGCTAACCACTAAGCCACCGTGCCGCCAGATAAAAATAATTGATATATAAATTATTATTAAATCTACATTCTTCGTTAAAATATTTGGTGACGTCAGTAAGCAACTCACATGCTGTTGTTCCAGCTGTGTCTTATTGTGACGGCCTTTCTCCAGCAGTTGTCTCTGGTTCTTCTCAAATTCCTCTTTACCCTAAAACACACCGTCCACAAAGTATTGCATTTTATTTTCACTATTTAAAAGCCTTTCGGGATCATATTGCATCATTTAATCTTATAAATCCCGCCAACACACATATACTGCAAAGCATCCAAGAATCAAATGACCAGATGACATGAACAAGATGGCCACAAGGTGGAGGTAGAACACCGATTTCCATTTTTCTGTTGAAGTCTAATCAACCAGTGTTCATCACTCGATGGGTTAACACATTTCAACACATCTAATGACAGATTCCTGGCCTGCTTGTATGTCTGCGCAGTCCAGAGCGACTGCATCTGAAATAACAGCTATATAAGGGCTATGAGGAGAAAACGGGCCAGCTCGCATTTAGTGGTGATTGATGATGACACCTAAATCACTACACTGGAGCTTTAAAAGCTGCCCACATGAAGGAGGCATGAAGCCCATTGCTCATTCTGACAGCAAGGCAGCCGTTAGAAAGCCACCTGCATCCTGGGTTTGCAGCTTTAACGCAGGCGAGAAAAGCTGTCGAATATTAAAGATTTTAATATTCATTTCTCCTGTTTTCCATCCATCCATCATCTTATTAGGGTTGCAGGGGGTTCCCCATGCCATCCAGGGGAGAATATTTAAGGCGCTGGGTAGATACTCCCAGGATAGGGCGCCAATCTATCGCTGGGCATACACTCATTCACACGGACACACACTATATGGGGCAATTTGGAGACATCCATCCATGTTTTTGGACTGTGGGAGGAAACCGGAGAACCCAGAGGAAAACCCACCTGAACACGGGGAGAACATGGAAACTCCACCCAGATTGGGATTCGAACCAGGAATCTCTAGCACTGAGAGGAGAACATGCTAACCACTAAGCCACCGTGCCGCCGCTCCTGTTTTAAATTCTTTATAAAATACAAGGTCACAAAGAAATGACTGAGACTGAGAATGACATGGAAATCAATCGGTTCAAACTGGGTTCAATGCGTTCAATAATTCATTCATTAATTCATTATCTTCCGCTTAATCCTTTGCTAGGGGGTGGGGGTGGGGTGGTTCCCCCCCATCCAGAGGAGAACATTACACAGATACACCCAGGACAGGGCGCCAAACCATCACTGGGCACACACTCACACACACAAACACACTCTATATGGGACAATATGGAGCGTTCTCTACACTCTACAGATTCTTTATGGGGCAATTTACCTTAAACCCATATTTTTGGACTGTGGAAGTATACCAACCGGAGAACCCAGAGGAAACTCCACCCGGATTGGGATTCGAACCAGGTTACCCAGCAATACCCAGCACTGAGAGGAGAACATGCTAAGCACAATGCCACTGTGCCGCCCACATTGAATAATGAGTTTATATTTAATTAACCATTTCAAACATAATAAAAACTCTTGAATCACTTGGACATTTGTCGACAATCCCTTGACTTAACGCCTTGAATATTTTTTGACACATTTGCAGACAAAGATGCCCAGCGATGGATTGGCGCCCTGTCCTGGGTCTATCTGCCCAGCGCCCGAGACGCTCTCCCCTGGATGGGCATGGGGAACCCCACCACGACCCTAATAGAGGATAAAGCAGGAGATAATGAATGAATGAATGAATGCAGACAAAGAAAGCCAAACATCCTCTACTAGTGTTGGGGGGGGGGGGTTCCCCCATGCTCATCCAGGGGACAACACTTTGGGCTGTAAGCAGATATACCCAGGACAAAGCACCAATATATCACTGGACACACGCACACACACACACACACACACTCACTCACTCACTCACACAGACACACACACACACTATATGGGGCAATTTAGAGCAGCCAATTCACCTTGAATCGATGTTTTTGGATGGTGGGAGGAAATTATTGTTTATTCCGTGTATATAAGGCTGAATGAGAGTTCAACATCTGTTCATAAATCGATAAATATTAATTCAAGTTGCTCGGCTAGTAATTATAAAAGCCCTTAATTAAAGTATTCAAGATCCTGATGCATGTCATTTGTGAAAATGCCCAAGGTCATGTCATCACACCCAAGTGATGCAGTTAATTACCCCAAAAGTGTGAAGTGGGGGGTTAATGTGCGGGCCAGTGAAGTTCTTCCACACTAAATTTGTCAATCCAGGTCTTTATAAACCTTCATTTATTCACAAAATAATAGTAAAATGTCCTAAAACTGCTGACTTATGTAAAAACCGTGTTATAATAAGGACAGTAGTCATATACAGTACCGGTCAAAAGTTTGGACACGCCCCTTCTCGCTCCATTATCTATTTCCTCCACTTACCATATAGATGGACTTTGTAGTTTTACATCTGTGTTCTTTGTTGTTGTTAGTCCCCTGTTGGTTCTCTGTTCTCTATTGGTCAGGAGCATCACAGAACAGGTATCATTTGGGTGGTGGATTGTTTATTGTCAGTTCTGCAGTGACACTGATGTGGTGAGGGGGTGTTAGTGCAGCAGTGATGCTGGAGTTTCATTTAAACACCTCAGTGACACTGCTGGGATAGGAATAACGCACCAACTAAATAATCCCTGCTCTG
This sequence comes from Corydoras sp. C115, assembly GCA_019802505.1. Classification (NCBI taxonomy): domain Eukaryota; kingdom Metazoa; phylum Chordata; class Actinopteri; order Siluriformes; family Callichthyidae; genus Corydoras; species Corydoras sp. C115. Next base: position 185,092 of record JAFMOC010000169.1, read on the forward strand.
TGGTGGTACTATTGGGGTTCTGATCATTAGAACAGAGTAAAGGGGCCGTACACAGTATGTACTGTAGAACACAAACAGATGGACTACAGTCTGGAATTGTAGAACCACAAAGTCCTGACCATTAGAGAACAGAGTAAAGGGAACATCTGTGTTCTTTGTTGTTGTTAGTCCCCTGTTGGTTCTCTGGTCTCTATTGGTCAGGATCATCACAGAACAGGTATCATTTGGGTGGTGGGTTGTTTATTGTCAGTTCTGCAGTGACACTGATGTGGTGAGGGGGTTCTGCTCTGTGGTGGTACTATTGAGGTTCTGACCATTAGAACAGAGTAAAGGGGACATACATAGTATGTAGTTTGGACTGCAGTCTGGAATTGTAGAACTACAAAGTCCATCTTTACAAGAAGTGGAACTGAGAACATGGACAACAAGAAGAGCAAAGAAGGCCGCTCAAGGAGGATGAGCCCCCCCACTGAGTCTTGGTCCTCCCAAGGTTTCTTCCTTAAATAACAACATAACAGGGAGTTTTTTCTTGCCACTGTCGCTTCGGCTTGCTCTTTGGGGGTCTAAAGGCTTTTCATTCTGTAAAGCTGCTTTGTGACAATGTACTGTTGTAAAAAGCGCTCTATAAATAAATTACTTGAACTTGAACTAGAAGGGGGTGTGTCCAAATTTTGACTGGTACTGGACTTGTCACACTAGTTCTGTAGTTGTACCTGTAAGTGTACATAGTCGTAGTCCTCCATCCAGCCCTCCTCGGTGGTTTCATAAGGTCGTTCGGGACTCTCCTCCTCGGCAGTAAATTTGGGTGGTGACGGCAGGGGGCGGGACTGTATGTTGGCCCGGTCGGGTGTACCCGATGGATGGGCTGTAATGTTGAGGTTACTACCGCTCAACCCCCCCATCGGGTCCGAGGCGTGCTGCTGTCTGTTTGTCCGTCTGAAGAGCAGCGTTGCGTTGCCGTGCAGAAAGGACGCGAGCTGCTTGGTGTCGTCAGGGATGGCGCGAGCCGACATGACGAGTCGGTCCAGGTCGTCACCCCCACTGTTGCTAGCGGGCCCCGGGAGAGCAGCGGGTGCCCAGCCAATGGCGTCCAGCGCCTGACTGTGCTTCAGCAGACCCTGGAAGGCCTCGTCCATCTTCTGGACCTGCTTGCTGAGCTTGGCTTGCAACGTGCGGTCGGTGGCCTGGGCGGCATTGGCCACGGCGCCGCGAGCGAACTCCAGCAGGTCCCTGACTGCCGTTTTCAGCTGCTCCGATGTGCGGTGAATGGACGGGAGGTTGGCTTCCATCTGCGCCGGACTGCGCCAGTCGCCGCTAATGAAAGACATGAGCTTGGCGGCCGAGGTCTCGACCGCTTGATGTAGACGTGACAGGCGCTCCATGGCCTGGTCGAGGTCCAGGGGAAGCAGGCGGCCAGGCACTGTGCTGTCGCGGACCGGCACCGTATCCAGGGAGGACGTTGATAGGTTGCTGCGTGTGCTGCCCGTACTGGAGGCCGAGAGACGCTTAAAACTGACCGTCAGTTCCTCCGTGGTGGCCCCGGCCGCATCCCGGACAACTTGCGGAGGCACGTCGTAGACGTAATCGCCGGATTCCTCTGCGATCGGCGCACGCTCACGCGGGAAGTCGTAGACGTCTCCTTGGTGTTGGCTGCTGGGAATGTCGTAGATTTCTTGGGCCTCCACCTGCCGTGTGCCAGCTGAAGCAGGAGGTGGAACATCATACACATCTTCAGGCTGTTGATGTTCAGGGTGTGGCGCAGTGGCATTCGGACTCTTTATTTTGGCAAAATGAGGTGGGACATCATACGTGTCCTCCTTGATGAGACCGTCGGGGACGTCTTTACTGACCGACGGGGGGAAGTCATACACCTGAAAGAGAGAACAATACGGCATGTGTAACCCGAACTTCTTTGAATTCTGAATCCGAGCTGCAGATGAAAGGCCGGTTTGCCCCCGTAGCTCATTACACCGACCCACTAAAGTTACAAAGCCCTTGAAGTGGGACCTGCTTAGGGGCAACTGTCATGGGCCAAACCAAAAGCCTGACCTGGGTCACAGCCAATGTTCTCCACAGCGCTCCACTGGGTGTAAGATCTAAAAGGACGCACTGTTGCCTTTTAAGACAATAACCCACAACCCCAGTATCAGGTTTCATCATGATCCAACCAACACATCACTCGAAATGAATTCCACAGTCTCCAGTGAGTCCAAGACGCTCTCCAGCTTTAGGATATTAGCTGTATCGGAGAACACGCAGCAGCCTTTAATGGGGCATTTCGTAGATCTTACCGTTTGTTGCGACAGCAGATGATTCTTGTCCGAACCTGGAGGGGTGTCGTAGATTTCCTGCACGTCTTTGCTGGTCGGACCTTTCATTGCCATGGGAGGAGTATCATAAACCTATAACATCAGAGATATGATGAGTATAAACACATAAAGGCACCTTTTTGTTTTGACTATTTTCAATACAATGTATCTGCCCATGTTCTCCCCTGGATGGGCATGGGGAACCCCACCCCCCGTGACCCTAGTAGAGGATAAAGCGGAAGATTATGGATGAATGACTAAAGGAGTTATGAAAAGGAAACTTTAGGCTGCAAAGGCTTATAAATGTGAAATAAATACCAATTAAAAGTAAGCTATACACATATAACTGAGTGGAGTTTCCATGTTCTCCCGTGTCTGCGTGGGTGTTTTCCTCCGGGTTCCCGGTTTCCTCCCACAGTCCAAAAACATGTATCAAGTCAATTGAATTCTCAAAATTGCCCCATATAGAGTGTGTGTGAGTGAGTGTGTGCCCAGCGATGGATTGGCGCCCTGTCCTGGGTCTATCTGCCCAGCGCCCGAGATGTTCTCCCCTGGATGGGCATGGGGAACCCCACCGCGACCCTAATAGAGGATAAAGCGGGAGATAATGAATGAATGAATATATATATATATGCCCAGCGATAGATTGGCGCCCTGTCCTGGGTGTATCTGCCCAGCGCCCGAAACGTTCTCCCCTGGATGGGCCTGGGGAACCCCCCCTCGACCCTAATATAGGATAAAGCGGAAGATAATGAATGAATGAATATATAAATATATACTATTTTAAATCATGTACCTTTAACGAAATACAGATTAATATAAACAATGAACCGATTCCCGATAAGCACTAAGACGGTATCCCGTTACTCAGCAATAAACTAATTTAAGTAAAATTAACTAAATACTACTTTAGTAATAAACACAGACACACTCTATATGGGGCAATTAAGAGCATTCAATTGACCATGATCCATGTTTTTGGACTGTGGGAGGAAACCCACATGGACACGGGCAGAACATGAAAACTCTGAGTGTTGAGTGGAGAACATGCTAAACAAGCCATTAAAAACTACAGTGTAGCTGGTTTTCTGGATGGATAAAAGCGTCTAATAAATGACTAAATGTAAATAAAATGTATTTATTATTATTATTAGTAGTAGTATTATCATAAAACCTCCACTTTACATAATTTATTCACAATCACGCACGCCCTCTCGCACCTTATTGTATTATTAACATACAACGCCTTCAGTGCCGCATTTCCCCCCCGGTGTTGCTACACTCCTGCCACAATATATTATTATAATTTTAATACCGCATTGGGGGTTAAAATTAGGTGCAATAGGCAATATGAGGCGTTCTGAAGGGACGCCCCAGGCTCACCATAGTAATACACTACAGAAGAGTGGCAGTGACCATCGAGTCATCTTTTAAAAATAACAAATCACCTCCTGGTATGATATAATTTGGCTCCAATATTCCACAAGTCAAAAACAATCCTGTTCTATGTGTTGAAGAGACTGTTCTATGTATGAGTGTTGAAATCCACAGCACTGAAGCGTTTGTGTTGTTTCAGGTTCAGCTCACAGATGCCCCCCCGCGAGGAGGCAGACAGCCCGCGAAGTTGCCCGTCTTTTCTAAACGCCTGCAGCTGAAACATCAGCTTCCCCTGTGAGTGAAGTGCGACCCTTCTTCCAAAATAGATGCACGATGCACGAATCGACAGGCAGCGCTACAAGATAAACTGCGTAGGAAATAGAACCCAGACGGGAGCGAGACTGAAGGCAGAAGCCGTGGCGAGACAGTTCAGATGGAATCGTCATGACACATTAAACATTAATGAGAACGAAAAAAAAGACTTCAGCCACGAATGAGAGACGTCTGAGAGAACGGTTCCGATAACGAATGCAAAGAGCCATTTAGTATCTGCAAACACACATTTTGAGATGCTTATCACACTGAAGACTCATAGCAGAGGAAGCAACAGACAGATATTAATAAATGAATACAGTCTCTGGTATGGGCGCGGTGGCGTGGTGTTTAGCATGTTCTCCTCTCAGCACTGGGGATCCAGGTTCGAATCCCAATCTGGGTGGAGTTTTCATGTTCTCCCCATGTGGGATTTCCTCCCACAGTCCAAAAACATGGATTCAAGACAAATTGAATGCTGCCCTATTTAGTGTGTGTGCGGTTCTGTGTGTGTGTGTGTGCCCAGTGATGGATTGGTGCCCTGTCCTGGGTGTATCTGCCAAGCCCCCAAAATGTTCTCCCCTGGATGGGCATAAGGAACCCCTCCCTTCTCCGTGACCCTGAGAATTAAGCGGAAAATAATGATTGAATGAGGTTCTAATGGGAGCACTGTGGTTTAGTGGTTTGCCTGTTGCTGGGGATCCAGGTTCGAATCCCAATCTGGGTGGAGTTTTCATGTTCTCCCCGTGTCCCCCTGAGTTTCCTCCGGGTTCTCTGGTTTTCTCCCACAGTCCAAAAAACATGCATTCAAGACAAACTGAATGCTCTAAATTGCCCCCATAGCGTATGTGTGATTGAGTGTGCCAAGCGATGGATTGGTGCCCTGTCTTGTGTGTGTCTGCCCAGCCCCCAAAACATTCTCCCCTGGATGGGCATAAGGAACCCCTCCCTTCTCCGTGACCCTGACAGAGAATTAAGCAGAAGATAATGAATAAATGAGGTTCTAATGGGGCAGCACAGTGGCTTAGTGGTTTGCACGTTCTCCTCTCAGTGCTGGGGATCCAGGTTCGAATCCCAATATGGGTGGAGTTTTCATGTTCTCCCTGTGTCCCCCTGGGTTTCCTCCGGGTTCTCTGGTTTTCTCCCACAGTCCAAAAAACATGCATTCAAGACAAACTGAATGCTTTAAATTGCCCCCATAGCGTATGTGTGAGTGAGTGTGCCAAGCGATGGATTGGTGCCCTGTCCTGGGTGTGTCTGCCCAGCCCCCAAAACATTCTCCCCTGGATGGTCATAAGGAACCCCTCCCTTCTCCGTGACCCTAATAGAGAATTAAGCAGAAGATAATTAATGAATGAGGTTCTAATGGGAGCACTGTGGCTTAGTGGTTTGCCCGTTCTCCTCTCAGTGCTTGGGATCCAAGTTTGAATCCCAATCTGGGTGGAGTTTTCATGTTCTCCCCGTGTCCCCCTGGGTTTCCTCCGGGTTCTCTGGTTTTCTCCCACAGTCCAAAAAACATGGATTCAAGACAAACTTAATGCTCAAAATTGCCCCATATAAAGTGTGTCTTTATGAGTGAGTGTATGCCAAGCGATAGATTGGTGCCCAAAACGTTCTCCCCTGGATGGGCATAAGGAACCCCTCCCTTCTACGCGATCCTGAGAATTAAGCCTGAGACAGAGATAAAAAATAAGTTATTTATTATATAGCGCTCTTTACAATAGTAAATAGCCACAAAGCAGCAACAGTGGTTATAAACCAGAACCCCCCCAAGTGACAGTGGCAAGAAAAAACTCCCTGTTGTGTTGTTATTTTAAGGAAGGAACCTTGGGAGGGTGGCTTAGTGGTTAGAACATCTCCTCTCAGCGCTAGGGATTCCCAGTTTGAATACCCATCTGGGTGGAGTTTCCATGTTCTCCCCGTGTCCACGTGGGTTTCCTCCAGTTTCTCCGTTTTCGTCCCTCAGTCCAAAAACATGGCTCAAGGTCAATTGAATTCTCCAAATTGCCCCATATAGAGTGTGTGTATTTGGACTGGCGAGGAAAGTGAGAGGAGAACGTGCAAACCACTAAGCCACTGTGCTGCCCCATGAGAACCTCATTCATTCATTATCTTCCGCTTAATTCTCTATTAGGGTCACAGAGAAGGGAGGGGTTCCTTATGTCCATCCAGGGGAGAATGTTTTGGGCGCTGGGCAGATACACCCAGGACAGGGCACCAATCCATCACTGGGCACACACTCACTCACACAGACACACTTTATAGGGGGCAATTTAGAGCATTAAGTTTGTCATGAATCCAGGTTTTTTGGTCTGTGGGAGGAAACCGGAGAACCCAGAGGAAACCCACGCAGACACTGGGAGAACATGGAAACTCCACCCAGATGGGGATTCAAACCGGGAATCCCTAGCGCTGAGAGGAGAACGTTCTAACCACTAAGCCACCCTCCCATGGTTCCTTCCTTAAAATAACAACACAACATGTGGACAACAACAGGAACCCATGTGCCCAGTGATAGATTGACGCCCTGTGCTGGGTGTATTTGCCCAGCGCCCGAAACGCGCTGGGCAAATACCCCCCCCCCGTGACCCTAGTAGAGGATAAAGTGGAATATAATGGATGGATGGAACCTTGGGAGGACCAAGACCCAGTAGTGGACTCCTTGAGCGACCGGGCAGCTTCAACAGTGTTGGCCAGCCATGTCCAGATTGTGTGACGATCAGGTGACCCGTTTTTAACAATTGGAAACTATAGAAGTCCATTGAGGGTGTCCTGCAGGACTGCCAGCTTAATAATGCCAGACAAACTGTGCAAACATCCACATCCACAGTTTAATGTTTAGACTGAAATCTTCTTCAGTACTTGGTCACTTGCTCTCCAGAAAGCACTGCTGTTAATAATTCTTGGTCCCTTCGAAATTCTGCTCCAGTGCATTTTACGCCATGTTAACCCCCTTCATTTCCACCACAAACATGGGGCGTGTTTGAGGTCACCGTGGGAACAGGGGTTGGTCCATTGTGTGCCTGTTTTCCCTCTGTTCTTTGGTTTAAAGACTGTGTCAACTTCCCAGGCCTGAGAAACAAAAACACACTCCCGTATTTTGACTACAGTGCGAGCTCATAATCCTGCTTTCACAACACAAAATCTTCTAAGCATTCGCACAGAGGACGCAAGGGGAACTGAATTTCGTAACCTGACCGATTATTAAACCATAAACTACACGATGCTGAAAAATAAACTTCACCCATGAATGAGAGAGACGCGTTTAGTATCTGCAAACACATATTTTGAGATGCCCATCACACTCATAGGAAGCAACAGACAGATATCCATCCATCCATTTTCTTCCGCTTTATCCTATATTAGGGTCGCGGGGGGGGGGGGGGTTCCCCATGCCCATCCAGGGGAGAACGTTTCGGGCGCTGGGCAGATACACCCAGGACAGGACGCCAATCTATCACTGGGCACACACTCACTCACTCACACAGACACACTCTATATGGGGCAATTTGGAGAACTCGATTGACTTGATCCATGTTTTTGGACTGTGGGAGGAAACCGGAGAACCCGGTGGAAACCCACGCGGACACGGGGAGAACATGGAAACTCCACCCAGATGGGGATTCGAACCGGGAATCCCTAGTGCTGAGAGGAGAACATGCCAACCACTAAGCCACCGTGCCGCCCAGACAGATATAAAATTATGTAAATTAATAGTCTCTAATATGGTGACGTGGTGGTTAGCATGTTCTCCTCTCAGCACTAGGGATTCCCGGTTTAAATCCCAATCTGGGTGGAGTTTCCATGTTCTCCCCGTGTCCGTATGGGTTTCCTCCGGGTTTTCCGGTTTCCTCCCACAGTCTAAAAACATGGATAAAGTCAATTGAGTTCTCCAAATTGCCCCATGTGGTGTGTGTGTGAGTGAATGTGCCCAGGGATGGATTGGTGCCCTGGATTGGTGCAGGAAATCTAACTTCATTCCACATTCCCAGCACATCCCACCACTATGCCTACCCATAATGCCTCTGCAACGGTTTAATCATGTGCGGAGGGAAATTCGTCATCCCAACGCAGAGACGTGTAAAGTCGGGTCGAGATGTGCACACATGGTCATAAAAGACATTACATTTAGGTTTCGTAGATGGTTAATGTTCTCGGTCGGAGAGAACCTGCCGTGTGCTTTAGCACATATCGCTGCTTTTCAGTGGTAGGCAACATTAAAGAATGACAAGCCACAGCTGTTCGGCGGGAGGCGAGAAAACCAGAACAGGTTCTAACCCACAACGGTGCTTCTGTGATTTCAATAATTCAATGGCACTGCGGGTTTTATGTGTTCAAGTCAATTATTATCTTTTTTTTACCCACTGTATAACTACAGGACATGACTGATTTCATCACATGGCAACTTCTTTTCTTTTTAAAGCAGTAAAAATAGAGAATTGTTGGGAGAATTAAGCTGCTACAGCTGTCTAGCTCACTAACATTTAAAGTTTAAAGTGTTTAAAGTGATTTATTTGCTTACTGTGAAGACACACAGAGGAATTTGTCCTCTACATTTAACACGTCCATGCAGTGAAACACACACATATACACACACTGGAAGTGCCCGGAGCTGTGGGCAACCTTGAATACGGCTCCAGGGAAGCAATTGGCGTCAGGTGCCTTGCCCAAGGGCACTTCAGCCATGATACTTGGTGGGATTGGGAATCGAACTGGGGACCTTCAGGTCACAAGGCTGGTTCTTGAACCACAAGCCCATGATTGCCCATAGCACTGGGTTTTCGTTGTGCTGCGTACCAACATGAGGGGGCGTGATCACGAAGTTCCCTCAGCTACTGCAACAGCAAAATCCATTGGCTAGTCGAGACAACCGGATACAGGAATTAAAAAGTAATTTTCCCTAACATCCTGTAACAGGGCGGCACGATGGCTTAGTGGTTAGCATGTTTGAAAACTGGGTGGAGTTTCCATGTTCTCCCCGTGTCCCCGTGGATTTCCTCTGGGTTCTTCGGTTTCCTCCCACAGTCCAAAAACATGGATCAATGTCAAGTGAATTCTTCAAATTGCCCCATATAGAGTGTGTCTGTGTGAGTAAGTGTGTGCCCAGCGATAGATTGAAATGTTCTCCCCTGGATGGGCATGGGGAACCACCCTGTGACCCTAATATAGGATAAAGCGGAAGATAATGGATGGATGGATGGATCCTGTAACAGGGCGGAAGGGTGGCTTAGTGGTCAGCATGTTCTCCTCTCAGCACTAGGGATTCCCAGTTTGAATTCCCAATCTGGGTGGAGTTACCATGTTCTCCCTGTGTCTGTGTGGGTTTCCCCGGGTTCTCCGATTTTCTCACACAGTTCAAAAACATGGATCAAAGTCAATTGAATTCTCCAAATTGCCCCATATAGAGTGTGTCTGTGTGAGTGAGTGTGTCTCCAGTGATAGATTGGTGTCCTGTCCTGGGTGTATCTGCCCAGCGCCCGAAACGTTCTCCCCTGGATGGGCATGGGGAACCCCCCACTGCAACTCTAGCAGAGGATAAAGTGTATGATAATGGATGGATGGTTGGAAATTAAATAAAAATAATAGCAATTAGTAGGAAAGAAAATCCCAAATTACTCAAAGGATGTGATCACCCTTCCTAATAACTGACCTTGTACATTTTAGGAGAAATTTTACAGCAAATAAATATATTTTTGACAAATACTGTACATGTTTTTAGGGTTTACGTTGGAAGAAACTGGAATGCCAATCAAGTCTTGACCTCGAAAATATTTCATCTCATTATTTTCCCCTTAAGCGGGCCTGACCCACTTATGAGGGACTAGAATCGTGTGGCGGTTTCCCTTGTATATCCAGAGTATAACGTTTCTGAGACACACACTTTATAGGGGCAATTTAGAGCATTCAATATACATTAAATCCATGTTTTTGGTCTGTGGGAGGAAACTGGAGAACCCGAAATAAACCCACATGGACACGGGGAGAACATAGAACTCCACCCAGATTGGAATTTAGAGACGACAGTGTTAACCACTATGTCGTGCCGCCCTCATAAACATTGGCTTGACTAAACGGACACATAAAGATCAAAGCCAGATCAAGTTTCCTAGGAAACCGAAGGCGGATACATGCCTCATAAACTAATATTAAAGCAATAGGGGTTTTATAAATGCTGTTCACCATAAATTTCTGCTGATAAAAATGCGTATTGAAAAATTGACAGTGTAAATTATAAATAGAAGTTTGATCATCACGCCTACGAGGTGCAAAGTAACACTGACGCTTCTGCTGTCAGCAGGTCGATATCTGTGTTATCTATTAAATACATTTGACATGATGTCCCTGCTAATTCCACTCACACCGCTCATCAGTTACATTTATCCATCCATTATCTTCAGCTTTATCCCGTACTAGGGTCGCGGGGGGGGGGAGTTCCTCCTTCCCAGCCAGGGGAGAATGTTTCGGGCGCTGGGCAGATACACCCAGGACAGAGCGCCAATCTATTGCTGGGTACACACTCACTCACACAGACACACTATATATGGGGCAATTTGGAGAATTCAATTGACCTTGATCCATGTTTTTGGACTGTGGGAGGAAACCAAAGAACCCGGAGGAATCTCCACCTAGATTGGGATTTGAACCTGGAATTCCTAGCACTTAGAGGAGAACGTGCTAACCACTAAACCAACATGCCGCCCTCATCAATTACTTGCCTTTTAAAAAAATTTTCAGGAACAAAGTAAGTGCCACATCTGGGCAATAGTACGAAGAACAGAGAACATTAAAGGACAAGGTAACCTGAATCCTACAATTTTCAGGTACATTTTTTACCTCAGTCTCAGTCTTTTCTGACAATCCATCCATCCATTATCTTCCGCTTTATTCTTTACTAGGGTTGCGGAGGGATTCCCCATGCCCATCCAGGGGAGAAAGTTTCAGGCGCTGGGCAGATGCACCCAGGACAGGGCGCCAATCTATCACAGGGCACGCACTCACTCACACAAACACACTCTATATGGGGCAATTTGGAGAATCCACTTGACCTTGATCCAAGTTTTTGGACTGTGAGAGGAAACCAGAGAACCCGGAGGAAACCCATGCCGTCACGCGGAGAACATGGAATATGAACCGGGAATCCCTGGCGCTGAGAGGAGAACATGCTAACCACTAAGCCACTGTGCTGCCTTTTCTGACTAATGATTTGTTATTCATTCATTCATTCATTATCTCCTGCTTTATCCTCTATTAGTGTCGCGGTTGGGTTCCCCATGCCCATCCAGGGGAGAACATCTCGGGCGCTGGGCAGATACACCCAGGACAGGGCGCCAATCCATCGCTGGGCATAATGCCATTAATAAAAAAGCTTAATTTTTAGCAATTTGGGTTTGCCCATTTTTATTCCCAGGAGTTCAGACTTAACTAAAAAGGTAAGAGGCGAGTGATTAAAAGGTTTACGTAACCAGTAACCATTAACGCAGCCAGTAATCGCTTAACCCCTATTCACAAGAACAACTCTCCAAACACTTAAAGCAAATTGAAAGCCATATTATTCCCTCTCCAGCCATTTTGAACATGCTCCACTTTCTCCCTCAATGTAATTCCCTGTAGAGGAGCCCACTGAGAGCCACTGAAGGGCTTTCCAAAAGCAACTCCAATCAATAATGTGAATTATCAATGAGTATAGCGAAGGACCATATGGTCCACTGGCCAGCACCCCATCACTCATCAAAGTAAAAGGCTACTAATAAATGAATGAGAATTAGGATGTGTGCAAGAGGAGTTTGGTGGAGACAGCTGTCTGTGGTCTCGTGAATGGCAATTGGGTTTGAAAGGTCATAGACAAACTCCAAAAAGTTTAATACCTAATAAAGTTATGATGGTTGGATGGCTGCACATAGTTGAAGAATCATGTTTGGAGTCTTGGTATTGCATCCAAAATATTAATCTGCTAATTTCTAATAATCATATGCTATTTTAAGCACATATAGCACTATTAGATAATGATAACAGCACATATGATGACTAAAAATAACCCATTTCATACATTTTATTAATTTTATTTATATTTAAATAAAATCTCTGACTTTTATTTCGAGATTTTATTAACATAACTCGTCTTTTAATTACAAAATCTTAACAGAAAATCTGAACAGCCTGGGATTTAAGTGGAGAATCTTTAATACGGTTCCATTATGTAATTATGCATAAGCTTCATTCCAATCACGATCACTTTCATTGTTGTTAACTGATTCATTAACAGAAGTAAGTGCTGCTGAGGAATATTCGGCGAAAAGAAGCGATAAGAAAAAAGACAATTGAAAAGAGCAGGTCGCTGAAAAAAGACTTTTCTGTTGAGGAACTGTTTTTGGATTTGATACAAGAAACCACACAATAGTGCCATTTACTCCACTGAATGAATCAGAAACACGGCATTTAAGACAATCAGGTAGTGTCTGAGTGCACAGCCTAATTTATTTACTTCAGTAAAGTATTTTCCATCATTATCCATTCTATTGTTATATGTTTAATACAGTTCTTTGCTAGACAATCTGTTGTTTCTCTGCAATTACCACTTTATTTAATTTCTAATCATATATGCAATACTGTTTTTCTTATTGTCTCCCCCTGTATTATATGCCATGTACATAATTGAGTAGTTTCTATTCAATTTTTGATTTTTTAAAATTTATTATTATTTTTTAATAATCTTTTTATTGTTTTTGAACATTACACCACTGCACAAAAAACATATATACATAAACAAATAATGATTATTAATTAAATGATCAATAATTACTATATTAATTAAATTAAATAAAAATAAAAATAAAACACATGATAATTATACACAATAAGATAAAATAATGAACAAATAAAAAAAATAAAAATAAATAAAAACTAATAGTGAAGAAGTAAATAGAAGATAGTAGACCGGTCATCCTTAGAGTGCATTATGAAGACTAGAGAGAAGTCACAGGTAAAGGTAAACAATAAAATCTCAGCCGATTAAGGGCAATCCAGAGTGGATATATTGGTAACATAGTCCAAGAAAGAGTCCCAAACTTTGTGGACTTTCTTTAATGAGCCAATCCTAATATATCTATTTTTTAGTTTGAACACATGAATAAGGTCTCAGATCCAATGCATATACGAGGGAGGTATAGGTGACTTCCATTTGAGAAGTATTAGCCATCTGGCAAGGAGAGGATATGAAATCAGCTAGTGAAGATGAAACAGAGACTATCCATCCATCCATTATCTTCCGCTTTATCCTCTACTAGGGTCGCGGGGGGGTTCCCCATGCCCATCCAAGGGAGAATGTTTCGGGTGGTGGGCAAATACACACAGGCCAGGGAGCCAATCTATCGCTGGATACACACTCACTCACTCAGTCATTCACACAGACACACTCTATATGGGGCAATTTGTAGAATTCAATTGACCTGGATCCATGTTTTTAGACTGTGGGAGGAAACCGGAGAACCCGGTGGAAACCCGTGCGGACACGGGGAGAACATGGAAACTTCACCCAGATTGGGATTCGAACCGGGAATCCCTAGTGCTGAGAGGCGGACGTGCTAACCACTAAGCCACTGTGCCACCTGAAACAGAGACTAATGAGGATAAAATAAACAAAAATAAAGCTGTAAGAGCATTAGGCTCAACCGGCTTACCTAAAATTTTTATTTCATTTTAGTTTTTTGTATATACTGAGCTGTATTATAATTTTTATTATATTTTTTCTTTTCAAAGTACTTCTTGTAATAGATGCATTAGATGTAACTCTAACTTTTCCAATTACTGTCACTTCTGCTGCTGAGAAATGTGAATTTCCCACATTGTGGGACCAATAAAGGATTATTTTATCTTATCTTATATCAAGATGGAGCACCATTAAAAAAACCTCAAGAAACATCTGCGTAGCCTGGTATCTACTCTTACCTATAGTCTATAGTTTTACTTTTAATTTATATATACATATATTATTTCATATATTTCCATCACCATTGCACATACAGTAAATATTACAGCTTACATTATAATCAGCTGGGCTTCACATACAATGTTTAATACTTAAGCAAGATCCAATTACAAATGCTTTTACAAAGGAAGTGAATGCCCTCTCTCTCACACACACATTTGTTTGTATTGACCCAATACACACAAGGGCCCATGCATGAGAATTCACTGTTAACTCATAGCACTCACACAGCGGCCATCTGTGGAGCAAGCTGTCCTCGTTCTGTGTGCATGTCTGAGGTCACAGGGTGCAGGTAGGGGGTCTCTTTGTGTATATGTGACAGGTCGGGTCGGCCTTCGACCATTGTTCGGTTCAAATGGAATGACTTTACTACCTTAACTCGTCATGGCAATTGTAGACTACAGCCCCCCTTTATACAGCTTGTTCCAGACAGGAGTAGGGTGCCTTTAGTCCCTATGTTCTTTAGCTCCTCAGGTTTCTTCATATTATTTTTATTATATTTTACTCTGATTGTATTATAATTTACATAGTAAATATAGTTATCTGCCCAGCGATGGATTGGCACCCTGTCCAGGGTCTATCTGCCCAGCGCTCGAAACGTTCTCACATGGATGGGCATGTGGAACCCCACCACGACCCTACTAGAGGATAAAGCGGGAGATAATGGATGGATGGATGGATAGTAAAGTTATCCATATCAGTTATGTGTGCACTAACCAAGGCAAAGTATTTGTATTTGTAACGTTGGATTACAAGCTTAACTCAGTGATTTAAGAATGTCGACCCAACCAATCTGCATTTGGTTGGGTCTTTGTGAACAGGAAACAACAGGGAACGTCTTCACTTCATAATCTCTATACTGTACATCCATGACAGGGCACCAATCCATCGCAGGGCACATACATACACACTACATAATGCTGATTCAGCCAATTCTGCTAAAATCCATGTTCTTAGACTGTGGGGGAAAACTCCACCCAGCATCAAATGACTTGACGGTTGGGGTCGGAACACAGCGTCGGCCATCACACGGCACCATACCATGACGTAATGAGGATTAAGGGTCTCGCTCAAGGAGCCACTTTGGTAACTTCAGTAAACCTGGGATTTGAACCAACAACCTTCAGAACCATTGCCCAACACCCTACATTTACATTTGGTTATTTAGCAGCCGCTTTTATTCAAAGCAACTTACAAAGTACAGCGTCAGTCATGATACGGCCCCCCTGGTGCAATAAGGGATTAAAGGTCTCGCTAAAGGAGCCACTTTGGTAACTTCAGCAAACCTGGGATTTGAACCAACAACCTTCAGAACCATTGCCCAACACCCTACATTTACATTTAGTTATTTAGCAGATGCTTTTATCCAAAACGGCTTACAGCGTACAGAGAGAGTCATGATATACCACCCCTGGAGCAATAAGGGGTTAAAGGTCTTGTTCAAGGAGCCACTTTGGGAACTTCAGCAGACCTGGGATTTGAACCAACAACCTTCAGATTGATAGCACAACTCCCTACCTTTACATTTGATTATTTAGCAGCCGCTTTTTTCCAAAGCGACTTACAGAGACAGTCACGATACCCCCCCGGTGCAATGAAGGCTAAGGGTCTTGCTCAAGGAGCCACTTTGGTAACGTCAGCAGACCAGGGATTTGAACCCACAACCTTCAGATTGATTGCCCAACACCCAAACCACTGAGCTAATATGCCCACAGCTAATCACATCTTATGTGGTAATCTGCAGGGGACTCAAGGTTGCTAGAAGAAACTAGACTGGAAGGCGTTGGCCACTCATTCCCAATGTGTCAGTCCAAATTAGGAATTGACTTGTTTTCTCTGCACTTGTTTGTTCATTGACAGATTTAAAGTGACATTATTCAGGCCTAGCTAGCCTCTCAGGCTATTAGCATCTGGACCCTTTGCATTTGTAATATACGAGTTGGGTGTATATATATGATGGATTAGGTTTTCAAAGTCATGAATAACAAAAGAATTAACAGTGTGCCTAGACTAATGCAGGATAATTCCAGTCATCAGCCGTCACCCATGACGTCTACAGCTAGAGCTGTGAAAGTAGACTTCTGCTTAATTAGCTTGAGGCCAGCATGGTGCTATCAGTGTTAGGGTCGGCAATTAGAACACAGGTTCGAAAAGCTTTCACCCGTTTGCGGTAGTAATGTAGCTCCTGCATTCTTGTGGTGTAACTTCAATCGCCTCTGTCCTTTGATACCACTGGTCAATAAAGATTTTGCTTCAGCATTTTTGGGTGTACCTTATGTATCTTGAGCTGCTGAGAACGAAAATCACATCAAAGGTTTCCTATCAGGTAGCGTTTTTTAAAAATCGTCTGTTTCAGTGATTACACAATGGCAATGTTCAACCTTCAGTATCTGTTGGTTATGGGGCGCACATGAAAGACATACGAGAATATAGAACTCTTGTTGAAGCACATTAACTACATCTGGAACATCTGTGGAGATTTAAAAGTAGTGGCTAAAGGTAGGGTGGCAAGGTGGTTTAGTGGTTAGCACGTTTGCATCTAAGCACTAGGGATTCCCGGTTTGAATCCCAATCTGGGTGGAGTTTCCATGTTCTCACCGTGGCCACGTGGCTTTCCTCCGGGTTCTCCGGTTTCCTCCCACAGTCCAAAAACATGGATCAAGGTCAAATGAAATCTCCAAATTGCCCCATATAGAGTGTGTATGTGTGAGTGAGTGTGTGCCCAGTGATAGATTGTCGCCTTGTCCTGGGTGTATCTACCCAGCGCCCGAAACGTTCTCCCTTGGATGAGCATGGGGAACCCCACCGCGACCCTAATATAGGATAAAGGATAAAGAGGAAGATAATGGATGGATGGCTAAAGGTAGTAGCTGCTTGGATTGCAACTTGGATATACCAAGTATTGCTGCATCGTGATGAAGGGTCCCATTACACTATAGAAAAATACTGTCCGCCTCGTCAGCAGTTGACTCCAGTGGAAATGTGACACATAATCCACTTGTGGAACCAATAAAGATATTTTTGCCTCCACTCCACATAAAACTTGGGCTCGTGAAAAAAATCATCAAAGCCATGAACAAGAAAGGAGAAGGTTCTTGTTATCTGAGACAAATGTTCCCAAGAATAAATGATGCCAAGATGAAGGAAGGCATTTTTGTTGGTCCACAAATCCGACACATCATGAAACACAATGTGTTGGAACAGCTGCTGGTGGGCCCCGAGAAAATCGTTCGGAAAGCTTTCAAAGATGTTGTCGAAATGTTTCTTTCTATCGAGCCAAACTACATCGAACTTGTTGACCGCCGGCTTCAAGCTTACAAAGCAAGGAAGTGCAACCTGTCGTTAAAAATCCACTTCCTTCGTAAACAAGAGATTGCCATGATGGTAACGCGTTACCACGAATCATATTCCTGGACACTAATTCGAGATGCACCAGACGTTGCGCACAAGTGAAAATCAATGTAAATCTGTATTAATGTAAATGTTCACATGCTAGTAACAGATTCAGTTTGTTGAATCAATATTTATCTTTAATTAATTTATTCATTATATTCAATTTAATCCTATATTAACCAGCTATATTTTATATTTGATTTTTATTTCTCATTTTCTGC
Source organism: Corydoras sp. C115 (assembly GCA_019802505.1). Lineage (NCBI taxonomy): Eukaryota > Metazoa > Chordata > Actinopteri > Siluriformes > Callichthyidae > Corydoras > Corydoras sp. C115. The sequence continues at coordinate 202,689 of JAFMOC010000169.1, forward strand.
TATAATTTTATATTTATTGTATTTTATATATAAAGCTGCTATATTTAAAATTAAAAATTTTATTCTATTGTTATTTCTTTTTTTCTTACTTAATATTAAATTTGGCGGCAAGGTGGCATAGTGGTTAGCACGTTCACCTCTAGGGATTCCCGGTTCGAATCCCCATCTGGGTGGAGTTTCCATGTTCTCCCCGTGTCTGCATGGGTTTCCTCCGGGTTCTCCGGTTTCCTCCCACAGTCCAAAAACATGGATCAAGTCAATTGAATTCTCCAAATTGCCCCATATAGAGTGTGTTTGTGTGAGTAAGTGTGTGCCCAGCGATGGATTGACGCCCTGTCCTGGGTCTATCTGCCCAGCTCCCGAGACGTTCTCCCCTGGATCGGCATGGGGAACCCCACCGCGACCCTAATAGAGGATAAAGCGGGAGATAATGAATGAATGAATATTAAAATTTACAATTTCTTTAATTGTTCTTGGGTAAACTGTGGCTGTGAAATGCAATTTCGTTTATATTCCAAGTACCACGTTATGTTAATGATAATAAAGTCTCCTTGAATCCTATTGGAGTCGCAGGGGGGGTTGCCCTTGCCCATTCAGGGGAAAATGTTTTGGGCGCTGGGCAGATACACCCAGGACAGGAAATCAATCTATCGCTGGGCACACACAAACGTACTCTATATGGTGCAATTTAGAGCATTGAATTGACCTTAAATCCATGTGTTTGGACTGTGGAAGGAAACTGGAGAACCTGAAGAAATCCCACGCACACATGGGGAGGACATGGAAACTCCACCCAGATTAGTATTCGAACCTGGATCCCCAGCATTGAGAGGAGAACATGCTAACCACTACACCACCATGGTGCCCTATTATTCATTCATTTATTATCTTCTGCTTAATCCTCTACTAGGGTTGCAGGGTGGGTTCCCCATGCCCATCCAGGGGAGAATGTTTCGGGCGCTGGGCACATACACCCAGGACATGGCGCCATTCCATCGCTGGGCACACACTCACTCACACAGACACACTATATATGGGGCAATTTAGGCATTGGGAGAACATCGGTAAGATGCCACCTTATTATTAATTTGAATAAATCTATTATTAAAATGGGGCGGCACGGTGGCTTAATGGTTAGCATGTTCTCCTCTCAGCACTAGGGATTCCCGGTTCGAATCCCAATCTGGGTGGAGTTTCCATGTTCTCCCCGTGTCCGCTTGGGTTTCCTCGGGGTTCTCCGGTTTCTTCCCACAGTCCAAAAACATGGATCAAGTCAATTGCATTCTCCAAATTGCCCCATATAGAGTGTGTTTGTGTGCGTGTCTGTGTGAGTGAGTGTGCCCAGCGATAGATTGGCACCCTGTCCTGGGTGTATCTGCCCAGCGCCCGAAACATTCTCCCCTGGATGGGCATGGGGAACCCCCCCGCAACCCTAATATAGGATAAAGCGGAAGATAATGGATGGATGGATGGATAAAATATAAAATTTCTTAAATCTTTTTATTAAATGTTTAAAATGTGAGGCTACATTCCGTACAGCCTGATTGAGCTCTCAGTCTAAGTGTGTTTGATCTGAATTCTGCTTCCATTTGAAAATCAGCTCTAAATGCTAATATTGCCCCGAGTGCTCAGCTGGGTTGTGAGACAGAACGTCAGCCGAGTGCCAAAGCAGCTGCGACCGGGCTCCTCAGCGCCACACACCGAAACACAAACACACTCCCACGAAAGCGTTCTTTTTTATTTTGGGTTTTTTTTCTCTGGGGCAGCCATGCAGCTGTGCTTTCAAAGTGCCCACTTCACTCTTTGATTCTCTCTCTCAGCTTCAAGGTTAGTTTTCATTTTAAAGCCAACTTTGCTGGAGTGCGTCTCCCTCCGTTTTCCATTTGCATAGCCAGTTTAATGCGGCCGCCGTTGGTTGATTCGAGTCTGAAGACTGGCTGAGGCCAAGTTTGAAGAAGCTTTAGTGCACACAGCTGCTGTGGGCACTGGATCGGCGGAAGCTTGGGATTCAAACCTGGAACCCAAGCGCTGAGAGGCGAACAAGCTAATCACTACGCCACCGTGCCGTCCGTAATACAAATAATCCACCCATCCATCCATCCATCCATCCATTATCTTCCGCTTTATCCTCTACTAGGGTCGCGGGGGGGTTCCCCATGCCCATCCAGGGGAGAACGTTTCGGGCGCTGGGCAGATACATCCAGAACAGGGCGCCAATCTATCACTGGGCACACACTCACTCACACAGACACACTCTATATGGGGCAATTTGAAGAATTCAATGTTTTTGGGCATGGACACGGGGAACATGGAAACTTCACCAAGCTTGGGATTCGAACCTGGATCCCCAATGCTGAGAGGCGACATGCTACTATGCCACTGTGCCATCATTAATACAAATCCATCATCCATTACCTTCCACTTTATCCTCTACTAGGGCTGCTAGGAGGGGGGTTCTCTATGCTCATCCAGGGGAGAACGTTTTGGGCGCTGGGCAGATCTAGCGTGGGCACACACTCACTCACACAGACACACACAAACACACTCTATATGGGGCAATTTGGAGAACTCAATTGACCTTGATTCATGTTTTTGGACTGCGGGAGGAAACTGGAGAACCCGGACGAAACCCAAGCGGACACGGGGAGAACATGGAAACTCCACCCAGAGGGTAACACTAAGCACTAAGCTAAACACTAAGCCACCGTGCCAACCGTAATACAAATAATAATAAAAATAAAATAATAAATCAAATAGAACTGCTTTTTTTGTGTTTTTGAGGTAAAGGTTTCTTTAACTCTGAGGTAATAACTCCTGCTGCTTCTCTCACTGGCACCAAAAAACTATTTATCTGCTGAAGGCTTGAGTGCCACTTACAGATTATCTGCAGCACTTCGCTATTGGCTCGCTATCCATCTCACTGTCAGGCTTTATGTGTATTTTCCTTTATTTACCCGTTTACTTTTATCTTCCTGCTTTTTATATTCTGTTTACAGGATCTTCCATACAATCTTCCATACAAGCCGATTACACAGATTTAATTATTACAGGTAGCTATTAGATGATGATGACAAAAAGCACAGCAACTGTCAATATCTGACATGTATCTCCTTCAGTAGGCCGTCATAATTCAGAAGTAGAACATCATCATGATCATAAACGTAACATAACCCTGTGGGAAAACCAATGTGTCAGGAACTAATTTACTGTAAATAATACAGCTAACAGCTACCTGGACTCAATGAGCTGGGCCATGAGGTTCTCCGTGTTACTGTGAATGGAGAAAATATGCTAGCAATACGCCAAAAATGTACCTGAAAACACCTCATTTCGAGACGCCCATCAGTGTAGATATATTCACAAGCAGGGTTGCTATTTAAACGACACAGGAAGAAGGCATGAATATAGACTGGGTGTCGGATTGTAATGAGCATCATGGTGCCCTCTGTGCAGGGTGTACAGTATATGGGGTAAGTTGGCTTTTGTAGTCCCATCAATCATACATACATTTACATTTCATTTTCCAGTTTCCTCCCACAGTCCAAAAACATGGATCAAGGTCAATTCTCTAAATTGCCCCATAAAGAGTGTGTTTGTGTAAGTGAGTGTGCCCAGTGATAGATTGGATCCTGGGTGTATCTGCCCAGCGCCTGAAACCTTCTCCGCTAGATGGGCATGGGGAGCCCCCCTGCAACCCTAAAAACCTAAAGTGGAAGATAGTGAATAGATGGACTTACAAGTACCCCAATTTGGTTGGGGTCAGAACACAGGGTTGGCCATACACCCCCCTGGAGCAATAAGGGTTAAGGTTCTTGCTCAAGGACCCACATTGATAACTTCAGCAGACCTGGGATTTGAACCCACAACCTTCAGATTGATAGCCCAACACACAAACCACATATTTGGATACCAAGTTAAAGGCCTGTGTAGTGGTTAGCACGTCCACCTCTCAGTGCTGGGAATCCAGGTTCGAATCCCAATCTGGGAGGAGATACCATGTTCTCCCCATGTCCATGTAGGTTTTCTCGTGGTTCTCCAGTTTCCTCCCACGGTCCAAAAACATGGATTCAACATGAAATGGGTGCTATTAATATTAAGTGTGTGCCTAGCGGTGGACTGACGCCCTGTCCTGTCCTGGGTGTATCGACCCAGCACCCGAAATGTTGTCCCTTGGATGGCACGGTGGACCCCTGCATAACCCTAGAAGAGGATTAAACGTTCAAAATTTAACTCTTCAAATACAAACACTCCAAAACCAGTCGCACTAAGCTGTGTGTTACATGGGGCCACCCCCGGTTCCTCTACTCACTACTGCACTTTAAGTCTTTCATCTCAGCGCAGTACAAAGAGAACCCCGTGCCCAGCTCTAATATTGCAGGCCTTTGATGGGAGCCACTGGAGCACATGCATGTTTATACTGAGGGGCAGCTCCGGCCCATCCTTCCTCCAGCCTAATCTATATACTACGCTGCCTCTGTGGGGAGCTAATGACAGGCCACGGGTTGTGGCTCCAAATTGGAAACCAGAGCCTTCCTCCTGCTCTTCCTCCCACACCCACCCCACACCACCACAGCTTTGGGTCTGATGGCTGGTTGCTTCCACGGCTGAAACTCTTAATTCCGTCTGTCTTCCTCTGTGTCAGACTAGTAGAGCAGTAAATGAATCCACGGCAGGTAGTGAAGGGAATCCGGTAAGACAAAGAATCATATTGACAGAAGTCTTTGGTGAAGTGTGTGTGTGAAGTGTGAAGGGCTTTCATTTGAGGGTGACAGTCACTTGTCAAGGCTTCAGGCAGATGACAGCAGGGGAAGCGAGTGGCACACAGATGGGCTTTGATGGTGCCCTATACTATTGTTGGACAGTTAAAAGCACCGCCTGATCTGTAAAGTGTGCTGTAGAAATAATGTTCCCCATTAGATATAAAAATAATAGGGGTGTCCACTTAATCCTCTACTAGGGTCACTGGCGAGGGGGGTTCCACATGTCCATCCAGGGTAGAACGTTTGGGGCGCTGGTTGGATACACCCCGAACAGTGCGCCAAATTAATGCTGGGCACAGTCTCTAACTCACACGGACACTCACACTCTATAGGGGCAATTTGTCCATCCATCCATTATCTTCCACTTAATCCTATACTAGGGTCACTGGCGAGGGGGGGGTTCCACATGCCTATCCAGGGTAGAACGTTTGGGGCGCTGGGTGAATACACCCCGAACAGCGTGCCAACAACATTCTATAGGGGCAATTTGTCCATCCATCCATTAGCTTCCACTTAATCCTATACTAGGGTCACTGACAAGGGGGGGTTCCACATGTCCATCCAGGGTAGAACGTTTGGGGCGCTGGTTGGATACACCCCGAACAGTGCGCCAAATTAATGCTGGGCACAGTCTCTAACTCACACGGACACTCACACTCTATAGGGGCAATTTGTCCATCCATCCATTATCTTCCACTTAATCCTATACTAGGGTCACTGGCGAGGGGGGGGTTCCACATGCCTATCCAGGGTAGAACGTTTGGGGCGCTGGGTGAATACACCCCGAACAGCGTGCCAACAACATTCTATAGGGGCAATTTGTCCATCCATCCATTAGCTTCCACTTAATCCTATACTAGGGTCACTGACAAGGGGGGGTTCCACATGTCCATCCAGGGTAGAACGTTTGGGGCGCTGGTTGGATACACCCCGAACAGTGCGCCAAATTAATGCTGGGCACAGTCTCTCACTCACACGGGCACAACATTCTATAGGGGCAATTTGTCCATCCATCCATTATCTTCCACTTAATCCTATACTAGGGTCACTGACAAGGGGGGGGGTTCCACATGTCCATCCAGGGTAGAACGTTTGGGGCGCTGGGTGGATACACCCCGAACAGTGCGCCAAATTAATGCTGGGCACAGTCTCTCACTCACACGGACACACAACATTCTATAGGGGCAATTTGTCCATCCATCCATTATCTTCCACTTAATCCTATACTAGGGTCACTGGCGAGGGGGGGGTTCCCCATGCCCATCCAGGGTAGAACATTTGGGGCGCTGGGTGGATAGGCACCAATTTAATGCTGGGCACAGTCGTTCACTTACACAGACACACACACACTATATAGGGGCAATTTGTCCATCCATTCATTATTTCCACATAATCCTATACTAGGGTTAAGGAGGGTTCCCCATGCCCATCCAAGGAAAAATGTTTGAGATTCTGGGCAGATACACCCAGGATAGGGCAGCAATCTATAGCTGGGCACAGTCTCTCACTCACACAGACACACATACTATATAGGGGCAATTTGTCCATCCATTCATTATCTTCCATTTAATCCTATACTAGGGTCAAGGAGGGTTCCCCATGTCCATTTAAGGGAAAATGTTTAGGATTCTGGGCAGATACACCCAGTATAGGGCAGCAATCTATAGTTGGGCACAGTCTTTCACTGACACAGACACTCTATGGGGGCAATTTGTCCATCCATCCATTATCTTCCACTTAATCCTATACTAGGGTCAAGGAGGGTTCCCCATGCTCATCAAGGGGAGAACGTCAGTGGATATGTACCAATTTAATGCTGGACACAGTCTCTCACTCATACAGACACACACAAACAATATAGGGGCAATTTTGGACCAGCCAATTCACCTTGAATCCATGTTTTTTAGACTGTAGGAGGAAACCCCAAAGACATAGGGAGAACATGGAAACTATGGGCACATTTTGGGACTGCGGGAGAATAACCGGAGAACCAGGAGAAAACAAAACCATGGAAACTCCAGCCAGATTGGGATTCATACCTGGATCCCCATCTCTGAGGCGAACATGTTAACCAATAAGCCATCTAGCCGTACCTGGAACCCTATCTAGAACCCAAAATAGTCAAAGAAGTGAAAAGTCCTCATTGTTCTGATCTCCTTACACTAAAGATATACTTTAATGTTTGAAAGTAAAAGCCCAGCCAGCTCTCTTTGTTCCCTTCAGTCTATTAATTTCTCCATCCACCGCCTGCCAGCAGTCATGCCAAGAGTGTTTCATAAGTATTAGACACTCAGAGGATAGGAAGAGAGCAGAGGAGGGACGAACTCGCCAGCAGCATCCGCTCCTCCATCAGCGCATCCATCAGCAGGCAGGAACGAAATAAGGAGAACATTGCTCTTAGGGAAAAAGCAGACACACAAACTGGAACAGTGCAATGAGGCTTTTCATTCAGTCTGCAGCGAGTGACCATTTAAAGCAAGAAGCTTTCACTTCATTACACCTCATCCGGAGAGGGAGGGCTACAGAGTGAAATAAAGACGAGATTCAAATCTAAAAATAAAGACGGATGAATTCAGACCATCGGTTCTGCTCGTGGGCGGCACGGTGGCTTAGTGTTTAGCATGTTACCCTCTGGGTGGAGTTTCCATGTTCTCCCCGTGTCCGTGTGGGTTTCCTCTGGGTTCTCCGGTTTCCTCCCACAGTCCAAAAACAGGGATCAAGGTCAAATGAAATCTCCAAATTGCCCCATATAGAGTGTGTCTGTGTGAGTGAGTGAGTTCCCAGTGATTGACACCCTGTCCTGGGTGTATCTGCCCAGCACCCGAAACGTTCTCCCCTGGATGGACATGGGGACCCCCCCCCGCGCGACCCTAGTAGATGGGTGGATAGATGGTTCTGTTCGTCTCGTCATGACTGTAAGTGTGTGTGTGGATTGACAGGTGTATATAACATTGTGGGAAACAAAACCTGTCCCCAAACTCACTTGAGGGGTAATTGTGGGGTATAGTTATGGTTAGGTTAGGTTATGGTGGGGGTAATGTTAGGGTTGTGGTATGTATAGTTGAGGTCTACAAAATGAATGGGAGTATATGTACCCCCCCACTGCCTAAAAAAAGACATGTGTGTGTACCATGCAAAGTATATTCTATATATTATTATCTTCCGTTTAATTCTATATTAGGATCAAGGAGGGTTCCCCATGCCCATCCCGGAGAGAACATTTTGGGTGCTGGGAAAATGCTGGGCTCACTCACACAGACATACACACACTATACTATACTATACACACACACTATACATACACACTGTATATGGGGGCAATTTAAAGCAGCCAATTCACCATGAACCCATGTTTTTAGTCTACGACTGCCCCATGGTGTATTTACCATCATCCCATCCAGGGGGGAATATTTAGGGCGCTGGGCAGATACACCCAGAACAGGGTGCCAATCTATTGCTGGGCACACTCACTCACACAGACACACTCTATATGGGGCAGTTATGGAGAATTCAATTGACCTTCATTAATGTTATTGGACAAACACACTGTCTATAGGGCAATTTGGAGCATTCAGTTCCATGTTTTTGGACTGTGGGAGGAAACCGGAGAACCCAGAGGAAACCCACGCAGACACTGTGCCGCCCTTATGTTCCATTTAATACGTCCATATTCTTTCTACAGCGTATATGTCAGTCCCCATAAGACATTATCAAGTGCTCAGATTGACAGAGCACCCATCCAGTTGGTGGCAGATAAACCCACACCACACACAAACACAACTACCCCCGTGTTTATTACCACAGCATGGCTTCTAATACCAGGTAGTTTCAACTCTGATGAAATCATTACTCTGCCTCAGAATAAATCTGCGTTCAGGCTCGCTAGCCTTCGTTCTCGTCTCCCAATGAGCCGCCCCTACAGATAAGCTCTCTCACGCTCTTCCACCTTCCTTATCCTCCCCCCCTCCCCTCCTTATTTCACAGTTTTGGTTAGTAGTCAGTATCCACAAAGACTCTAGAGATTACACATTTACTTTCAGAGCTGAAGTTCCTGCAGCACCACAGCAGAATGTTAATCAGGCTTCGTCTGGCTTTTTCTCATCTGCACTTCAAAATAACAACAGCACACAACGAGCAGCCGGGAATGAGTTCTCCTCCTGGCTCAGAGATGATCACTTACAAACCCACCCAGTCATCACCACCTTCTCCCTCTGTTGCCTTTATAACAGTGTGCATGCATTGCGATCACAAAGCTCACAAAGCTGCAGTCGAGCCTTGGGATGCTCATCACTCGCACCCTGACATACAAAGTATTAAGGCAGATTCTGTCTTTCCATCCATCCATCCATCCAACCATCCATCCATCCATCCATTATCTTCTGCTTTATCCTCTACTAGGGTCAATGAGGCGTTCCCCATGCACATCCATGGGAGAAGGTTTCGGGCGCTGGGCAGATACACCTGGACAGGGCGCCAATCTATCTCTAGGCACACACTCACTCACTCACACAGACACACTCTATATGGGGCAATTCGGAGAATTCAATTGACCTTGATCCATGTTTTTGGACTGTGGGAGGAAACCGGAGAACCCGGAGGAAACCCACGCGGACATGGGGAGGACATGGTAAGTCCACCCAGATTGGGATTCGAACCGGGAATCCCCAGTGCTGAGAGGAGAACATGCTAACCACTAAGCCACCGTGCCCCACTCAATTGATCCATCCATCCATTATCTTCCGATTTATCCTCTACTCAGGTTGTGTGTGTGTGTGTGTGTGTGTGTGGGGGGGGGGGGGGGGGGGGGGTTGTAGGGTTTCTCCATGACCAGCCAGGGGAGAACATTTCAGGCACTGGGCAGATACACCCAAGACAGGGCGCCAATCTACCAATCTATTGCTGGGCACACACTCACTTACACAGACACACTCTATATGGGGCAATTTGGAGAATTCAAGTCCTCCCAAGCTTCCTTCCTTAAAATAACAACACAACAGGGAGTTTTTTCTTGCCACTATCGCTTCGGCTTGCTCTTTGGGGGTTTAAAGGCTT
>JAFMOC010000169.1:217500-222500 GCA_019802505.1 Corydoras sp. C115
AAAATGCCAACTTGATGATTGGGGCCAGCATACAGGGTCAGCCATGATACAGCCAATGATACTGGGGCAATGAGGGTTAAGGTTCTCAGTCAAGGACCCACTGGTAACATCAGTGGACCTCCGATTTGTACCCACAACCCTTCGATTGCTAGCCCAACCACCCGAATACTAAGCTACTACTCACTCTGGGGCTATCTCTTGCAGTTTTAGCAGTGAATTGTATTGTTTCAGTTAATTTAGTTGAGTGTGTGTGTGTGTGTGTGTGTGTGTGTGTGTGTGTGTGTGTGTGTGTGTGTGTGTATATACAATGTTATTTGACTTACCTTTCCCATAGTCTTTGAGTTGTCCCAGCCTCTCTTTTCCATAGATGGGGGGATCTGGTAGATATCTTGTTTGTGATTCATGGACGGAGGAACCTGGTAGATATCCTGCCCTCCCCCAGTTGGTGGCACCTGGTAGACCTCCTGCCCTGGCGTGCCCATAGAAGGTGGCACCTGGTAGATTTCCTGCATGACCGGGTGATATTTGCCAGCACCTTGTTTCTGTGTTAGAGGAGGTGCTTTGGCTTGGATCTGGGGAGTCTGGGGCCCAGAAGGAACTTGGTACAGACTGGGGGAGTTGGAGGCTGGATGCATGGTGGTATACTGAGCAGCAGGCAAGGGATTGCCATAGGCACTGGCTGGCATACTGAGGTGGCTCTGAGCTGGGCACGACTGAGGGCTGGGAGACTGCTGCGACTGCTGCTGTTTGTCATACATGCCCACCAGGATCTTTAGACGGTTGCCTGGGACGATTCCCTGCCGTCCATGCAGAGAACACAGCCACCAGCCGTCCAGACCCTGTGTGTCGCGTTCCAACACTGTCATGATGTCACCTTTGCGGAAAGAAAGCTCGTCTGGAGACTCCGCCACATTGTCGTACAGCGCCTTCGCCAACACGTTCTGTAAACGAAAAGAAATGTCGTTCTTTAGAGGGTCTTGCGTAAAAAGAAAAAGAGATTTAAACTGTGGTACCATCCGTACGATCATCAACAACAGAGCCCACCTAGTTATTTACCACTGTATATTTTCCAAATTCTGGTTATAACAAAATGGCGGCAGGTGTCTCAGGGCTGGGGATCCAGGTTTGAATCCAGATCTAAGTGCAGTTTCCACATTCTCTCCATGTCCACATGGGTTTACTTTTATCCCACTGTGACGACGTGATTCATGTGTTTGTTCTGGGCGTCACATGCAATAAACCAATCTGTGTGTCCATTGCCCGTTCTTTTAAGGAACAATATGCAGTCTGACTTTGGTGGATTGCCATTTGAACGCAGCGCAACCAAATACACTTTAATTAACGTATAAACCAGTGGTGAGAAAACAATTTCTTGACTTAGATAAAAAGCAACTTTTCAACTATAGACAATTAAATAATTTAGAAGTACAGAAAAATTGCACAGTTGCTTAGAGGGTTAGCAAGTTCACTTCAGATAGGTCTATAAGTTTAGATAGGTCTTTAGGTTCAGATAGGTCTATGGGTTCAGATAGGTCTATGGGTTCAGATAGGTCTATAGGCTCAGATAGGTCTATAAGTTCAGATAGGTCTATGGGTTCAGATAGGTCTATAGGTTCAGATAGGTCTATAGGTTCAGATAGGGCTATAGGTTCAGATAGGTCTATGGGTTCAGATAGGTCTATAGGCTCAGATAGGTCTATAAGTTCAGATAGGTCTATAAGGTCAGATAGGTCTATGGGTTCAGATAGGTCTATAGGTTCAGATAGGTCTACAGCTTCAGATAGGTCTATAGGTTCAAATAGGTCTATAGGTTCAGCTAGGTCTATAAGTTCAGATAGGTCTATAAATTCAGATTGGCCTATAGGTTCAGATAGGTCTATAAATTCAGATTGACCTATAGGTTCAGACAGGTCTATAGGTCTGTGGACCACAGAAAAACAGGTGTTTACATCTGTTTCTACACAAACTAGCTGACTTTTAAGTGCGTGGAGATTCCTGCCTCACCCAACAAGGCCTCCATCTGTTCCGAAATGAAACGAGCGACCCACAAGTGCTGCCAGTCATGTACACTAAACAAATGTTTGCTCTCAGTCCGCCCGCCGGCAAGCGAGTAAAGTAGAGCCATCACTTCATGAACCCTCAACAAACACCACCGGCCCTCCTTTTCTGTCCTCGAGCCAAAAGAACACACGAACACACGGTTGCCCAATTTCCAGGTTCTTTAGATTATTCACATAGAGCGCGGGGGTTCTGTTTGCACTCCAAAGGCGTTCCTTTCATTATTACAGGAGGGGCAATTACCATTTCTCTGCTGTAAGGAGAAAGTAAGGCTTCATGTAGAGCGAGCAGTAAGGTTCACCTCATTTCCACCTCACAGGGGTTCAACTTGCCTCGTCACCCCCCTGGCCCTTTTCATTTACCCTCTCGCTGTACCCCTAGCTGTTTTCTATTAGCCACCAAATTTACGAACACTTCGCATTATTACTTCTCCTGCAGGGCTCGCTCTTTGTCCCTCCCTTACACGAATGAGGAGGAGATTCACAAGCCATGTCCTGAACCCGGACACAGATTGGGACACATTCATTCATTTATTCATTCATCCACGCACTATTAAACTATAATAGTATATATAATACATTTTCAATGCACTCTATCCATTATGCACCTTATGTTTTAATTTATATTAAATTTTTTATTTACACTTTTTTGTCCATGTCTTTATGTTTGTATTTGCTTGTGTGTTAAAAGGTGTTTTTTTCGGGGCCCCCATCCTGTGCTTATTAAAGCATAGTTTGCGAGCAGGATGTTTTTTTATCGCCTATTCTCCTAATGTATCACATTTTCTGCCTATTTCTAATGATAGCACCGCTGTGTTCGGCTGCCGTCGCGACTTCTCCTTATGGTCGTAGAAGCATTTCACTGAGTATAACTAAGCATGTGAAGAATAAACTTAAATAAAGATGTCTTGACACAATTGTAAAATTTTCTCTATTTGCACAGAATTTCTCACTTGTTTACATTTAAATTACATTTTGCAATGTTGCATTATAGATTGGCACCCTGTCCTGGGTGTATCTGCCCAGCGCTTGAAACGTTCTCCCCTGGATGGGCATGGGGAACCCCCCTGTGACCCTAATAGAGGATAAAGCGGAAGATAATGGATGGATGGATGTTGCATTATGGGTGGCATGGTGGCTTAGTGGTTAGCACGTTCTCCTCTCAGCCCTGGGGATCCAGGTTCGAATCCCAATCTAGGTAGAGTTTCCATGTTCTCATTATGTCTGCGTGGGTTTCCTCCGGGTTCTCCGTTTTCCTCCCACAATCCAAAAACATGGATTTAAGATAAATTGAATGTTCTAAATTGCCCCCATGAAGCCTGTGCTTGTGAGTGAGTGAGTGTCCTGGTTGTATCTGCCCACTGCCTGACGTTCTCCCCTGGATGGGCATGAGGAACCCCCCTCTGTGACTTTAGTAGAGAATAAAGTGGAAGATAATGGACGAATATATTAAAACATATTTTATTATTTAATTTTTTTATTAATATTTCTTAATCATTCATCATCTTACGTTTATTCCCCTATTAGGGTCACATGGACGTTCCCCATCCCCATCCAGGGGAGAACATTTTGGGCAGGATGCCAACCTCTCTCTCACTCACTCACACAGACACATACTCTATATGGGACAACTTAGAACATTCAGTTTACCTTGAATCCATCTTTTGGAAGAACCTGAAGGAAACCCACGTGGACATGGGGAGAACATGGAAGCTCCACCCAGATTGGGATTCAAACCGGGAATCCCAAGTGCTGAGAGGAGAACATGCTAATGTGCTTATTTACTTTTTTAATTATATTTTGTACTAAAGTTTTTAAATTAACTTACTTACTTTTTACTTTATAGTGCTGCTCTTAAATTTTGTATCACACACACACACACACACACACACACACACACACACACACACACACACACAGACACACACACTCCTCTGGGCCGTAATACTGAGTATGTGAGTGTGTTATTATGCAGCAAATATGATCTCACTACCCAAACTGAACCAGTTTCTTCACTCGGTGTGTGTGTGTGTGTGTGTGTGTGTGTGTGTGTGTGTGTGTGTGTGTGTCTGAGTGCACAGATTGGCAGGCCTGTAATGAATGGTGGGTCTGTGTGTGGCGTTCGAGGCGAGGTGCATGAAGGCTGTATCTCTCTGATGAATGCCCAGCTTGTGCTGCAAGCCTTGCCGTAGCATCTCCCTCAGGCCTGAGGGCTCTATAATAAACCCGAGTGCCTTATTGTTCAACAGCAGCTGGCCAAGACGCCACCGAGCAGACCTGGCACACCCGGACTCGCACCCGCACACATTCACACAACGCCAGAACTAATGAGACGCTCTCCAAGCCTGCTTAAAAGACCTCGTTGGACGAAAAACACTGAAGGGCCAAAGGCGTCTGTACTTTTTGAGACGTCTGAGGTCCTTTAAAAACTGCAGGACTGTGCTCAGGATCTTTTACGAGTCTGTGATGGCCAGTGCTATCCTTAATGCTGTTGCATGCTGGGGCAGCAGGTTGAAGGTGGCAGATGCCTGAACAAACTGATCCGTAAGGTTGGTGATGTTGTGGGTGTGGAGCTGGACTCGCTGAGGGCAGTGTCAGAGAGGAGGATGCTGTCTAAGCTGAAGGCCATCATGGACAATGCCTCCCTCCCACTGTACCCCACACTGGTCAGACACACGAGCACATTCAGTTTCAGACTCATTCCACCCAAATTCAACACAGAGTGGCATAGGAGGTCATCCTTACCTGTGGCCATCAAACTGTATAATCAGTCTATTTAACTCCTTACTCAGTAAAACAACTTTAAATTTAATGTGCAATACCCTCCATCCATCCATTATTTTCCGCTTTATCCTCTATTAGGGTCGCGAGGGGGTTCCCCATGCTTATCCAGGGGAGAATATTTCGGGCGCTGGGCAGATACACCCAGGACAGGACGCCAAT
>JAFMOC010000169.1:227500-347500 GCA_019802505.1 Corydoras sp. C115
TATTTGGAAATATTTTTACCTTCTAGAGTAGGTGCTTTCCCAGACCAACAGGAAATCTGAGGTACACTGAGGGTAGATTCATACGTATGGCTTGTGACCAAACTACCTCATCATTTTCAAACTTTAAAAATGGAGAGCTGTGAAAATGCTGCAGGATGTGTTTTAGTTTGAAACACTGGGTCTCTTTATTATTATTTTTTTATTATTATTAGTAGTAGTAGTAGTAGTTGTATTATTATTATTATTATTATTATTATTCATTCATTATCTCCCGCTTTATCCTCTATTAGGGTCGTGGTGGGGTTCCCCATGCCCATCCAGGGGAGAACGTCTCGGGCGCTGGGCAGATAGCCCCAGGACAGGACGCCAATCCATCGCTGGGCACACACTCACTCACACATACACACTCCATATGGGGCAATTTTTTTGAGAATTCAATTGACCTGATCCATGTTTTTGGACTGTGGGAGGAAACCGGAGAACCCGGAGGAAACCCATGCGAACACGGGGAGAACATGGAAACTCCACCCAGATGGGGATTCGAACCGAGCGCTGAGAGGAGAACATGCTAACCACTAAGCCACCGTGCCGCTCTATGATATAGGGTGTTTTTAAAAAAATATTTGTTTTTATATTTTGCTTGTTTTAAATGTGGAATGGTGAAAATATAGGCTTTTAAAAATGCTGACGCGGGCAGCAGCTTTTTATTCCTGATTGAGTGGGGTCATTCACCAAGTCGACGTTTGTGTTTTGTTGATTGTTCTTTAATTTTATACATAACGGTGTGTGTGTGTGTGTGTGTGTTTATTGGGCATTAATTATTGGGCATATGAGTGGGGGGGGTTCCTCTCTCCCTGCCCATCCAGAGGAGAATGTTCCAGGTGCTGGGCAGATACGCCAAGGACAGGGTGCTAATTCATCCCTGGACACACACTCACTGACCAACACACACACACTATACATAGGGGCAATTTAGATAGATAGGAGCAATTTATATAGGGGCATTTTAGAGTATCCAATTCACGTGAACTTTACACAAACCCTCTGAATGCAAATAAATAAAACATTCTCATGGATATGTGGTTCTCATGGAACATCTCCAGTAGATAGTTCCTCTCATAAGTTCAAAGATCTGTTCTGTAAATGATTCATGAATTTCGTCAGAAAGGTCATAAAGATTACTGAATGAATATCCAGCATCAGTTCTAGACACCAACTAAAACTAATTTAATAAATATGATGTTTACCGAAGTGCAAAATGTTGAGCATATGATATTTAAAAGCAGTTTTACACTTTGGATTAAGGCGAAACCCAAGAAGTAGAGCATAAAATTTTCATCTAAAGATTTTATTTTGCCACCAATGGAAGAAACAAAACATCTCAGTTCACTTGTGAACAACAACATTGGCCTACTCTCGTTTCGAAATATTCTGAGCTTTAGCTACAGGCAAGAACCAACTTGAACGCTAACAACAGAGCACGAGATAAATGGGAATGCTGATGGAGGTAGGGGGTGATTTGTTGCTCTGTATGTGTATATGACAGAGATATAAAAGCAATAAATAGGAACAAGGTTAATAGCTGGGAATATTTAACACAACATAAATTTCCAATGCATTCCACTGTGACTTGACAAATACATCACTCAGGATCTGTGACATCACTAAGGCGGGTGTTCTGAGTGCTTTATAGTAAAGGATCCTTCGGCCTAAAGACACATTTTTATGTCATTTAATGTATCAAATCTTAGCAGTTTCTTATACTCTCCATGCACTGTGCAGATACGGACACGTCCCTTAATCAATGTCTTTGATGGTACATTATACAAATATTAAGTATCCACATATGGCTTTCTAGAAAACCGGTCCAACGCTATGAGTTTGGCGTAAAAGCATAAATCCCTGATCTTAGCTTTATTAAACACCTTAATGGTGAACTACAACAGTGACCAACCCCAGAATCAACTGGTAAACACTCATTAACAGTGAGGGGTGGAGTGGGTTGACATAAATGTTACTGCTGGAGTAATGTTGGAAGAATTGATGATCAAGGAACCAGCCTTGCGACCTAAAGGTTCCCGGTTCAGTTCCCTATCCCACCAAGTACTACAGATGGAGTGCCCTTGGGTAAGGCACCTAACCCAAAGCACTGCTCCCCAAGCACCGTATACCAGGTCGCCCACCGCTCCAGACTAATTGTACTAATAAGATTTTATTTAAAACTCAGTTTCAGAACTTACTCCCATTTTAAGGCTTTAGTAAACACCTTTATGGTGAACCACAACAGTGTCCAACCCTAGAATCAATTGGTAAACACTCTCATTAACTTTTAGGGGGAAGTAGGTTGTCATAAATGTTACTGCTGGAGTAATGTTGGGAAGCAGTGGTAGACTTGATGGTCAAGGAACCAGCTTTGTGATCTAAAGGTCCCCGCTTCAGTTCCCTGTGCCACCAAGTACTATGGCTGGAGTGCCCTTGGGTACGGTACCTAACCCCAATTGCTGTATACCAGACTGCCCACCACTCCAGGCTAATTGCACTAATAAGATTTGCCTTAAAACTCAGTTTCACAACTTAAGCCCATTTTAAGGCTTTATTAAACACCTTCATGGTCAACCACAACAGTGTCCAACCCCAGAATCAACTGGTAAACACTCATTAACAGTGAGGGGTGAAGTGGGTTGTCATAAATGTTACTGTTGGACTAATGTTGGTAGGCAGTGGTAGACTTGATGGTCAAAGAACCAGCCTTGCGACCTAAAGGTCCCCGGTTCAGTTCCCTGTCCCACCAAGTACTACGGCTGGAGTGCCCTTGGGTAAGGCACCTAACCCCAATTGCTCCCCAAGCACCGTATACCAGGCTGCCACCACTCCAGGCTAATTGTACTAATAAGATTTGCTTTAAAACACAGTTTCAGAACTTAAGCTCATTTTAATGAACAGTTTTAAAGGAATTTATACTGTGAAAGTCGCCTGCCTTAAAGTTTTAAGCTGTACTGAGTAAAACTAGACAAAGCACAAGCAGTACAAGATAGTGTGTGTGTGTGTGTACATGTTTGTGTGTAGGTCACTTTATTATGTATGATGCCTGCAAGTTTAAACACATCTTTAAGCTGCTCGCGTCTGTTCTGAAGAATTCCGCAGCATTTACCACCGTCTTTCATTACCCCACATTCCTCCCCGTCATATACCTCCCGATCCCGCAGGTACATAGACACCTGGTGCGTCACACAATCTTTCCAAAAGCACTCATCACCAACCAGACAGAGTCAAAAACAACTTTACAGACAACAAAACCGAGCTCTCTCCCCACCAGGAACACGTCCATGCTAAAAAACATTTTCCCAAACAATGAATGACACTCTGACCCCCCGGGAGTCAATGATCATGCCTTGCTTTTTTTCCTGCAGGCGACAAAAAAACAAAGGCAACTCGACAGACACTCCTTTCCTGCTAGATGAGTGTTTGTCGCCGCTAAGAAGACATCTTGCATTTGTGTAGCTGCAGGCTACAGTCAAGTTCTGGCTTGCCGCCAGTGTTCTGTAGTCGGGTGTACCTGCCTGACCTAGCTGACGTGGTTTAAAGATAGGTGAATTAAGCCTTTAAAAACAGTCCTCACCATTTAGATTAGCATTTTGACAAATGAAAATTTATATAATTTATATAACTATGTAACTAATTTGCTTAGAGCTTATATAACTAAGATATCAAACTGCATCATATGTGCAATATTTGTTTCATTTTATTCCTCTGTTATATGTCTATACATGACTGAAAATAAGAATTTATCATGTATATATATATATAGACGGGTGGCAAAAAACACCCTATATCATGTTAAATTAATTTATCCTACATTAATTCTGCTTGGGGGCGGCACGGTGGCTTAGTGGTTAGCATGTTCTCCACTTCCCGGTTCGAATCCCAATCTGGGTGGAGTTTTCATGTTCTCCCCGTGTCCGTGTGGGTTTCTTCTGGGGTTCTCCGGTTTCCTCCCACAGTCCAAAAACATGGAACAAGGTCAATTGAGTTCTCCAAATTGCCCCATATAGAGTGTATCTGTGTGAGTGTGTGTGTGCCCAGCACCCTGTCCTGGGTGTATCTGCCCTGCGCCCGAAACGTTCTCCCCTGGATGGGCATGGGGAAACCCCTCCCCCCCCCCCCCCCCGCGACCCTAATATAGGATAAAGTGGAAGATAATGGATGGATATATAGATTTCTATTTCTATTTAAATTTTCCTAGTTTTTTAAATAAAAAAAAACATTTTTTAATGTAACTTGATGCTGAGAATGTAAATCTCCCCATTGTGGGACAAATAAAGGTCTATCTTATCTTATCTTATCTTAACAGTACTGGACTGGACTCCCAGCCTGACCTTGGTTTCTGATCTGCATCCATATACTGTTAAAACATCCAGAGTTTAAACCCTCATGGCAGCTGGAGATGCGGAAAAGCACGTATAAGTCATCGAATTTGCTTTTAAAATAAAACCTAGACAGACACAACAAAACGTGAGTGCTTCATCATGATATAAACATGTCCAGAATTTTTCCAGATTTAAATGATGAATCCGAATCGATGGGAACGCAGCAGTTCCTCTGTGATTCAGCGCGTTTGTGACTTCACGCCGACATTCCAGTGGTGCAGGAAAATACTTGTCTTTGACGGAATAAAAAATGACAATAGTCTAAATGTTTTCCGAGATTTAAGACTGCGATGTTACATCACATAAAGCTCAAGATGCTAAAAACAGAGAGCAGTCGAGACACTGAGTAAGCCAACGGTTCACAGCTAAAGAGAATTTCCAAAATCATTAAGCTGAAGTTACTATACATAACAGTTAATCCAATGATTCTTTAATACTAGTCCCTCCTCGCCCAAGGATTGCGATGACATTTCCTGAAAATGGTGTAGACGTTCATTTACATGTATGAGTTTCAATAGCGTTAACCACTTAGCCACCATCGCTGGTGTTTCTGTTCAAACCACATATAGATGTTGAGACATCTTCTTCATACACACACACACACACAAACACACACACAAACCTTTCCCCTATTAACAAGATTATTTATAAATTATAAATGTACGCTAAATGACCTATTTCACACCATGAATCTAAACCAAGAGCTCCGTCGAAGACCAGCTACCAGCTACTTATAGCAACAGTCACATGTTTATACATAAATATATCAATTATTTCCATTATGTACAAAGAATATGAATATAATAATGTTACAGTACCAATTAAATTGACTGTTTTAAGAATGTATCCTGGTTACCAATTAATGAGTTTTAGAAAATACCACACTATAGTACAGTAAAGTACAGTATAGTCTAGTATAACATAGAGCAGTATAGTATAGTACAGTATACTATGGTAAAGTACAGTATAGTCTAGTATAGTATAGAACAGTATAGTATAGTGCAGTATATTATGGTATAGTAAAGTACAGTATAGTATAGAACAGTATAGAATAGTACAGTATATTATGGTATAGTAAAGTACAGTATAGTCTAGTATAGTATAGAACAGTATAGTATAGTGCAATATAGTATGGTATAGTAAAGTACAGTATAGTCTAGTATAGAGCAGTATAGTATAGTGCAGTATATTATGGTATAGTAAAGTACAGTATAGTCTAGTATAGTATATAGCGGTATAGTATAGTACAGTATATTATGGTATAGTGAAGTACAGTATAGTCTATTATAGTATAGAGCAGTACAGTATACTACATTATATTATGGTATAGTAGAGTATAGTCTATTATAGTATAGAGCAGTACAGTATACTACATTATATTATGGTATAGTAAAGTATAGTCTAGTATAGTATAGAGCAGTATAGTATAGTACAGTGTATTATGGTATAGTAAAATACTTCTCTTGAACCCCACTGGGAAATAAATACTAAACACAACCCTAAACGGTATAAAAATCATTGTCAGCAGTATATGGACATCACAAAAAATCTGTATCTGATAATATATTTTGATATAAATATTTAAGGACAGTTGCATTGATCATGTGATTTAAATGTTCTCTGTTGGGTTTGTAAATAATCTATACATTACTCTTGTTTACCACCTGTTAACACTGCCAGGCCTTCCATGAAGGATGGGTCTCCCACTGGGTCTTGGGAGTCTCAGTCTCAAGGTTTCTTCCTAAAGACATCAGGGACTGTTTTCGTGCCACTGTTGCCTTGGCTTAGCCTTTAAGGGTTCAGGCTTTAGAGATTTGTAAAGCTGCTTTGAGACAATGCTCTTTTGTAAAGTGCAAAATGAATAATTAAACATAACAATGTGACCAATTCCTCACTATGAGAAGGTTTTGAGAAGATTTGATTTCGCAAAACATGGTCTCTGCATGTGAGCAGTTTAGAGTTTAGTGGTTAGCACATTCGCCTCTCAGCGATAGAATCCCGGCTCGATTCCCAATTAAGGTTCGGGTGGCGTTTCCATGTTCTTCTCGTTCCCCGGTTTCCTCCCACAGTCCAAAAACATGGATTCAAGGTGAAGTAAATGCTCTAAAATTGCCCCTATATACAGTGTGTGTCATGTGAGTGAGTGTGCCCAGTGATAGATTGAGACCCTGTCCCTGGTGTATTTGCCCAGTGCTTGAAATGTTCTGGATGAGCATGGGAAAACCCCGCGACCCTAGTAGAGGATTAAGAAAATGAATGAATGAATGAATGAATGAATGAATGAATGGTCTGTGTATGTTTATTAAGCAGAATATAATGAGATTGAGGAGTTTGGCTTCATTTACAGACAGAATGATGTAACGATGAGTGCAGTGTACAGATTAACAATGTGCTTATGGTCTCACTAATCTGACTGCTATGACAAATTCATTTCATAATAGTTCGACAAACCTTTATTCTCTCTAGTGAATTAAACCCTACAAATCAGATTAGATTATATAAATAAATGTAAATACATAAATATAAAAATCAGGTGACTAAACAAATCTAAATGAAATAATTCTGCCAGGAATCTATAGTGTAGTATAGTATTGTACAGTATATTATGATATAGTAAAGTACAATATAGTCTAGTATAGAATAGAATAGTACAGTATATTATGGTATAGTAAAGTATAGTATACTCTAGTATAGTATAGAAAAGTATAGTATATTATGTGCAGTATATTATGGTAGAGTAATGTACAGTATAGTCTAGTATAGTATAGAGCAGTATAGAATAGTACAGAATATTATGGCATAGTAAAGTACAGTATACTCTACCATAATATACTGTACTATACTATACTGCTCTATACTATACTAGACTGTAATGTACAGTATAGTCTAGTATAGTATAGAGCAGTATAGAATAGTACAGAATATTATGGCATAGTAAAGTACAGTATACTCTACCATAATATACTGTACTATTCTATACTGCTCTATACTATACTAGACTGTAATGTACAGTATAGTCTAGTACAGTATAGAGCAGTATAGAATAGTACAGTATATTATGGTATAGTAAAGTACAGTATAGTCTAGTATAGTGCAGTATATTATGGTATAGTAATGTACAGTATAGTCTAGTATAGTATAGAGCAGTATAGAATAATACAGTATATTATGGTATAGTAAAGTTCAGTATACTCTAGTATAGTATAGAACAATACAGTATATTATGTGCAGTATATTATGGTAGAGTAATGTACAGTATAGTCTAGTACAGTATAGAGCAGTATAGAATAGTACTGTATATTATGGTATAGTAAAGTACAGTATGCTCTAGTATAGTGCAGTATATTATGGTATAGTAATGTACAGTATAATATAGTATAGAGCAGTATAGAATAGTACAGTATACTATGGTATAGTAAAGTACAGTATAATCTAGTATAGTGCAGTATATTAGGGTATAGTAAAGTACAGTATAGTCTAGTATAGTATAGAACAGTATAGAATAGTACAGTATATTATGGTATAGTAAATTAGAGTATACTCTAGTATAGTACAGTATATTATGATATAGTAATGTACAGTATAGTCTAGTATAGTATAGAGCAGTATAGAATAGTACAGTATATTATGGCGGCACGCAACAGAAAATAGAAAAAAACTACAGAATAATCACCAAAATACTACAGAATAATCACCATAAGATCCCAGCATCAGAACCTTTATGCAACTGCTGCTGACTAACTTTAGTACCACACTGACTTTCCTGATCAGACCTGCCCCTGGTGAGCAAACATCTTTTATTTCTTCCTGTGAATCATCAAACAGCGTCCCACATGAGTAAGCTCGAGGCTTGGTTCAAATCCTTAATGCAGGAGACTTTATATTAACACTATTTATTAGTGATAAATTAGCATCAGAGCTCGACCCTGCGACCTCCCAGAAGCAGTGGGGTGGAAGTGGGGGTGAATTCCACCATCTTCAGTCTCAGAGTGAGCATGATTCCAGGGTGAGTCATGGAGCACAAGCCCTCCACTGAAGCTCTGAAGTCTTAGTGTCGCTGTTTAATATTCTTAGTGTCTTAAACTGGTGAGCCAGCACTCTTTATTTAGATACTGATTCAGGATCAGGACAAAGAGCAAGTTCCATGCGCTGTGGGGGATTCACCTGGTTTACGGTGTACAGTGGTGGGCCAAGCTCCTGGTTTAATTCAACTTTCAATGACATCAAGTCATCAGCAGGTAGCTCAGTGGTTAGGGCGTTGGGCCATCAATCTGAAGGTTGGGGGTTCAAATCCCAGGTCCACTGAAGTTACCAGTGTGGGTCCTTGAGCAAGACCCTTAACCCTCATTGCTCCAGGGATGTTGTGATTAACCCTGTGCTCACCTTATAAGTCACTTTGGATAAAAGCGTCCAATAAATGACCAAATTAATTACTTAAATGAATCCCAAAATCCACACACTCTGTAATGTACGAGTACAAAAGTCAGCTGAACGTAAACAGGAAACCCTTTATTTCGATTAAATAACTCTATCCCATGAACAGTAACATTTAAACAAATAAAAAGCACTAGTCTATCAGCCTGTGACTCTAAAGCAACAGATGTAAAGCTTCCTGTCTGAATGAGTAGCAAGCATGGCCTATGCAGGGGTCAATCCAAGCATGCAGGGAGCAAAGTTCTGTTCAGACGGAACCTTCTCTCCATTCCAAATACCAAAGCCCTGTGTCATTTCTGCCCTTACAAGCTGAGTGCGTGCCAAGTCTTTGAAACAATAGCAAGAAGCGGATGCCGCTTGCCAAGACTCCAGCCTGGCCTCTAGGCTCCATGTCTCCCACCCTCACTCTCTCGTTTTTTTTTTTTTTTTTTCTCAGCCTGACATCCATAATAAAACCTTAATCTTTCAAGTTTCAACTGAGTCAGCAGAAAAAACCCAGCAGTGGCAGCGCTTGGCCTCGGTGACCGTGATTCCTGCCTCTGCGAAGCCTTTGCTTAACAAACCATATCTCGGAATTCTTCCGCCCTTCTGAATATAAATAGCGAAAGCCAGCAGTTGGGATGATGAGTGGCAACAGCTCTGCATCTGTATGCCACCCCTGATGTTTCGTAAACGCTGGGTTTCAGGCAAGCAACTTAAACCAGGAGGAGGTCATGAAAACATTGGATTGTTCCCAGTTGCCCCAGAGAGAAAGAGACCTGGAATAACCAAACGCAGACAAAATACCCAATCAAACCCCTACAGAGTTGGGACAAAAGAGAGGAAAATAAAAGAATGCCGAGTTCCTTTCCCTGCTTCTTTTCATTTCACTTGGCCTTGTTAAATCCTTGTTAGTTCCTCTGAAGCCGCAAGGATCCGCACGGCCAAGTAACACTATTTCACACACATAACACACACTAACACTCCAGCACTCACCAGATAATTCATTTTCAGTCCCACTGTGAGTGTCACCGGCACTCCAGGCGACTCTTACCAGCCCTGAGATTTGGCTCAGGACGGTCAACCAAGCACAAAAAAGTCCCTCGGTTTCCCAGGGTCCAGGTCCGACTTCCTTCCGCCGTCTGCCGGGTGATGGGACGTCAGGACAGCCCGTAGGACATGGTACTATTCCGTGAGCTCAGCGGCCAAGAATGAAACTGTCCCATGTACTTCTCTCTCTGGCTGTCCTTTGCTCTCGTTTCTCCAACTCCCTCCTTCCCTTGCTCTCGCCCCGGCTCTCAGGCTCGAGGAGGGAGGGCCGAGCGTAACCCGACACTCTCCCGGGCTGATATTTGCCTTTCTCGATACGATTGGCCCAGCCAGCTGTTCTTATGGTAATCCGGCAGGTCCCGCCCCTTCCCGCCCGTGAGGAATGTTTGAGGAGCCTTCATCTGGACCAGTGAGGGGAAACAGACATTAGTTTTTCTTCCCCCTTCTTAACATCCACAGACACCTCCCCCTACTACTACTCCGTCTGGGATTTTGCCTTTAACCTCACGAAATTCCTTCAAGTTCTTTGGCTTTACCTCCTTCCCACTGCAGGCTTGTCTCTTATGTAACTCCCGCTCCTCCACTGTAGCTGTGCTGTTACCATTGATCACAGAGACCCCAAGCAATTACGAACTGAATGACATCATCGATGGAAGTTCTATTGACGTCTATGATGTCATTCGGTTCGCAATCTCATTACAATAGAGACGTCTATGGCTGCCAAACTAATGCACATATAGCTGTTCCTTGCAGCCCAAGCTACTAAACTGATAGTCATATATTCTGTCTACTGTGTTTACACACAGAGGAATCTAGGTCCATTGCTTAAGTGCACTTCAGCCATAGTACTTGGTGGGAGCGGGAATCGAACCGGGAACCTTTAGGTTGGTACAGCTCATTCTTTTACTGTATTAATGTACTCGTACCAGCGAAACACACACTCATACACCACCACGATGTCAGTATCACTGCAGTACTGAGATCCATCCACCCTGATACATAATACCTCCTCTGTGGGCATCCTGATCATTGGAGAACATACTAAAGTGGACTAACAAAGTATGTCGAGAAACAGATGGACTACAGAATGTTGAACTACAAAGTTTATCTATATGATCAGTGGAACTGAAAAACACACAGTGAGAGTGTAGACATGAGGAGGTGTACATAATAAAATAGCCGGTGAGGGCATGTATGTATGATCTCACTCTCTCACTTTCTCTCTCTCTCTCTCTCTCTCTCTCTCTCTCTCTGTATATATATATATATATATATATATATATATATATATATATATATATATATATATATATATATATATATATATAGGGCGGCACGGTGGCTTAGTGGTTAGCATGTTCTCCTCTCAGCACTAGGGATTCCCGGTTCGAATCCCCGTCTGGGTGGAGTTTCCATGTTCTCCCCATGTCCGCGTGGGTTTCCTCCGGGTTCTCCGGTTTCCTTCCACAGTCCAAAAACATGGATCAAGTTAATTGAGTTCTCTAAATTGCCCCATATAGAGTGTGTGAGTGTGTACCCAGCGATGGATTGGCGCCCTGTCCTGGGTGTATCTGCCCTGCGTCCGAGACGTTCTCCCCTGGATGGGCATGGGGAACCCCACCGCGACCCTAATAGAGGATAAAGCGGGAGATAATGAATGAATATATATATATATATATATATATATATATATATATATATATATATATATATATATATATTTATATCCAGTATCTCTGCAATACTGGATCATCCACCACCCTATTACCTCTGCTGTGGGGGTCCTGATCATTGGAGAACTATACTAAAGTATGTAGGGAAACAGATGTAATTATAGAACTACACAGTGAGTGTTGAACTTAGGTAGAGGCGTACCTAATAAAATGGCCGGTGAGTGTATGTGTGTATCTGGACTACAGAATGTAGAACTACAAAGTTTATCTATATGATCAGAGTAACTGAAAAACACACAGTGAGTGTAGAACTGAGGAGGTGTACATAATAAAATAGCTGGTGAGGGCATGTATGTATGATCTCACTCTCTCTCTCTTTCTCTCTCTCTCTCTCTCTCTCTCTCTCTCTCTCTCTCTATATATATATATATATATATATATATATATATATTCATTCATTATCTCCCACTTTATCCTCTATTAGGGTCGCGGTGGGGTTCCCCATGCCCCCTGAGAACGTCTCGGGCGCTGGGCAGATAGACCCAGGACAGGGCGCCAATCCATCGCTGGGCACACACTCACACACACAGATACACACTCTATATGGGGCAATTTTGAGAATTCAATTGACTTGATCCATGTTTTTGTGGGAGGAAACCAGTGAACCCGGAGGAAACCCACGCAGACACGGGGAGAACATGGAAACTGCACCCAGATTGGGATTTGAACCGGGAATCCCTAGCGCTGAGAGGCGAACGTGCTAACCACTAAGCCACCGTGCCGCTATATATATATATATATATATATATTTATCCAGTAACACTACATCACTGCAATACTGAGAATCATCCACCACCCTATTACCTCCTCTGTGGGGGTTCTGATCATTGGTATGTTGGGAACCACATATAATTGTAGAACAGTACAATTCTATACAGTTGAGTGTTGAACTGAGGTGTTGTATCTAATAAAATGGCCGGTGAGTGGAGGCCAGATGTAGAAAAACCACACTGGGATGTTAACGCCTGAATGAGATTTAATCGTTCAGTCCGATTCATACGGCAGTGATGGCTGCGCGGTTACGATACCAAGCTGGCGTCCAGAAAATGAAGGGTTTGTCACACAACCCTGTCAAGTTGCTACAATTTGTGGGCCTCTGAGCCTTTAACCTTCATTTACTCATTCTGCATCATGTCTTCTCTGTTAACGACTCTGGATTAGGGTGTCTGCTTCAAGCTGGATATGCAGTGGAAGCCACAGTCGTAGTTTACAAAGCCTAAAATATTGCATTAACTGGATTCTTTAAAATAAAGGTACATCTTTGGACCTTGGACCTAAGGAAACAGGGGTGGACCGTCTTACAGGCCTTAATTTATGCGCCTTTTGGCGTTGCAGAGTACAAACTGTTACTTTGTGGTTACTGATCGTTAATCCCAGCGGGTACATTAGGGTAAATTGTACCTCTGGGGACAGAAATTTGTTCCCTGTGTGTTTGTCCCTGGTTCTGACAGCCAGGCTGATAGTATACTGTCAGTATAGTAACAGGAATATGTAAAATATAGGAATTTTGTTGCGATTGTAATTTAATCATCTTCCACTTGATCCTTTAAGGAAAGAACGTTTCAGGTGATGGGCAGATAAACCCAGGACAGGGCGCCAATCTTTCACTGGACACACACTCACTCACACAGACACTATATATGGGACACGTATGCAAATTAATATCACAAGTGTTTGTGTTCTTACGTGGATGAGATCTGTTTAGGTCTCCATGTGGGAGGAACCCACAGTCCAAAGAATAACACAGCAGGTATGCAAATTGATATTATAAGTGTTTGTGATCTCACGTGGGTTTAGCTGATCACATTTGTTTAATTAGTAAAAACAGCTCATTTATTTGGCCTCGGTTGTCTGAAGGGCTGGAATTAGAACTAACACGATGTGCTTAGACTCCAAAAACAAACGTTCCAGGTTTTGTTATTCTAATCGGTATTTTGCATTTCTTTGTGTTGTTAAGCCCTTTAACATGCCTCACGCTACCCAATCCAGCCGGCCGTCCATCCATCATCCACAGAACGCTTAAGAACCCGCTCTTCCAAAAGCAACTCCCACTCAGAAGTCGAGTGCGTTTCGGCCTCTGAGCATTTAATAACGTAAAACATGAAGGATTCGGGATTCACATTAGGGATAACAGAATTCCGAGGAAAATTCGACAAGTATGTGTGGCTTAAATCGACACTTATGGGTTTGTAACAAGCACACACAGATCTGCGAAGTGCAAATATCACCGCATGACATCACGGACCAGAGGTGGGTCTGGGTCATGAGGTCACGATGGGTCAGCTGCTTTAGAATGAATATTACAAAGCAGTGGAGTCATGTGACTTCAGGCTCTGAGGGTAAAATATTGGAAGGAATAAAGAAAACTTAATAGAAGTAGATTTAAGAGTGATGTCACTGGAATACAGTCGCCAAACACACAGTCATCACTCCATTATAACTCCATTACAGATTAATGTCGATGAAATGAAGCAACTGTCTTGGTATCATCGTTGTGTTATTCACACAGACACACACACATACTGTACACACTCTATATGGGGCAATTTGGAGAACTCAATTGACTTGATCCATGTTTTTGGACTGTGGGAGGAAAGCGACGAACCCAGAGGAAACCCACGCGGACATGGGGAGAACATGGAAACTGGATCCCCAGCGCTGAGAGGTAAGTGGCGCCAGTAAGAGGAATATTTTATTCATTCATTATCTTCCGCTTTTATCCTCTATTAGGGTCGCGGGGGGGGTTCCCTATGCCCATCCAAGGGAGAACGTTTCGGGCGCTGGGCAGATACACCCAGGACAGGGCGCCAATCCATCGCTGGGCACACACTCACTCACACAGACACACACTATATGGGGCAATTTGGAGAATTCCCAATTTAACATGAATCCATGTTTTTGGACTGTGGGAGGAAAGCGACGAACCCAGAGGAAACCCACGCGGACATGGGGAGAACATGGAAACTGGATTCCCAGCGCTGAGAGGTAAGTGGCGCCAGTAAGAGGAATATTTTATTCATTCATTATCTTCCGCTTTTATCCTCTATTAGGGTCGCGGGGGGGGGTTCCCTATGCCCATCCAAGGGAGAACGTTTCGGGCGCTGGGCAGATACACCCAGGACAGGGCGCCAATCCATCGCTGGGCACACACTCACGCTCTATATGGGGCAATTTTGAGAATACCCAATTTAACATGAATCCATGTTTTTGGACTGTGGGAGGAAAGCGACAAACTTTTATTCATTCATTCATTATCTTCCGCTTTTATCCTATATTAGGGTCGGGGGGGGGGGGTTCCCCTATGCCCATTCAAGGGAGAACGTTACGGGCGCTGGGCTGATACATCCAGGACAGGGCGCCAATCGCTCTATATGGGGCAATTTTGAGAATACCCAATTTAACATGAATCCATGTTTTTGGACTGTGTGAGGAAAGCGACGAACCCGGAGGAAACCCACGCAGACATGGGGAGAACATGGAAACTGGATCCCCAGCGCTGAGAGGCAAGTGGCGCCAGTAAGAGGAATATTTTATTCATTCATTCATTATCTTCCGCTTTTATCCTATATTAGGGTCGCGGGGGAGGGGGGGGAGGGTTGGTTCCCTATGCCCATCCAAGGGAGAACGTTTCGGGCGCTGGGTTGATACATCCAGGACAGGGCGCCAATCGCTCTATATGGGGCAATTTGGAGAATTCCCAATTTAACATGAATCCATGTTTTTGGACTGTGGGAGGAAAGCGACCAACCCGGAGGAAACCCACGCGGACATGGGGAGAACATGGAAACTGGATCCCCAGCGCTGAGAGGCAAGTGGCGCCAGTAAGAGGAATATTTTAAATGTAATAATTTTGTTGCAGCAAAAAAAATCATCTGCTTTATTTAAATCAACGCAATTTTATAAATGTCGTCAACTACATACTTCACCGTAGAACACGCCCTAATCCAAAAGGCACTCGTATGAGATTAAAAAGAGTGGAAATTGCAAACTAGAAGCGCCTCAACCAGAATTAAAGGGTCATGAATTAAGGAACATGGTTGATCACACATCAAAAAAAGGCTCCCCTCTCAATTTACCACGCTCCAGGAATCCAGGGCCATTATGGCTCCACAGCGACAGCCTCTTTAGACTGTGGGAGGCTGTGTCTCATCTCCATGGCAATTGAGCCGCACTTCATTTCCCTCACTGCCATGCCTTTTTAAGAGCGAGATTCTTCTGCATCCGCATTCTCTCGTGGGATGTCACAGATAGCCCTCTGCATCCTCGGCGTGCCGGAGAGAGCCGAGCTCAGCAAAGTGCAATCAGAGCTGTCACTTCAGCACGGCGGCGGCATGCAGGTGTGGACCGGGTCACGTTAGCAATGACACCATCACCTCAGCCACCATTTCAATTAACACCCCCTCCCCTGATTTTACACATCAGCTAATGAGGTCCACCCCGCCCCCCCATCCACTCTCACTGACAGGCAGAGATAATCCAATAAGAGCCTGCCACCAATCCAGAGAATTATGCTAATTGGTCCAGCAAGTCTGGCTGTTTTGCATGTTCACCAATGCAATATATTTCACATTTCAAATACTACATGGGGGGAGGGGGGGAGGGCATGTTGTCCTCTCAGTGCTAGGGATTCCCGGTTCGAATCCTAATCTGGGTGGAGTTCGCATGTTCTCCCCGTGTCCACGTGGGTTTCCTCTGGGTTCTCCGGTTTCCTCCCACAGTCCAAAAACATGGATCAATTAATTGAGTTCTCCAAATTGCCCCATATAGAGTGTGTCTGTGTGAGTGAGTGTGTGTCCAGTGATAGATTGGCGCCCTGTCCTGGGTCTATCTGCCCAGCGCCCGAAACGTTCTCCCCTGGATGGGTATGGGGAACCCACCCCCCCCCCCCCCATCCATCCAAGTAATGGATGGATGGATATACTTTAATGCTCCTAATTGCCCCATATAGAGTGTGTCTGTGTGAGTGAGTGTTTGCCCAGCAATAGATTGGCGCCCTGTCCTGGCTGTATCTGCCCAGCACCCGAAACGTTCTCCCCTGGATGGGTATGGGGAACCCCCCCGCGCGACCCTAATAGAGGATAAAGCGGAAGATAATGGTTGGATGGATGGATATACTTCATGCGGGGCAGCACGGTGACTTATTGGTTAGCATGTTCTCCTCTCAGCGCTAGGGATTCCCGGTTTGAAACCCAATCTGGGTGGAGTTTCCATGTTCTCCCCGTGTCCACGTGGGTTTCCTCCGGGTTCTCCGGTTTCCTCCCACAGTCCAAAAACATGGATCAAGTCAATTGAATGCTCCAAATTGCCCCATATAGAGTGTGTCTGTGTGAGTGAGTGTTTGCCCAGCGATAGATTGGCGCCCTGTCATGGCTGTATCTGGAAGATAATGGATGGATGTTTGGAGTTAGTGCTGAGTCATCACTGATGTCTATCTCTGTGCTCTGCGGTTCCGTCTTCTGAACAAATCTGTTGTCAGTAAAAGCCACCATCTCTCCCAACCTCAAAATGTCTAGAACCGACAGCACTGAATTTCAGCAGCTCGGTGAAGACACTTCCAGAAGACGTGAGGGAGGGGGTGAGGGAGAACGGCAGCGGAACCTGAATTGGCGAGCATGTGCAATTTTTATACTTTTCTAGCATGACCCACATACACTGCCATAAATAAAGTTGGAGAGACTGGGACAACCTTGGCGCGTTGTTTTCAGCTGAATGTTTTGGAAACAGGTCTTCTGACAGCCGGGCCAAGTGGAATAGGGGCTTGCGGGTTCTCTGAGTTTTGGGGATCTGACAGCTAGCTTATGTAGTGGAGTAGGGGGTCGGTTTGAGCGGTGCTTTGGTAGAACTTGGCAACCGACACCGGGCCATGCTCCGAAAATAAGCAGACTGTCTGAGGAACACAAGAACGCCAAAAAACACGCATCATATTTTTTTGGGATGACTTTCTTAGGGCGGAACGGTTAGTACTTCCGCCTTGCAAGGCTAGGGTTTCCAGGGGAAAACGACATAGAGCACACACAAACACACACTATATGGGGCAATTCAACTTGAATCCATGTTTTTGGACTGTGGGAGGAAACCGGAGAATATGGGGAGAACATGGAGACCCAGATTGGGATTGGAACCTGAATCGCCAAAGCTGATAGGAGAATGTGAGGGATGGAAATAAACCCATGTTAGTCCTTGTAAGGGGCAATTCAGATAGGTGCAATTGAAAGCACCTAATTCACCTTGAATCCATGTTTTTGGACGGTGGGAGGAAACCGGAGAACATGGGGAGAACATGGAGACCCAGATTGGGATTGGAACCTGAATCCCCAGCGCTTAGAGGAGAATGTGAGGGAATGGAAATAAACCCATGTAAGTCCTGGTATAGGGGCAATTCAGACAGGAGCAATTAAAAGCAGCCAATTCACCTTGAATCCATGTTTTTGGACTGTAGGAGGAAACCGGAGAACATGGAGACCCAGATTGGGATTGGAACCTGAATCGCCAAAGCTGATAGGAGAATGTGAGGGATGGAAATAAACCCATGTAAGTCCTGGTATGGGGAAATTCAGATAGGAGCAATTAAAAGCAGCCAATTCACCTTGAATCCATGTTTTTGGACTGTGGGAGGAAACCGGAGAACATAGGGAGAACATGGAGACCCAGATTGGGATTGGAACCTGAATCCCCAGCGCTGAGAGGAGAATGTGAGGGATGGAAAAAAACCCATGCAAGTCCTGGTATGGGGAAATTCAGATAGGAGCAATTGAAAGAGGCCAATTCACCTTGAATACATGTTTTTGGACTTTGGGTGGACACCGGAGAACATGGGGAGACAAGGAGACCAAGATTGGGATTGAAACCTGAATCGCCAAAGATGATAGGAGAATGTGAGGGATGGAAATAAACCCATGCAAGTCCTGGTATGGGGAAATTCAGATAGGAGCAATTGAAAGAGGCCAATTCACCTTGAATTCATGTTTTTGGACTGTGGGAGGACGCTGGAGAACCCTAGAAAAAAACCCACACAGAGAGGCCATGGAAACTCCATCCAAATCGGGATACAACCCTGATCCCAAGCACTAAGAGATGAACATGCTAATCACTGCGCCACCATGTTGCACTCTGGGGAACTGTAATCCTTGCCGTGCCGCCCAACTGTTAACCAATTAGATAATTGTCTTGATGTTAGCAAATAATGTTGGCAAATTGGAACTGCCAACAACGTTTAATCATTAAATAATCGAGCACCATTCGATATCTGCGTGACTGTTAGCTACAATATCTCTTTTGATATCGTAACATGAACGCAGTTGATAATTCGGAATAATTGTCGGGGTCACGGAGCGCAGTGACAAACTCGTGTAGGGAATTTTTCCCCCTGTGCTGCTTCGACTTCAACGGTGGAGCGACACAACGCACATCTTTGTTCGGTTCCATCCGCCCCCCCGGCCAACAGCAATATTCATGTGGCTTTGAAGGCCGAAACAATAAAGCCTCTCTGTCTTCGCTGGGGCTGTCAGTCTGCGCATCACTGTGCCGTCTGTTCCAGGAGCTTTTCAAGCGCTCGCGACGACGGACGAGAATTCTCTGCAATGCGCTAACGCGAGCAGTCGCCCAAATGAAGGCACCTCTGGCGTTCACATGCAAAAGGTCAAACGGACAGAACACACAACCAGAAAACCTCAGACTGCGGAACTGCCTTTCGTCCTGCAGGGTTCCGCATCGAAAATAGTGCCGGAATGACTTTTCAAGACTGACACTTCTCCCAGTTCCCCTCAGGGCTGGTTCCACTCAGAGCCGGTTCCACTGTTCCCCCCACTGCATGTACCAGATTAGAGTTCCCTATCTGCGTCCAAACAGAAAAAAACCCCAAAGCCCAGCCCTGAATACATCCATCCATTATCTTCTGCTTTATCCTATATTAGGGTCGCGGGGGGAGGGGGGGGGGTTCCCCATGCCCATCCAGAGGAGAACATTTCGGGCGCTGAGCAGATACACCCAGGACAGGGCGCCAATCTATCACTGGGCACACACTCACTCACACAAATACATAGACACACTCTATATGGGGCAATTTGAAGAATTCAATTGACTTGATCCATGTTTTTGGACTGTGGGAGAAAACCGGAGAACCCGGAGGAAACCCACGTGGACATGGGGAGAACATGGAAACTCCACCCAGATTGAGATTCCAGATTGGGATCGGAAATCCGTAGCACTGAGAGGAGAACGTGCCGCCCAGTAACAGGAATATTCATTCATTCATCCATGAGCTTCCTTTTAATCATCTACTAGGGTCGTGGGGGGGTTCCCCATGCACATCCAGGGGAGAACGTTTCGGGCGCTGGGCAGATACACCCAGGACAGGACGCCAATCTATCACTGAGCACACACTCACTCACACAGACACACTCTTATATGGGGCAATTTGGAGAGTTCACTTGACTTGATCCATGTTTTTGAACTGTGGGAGGAAACCGGAGAACCCGGAGGAAACCCACCCGGACACGGAGAGAACATGGATATGAGGAGACTAGCTAAGCCCAGCCCTGCACTCCCACTTAAAAGATACGGTCGTGTATTTTCATTTAATTTCCCTGGATGCATTGATTTATTCGCAGATGTTGATTTTTTTATTCCTCGTCTTGTAAAAGCTACAAAAGTGGATCAGTCTGTCTTTGTCACCCCCCCCCCACCCCCCAACTCCATTTTAATCAAACCTGGGGCTGTGGGGACGTGCCGGTGGGGTGAGGCAGCATTAGGTCTTTATTCCTCACAGACACAAACATAAGGGAAGCTGCTAATTCTCTTTAAAAATAATTATCTTTAATGTGGCGGGAAGTGAGAGGTTTTAACTGCAGCTAAGACGTACTAGAAAGCTGATTGGGTCTGCGGGGTAGACTCTGAGCATGCTGGGGCATTACTGTACCTGAAGAATGTGTGTGTGTGTGTGTGTGTGTGTGTGTGTGTGTTGTGATGAGTGGCGCATTATGAAACAGATCCCTATGGTCTGTCGCCAGCTCGACGAAGATGAAAGGAGGAGATGCATTAGAGCGCCGGGATGGTGGTTAATTGGATTGTGCGGATTTGCGTTTTTTCATTTCAATCTGCATTATCAGAGTGAAACAGATCTGCCAATAAGAATTACCGACGCACAACAAGACTAACTTAATTAGTTTATTAGAATATACGACTGTACGAAGACAAATAAGCATGAAAATGATTCTTTGAATCTTCAAACTTCTTTAAATCCATCCATCCATTATCTTCTGCTTTATCCTCTACTAGGTTCCCGGGGGTAAGGAGGCGGTTCCCCATGCGCATCGTTTCGGGCGCTGGGTAGATACACCCAGGACAGGGCGCCAATCTATCGCTGGGCACACACTCACTCACATGGACACACTATATAAGGACAATTTTTCAGCCTATTCACCTTGAATCCATGTTTTGGACTGTGGGAGGAAACCGGAGAACCCGGAGGAAACCCACACAGACACGAAGAGAACATGGGTACTCTACCCAGATTGGGATTTGAACCTGGATCCCCAGCGCTGAGAGGAAAGTGACACACAGTGACAGGAATATTCAGTCATTCATCCATTAGCTTCCATTTAATCCTCTATTAGGGTCATGGGGGGGGGGTTCCCCATGCCCATCCAGGGGAGAACAGTTCAGGTTCTGGGCAGATACACCCAGGACAGGACGCCAATCTATCGCTGGGCACACACTCACTCACACAGACCCGCTCTATATGGGGCAATTTGGAAGACCTTAATCTATGTTTTTGGACTGTGAGGGGAAATAATTATTCCTTATAATTAATACAATAATTATTATTTTATTTTATTGACCTGAGAGTCAGGGTTCCCCATGCCCATGAAGGGGAGAACGTTTCAGGCGCTGGTGAGATACACCCAGGACAGGGTGCCAATCTATCCCTCCTTACATACTCACTCACACACACACACACACACACACTCTATAGGGGGCAATTTTGAGAATTCATTTGACCTTGATCCATGTTTTTGGATTGTTGGAGGAAATCAGAGAACCCAGAGGAATCCCACACAGACACAGGACATGGAACATGGAAACTCCACCAAGATTGGGATTGGAACCGGGAATCCCAGCCGCCCTCTGGTAAGCTTATCTTTCCATAATGAAAGGGACCAGGGCAGGACGGTGGCTTAGGGGTTATTATGTTCTCCTCTCAGCATTGGGGATCCGGGTTCAAATCCCAATCTGGGTGGAGTTTCCATGTTCTCCCCGGGTTCTCTGGATATCTCCCACAATCCAAAACATGGTAAAATAAAAAAAAATAAAAAAAAGGTAAAAGGAATGCTCTAAATTGCCCCATATTGTGTGTGTGTGTGTGGGTGTGTAAGTGTGCCCAGCAGTGTGAAACACACACACACACACACACACACACACACACACACACACACACACACACACAGTGTAGTGAGCACACATGCCCGGCGCAATGGGTAGTCGTGTACACGGCACCAAAGAGAAACTGGGGTTATGGGAACTAAACCAGGGACCTTTTGGCCACAAGGCTGGTTCCTTAACCCCAAATCTACAACTGCCCCATTCTGCTACAGAGTACATTATAGCTTTGGTTCTAAAATGTTCTTTATCTCTTCTGCTCTGGTTCTTAGACGCGCTGATGACATCAGCAACCCACCTCTAGGTCAGCATAAACAGCAACAGTGACAAATTGCCCTGCTAGTCTCGCCAACACAACCACAAGGTGAGAACTGTACACAGAGTTTGACGTCAAAGCTCACACCCGATTAAATCACCAACAACCAAGCGTTTCAATCCCCCTCTCTGAGAGAACAGTGCAGCCTAAACCATTCTGCCATTTTCTTTATCAATCCATCCATTATCTCCCACTTTATCCTCTACTAGGGTCGCGGTGGGGTTCCCCATGCCCATCCAGGGGAGAACGTTTCGGGCGCTGAGCAGATACACCCAAGACAGGGTGCCAATCTATCGCTGGGCACACACTCACTCAAACAGACATTCAATTGAACTTGATCCATGTTTTTGGACTGTGGGAGGAAACCGGAGAACCCGGAGGAAACCCACGTGGACACAGGGAGAACATGGAAACTCCAACCAGATTGGGATTCAAACCTGGAATCCCTAGTGCTGAGAGCAGAACGTGCTAATCACTAAGCCACCATGCCGCCCTCCATCCATTATCTTCCACTTTATCCTCAACCATGGCTGCGGGAGGCGGGGGGTTCCCCATGCCCATCCAGAGGAGAACGTTTCGGGCGCTGGGCAGATACACCCAGGACAGGGCGCACACTCACTCACACACACACACACACACACTATATGGGGGCAATTTAGATAG
This sequence comes from Corydoras sp. C115, assembly GCA_019802505.1. NCBI lineage: Eukaryota > Metazoa > Chordata > Actinopteri > Siluriformes > Callichthyidae > Corydoras > Corydoras sp. C115. The sequence continues at coordinate 250,480 of JAFMOC010000169.1, forward strand.
GGCAGCCAATTCTTCTTGAATGGGCATGGTGCAGGGAAGACCCCTCAAGCGCTGGGCAGATACACCCAGGACAGGGCGCCAATCTATCACTGGGCACACACTCACTCACACAGACACACTCTATATGGGGCAAATTTATATTATATATATATATCCATCCAATGAATATCTTCCGCTTTATCCTATAGTAGGGTCGCAGGGGGTTCCGCATGCCCATCCAGGGGAGAACGTTTCGGGCGCTGGGCAGATACACCCAGAACAGGGCGCCAATCTATCACTGGGCACACACTCACACACACAAACACACTCTATATGGGGCAATTTGGAGACTTCCATTGACCTTGATCCATGTTTTTGGACTGTGGGAGGAAACCGGAATACCAGGAGGAAACAAACGCAGACACGGGGAGAACATGGAATCTCCACCCAGTTGGGAATTCGAACCGGGATCCCCAGTGCTGAGAGGAGAACGTGCTAACCACTAAGCCACCATGCCGCCCCATTATCTTTATGATTTTATTATTATTATTAAGGCATCCATTTTTATATAAGAACCTGCTGTAAGCTTCTCCAAAAGTTAAGATCATTTAGAGGAACGGCTCGTCTGGCCTTTTGTGTGCAGGAGGTGTGAGCTGCAGCGATGCTATTGTGCACCCAACTCGCACTCCATCACAACGGCAGGATTTAATTAAGATCCGCAGCCATGCCGCACTTTTACAACGGGTTACAAATCAGTGTAAAGTCTGATTTAAAGTCCGAAAGAAAGAACCTGAATTGGAAAGCTGAAAAGAAACATCCATCCATTATCTGCCTCTTTATCCTCTACTAGGGTCACGGGGGGGGGTTCCCCATGCCCATCCAGGGGAGAACATTTCGGGCGCTGGGCAGATACACCAAGGACAGGGCGCCAATCTATTACTGGGCACACACTCACTCACACAAACACACTCTATATGGGGCAATTTGGAGAATTCAATTGACCTTGATCCATGTTTTTGGACTGTGGAAGGAAACCGGAGAACCCGGAGGAAACCCACGCAGACACGGGGAGGGAACTCCACCCAGATTGGGATTCGAACCGGGAATCCCTACTGCTGAGAGGAGAACATGCTAAACACTAAGCCACCATGTTGCCTGAATAGAAAAATCTCATCTCTTTATCCACTGGGGAGTAGGGTTCCACATGCCCGTCCAGGGGGGTTTCAGACGTGGGGCAGATACACCAAGGATAGGGCATCAATCTATCACTGGAGAACATGGAAACTCCACCCAGATTGTGTTTCGAACCGGGAATCCCTAGTGCTGAGAGGAGAACATACTAATCACCAAACCACTAAAAAAAGAAACATCTCATCTTATTATCTCCCACTTTATCCTCTACTTGGGTCGCAGGGGGGGGGGGGGGGGGGGGGGGGGGTTCCCCATGCCCATCCAGGGGAGAACGTCTCGGGCGCTGGGCAGATACACCAAGGACAGGGCGCCAATCTATTACTGGACACACACAATCTCACACACACAAACACACTCTATATGGGGCAATTCGGAGAATTCAATTGACCTTGATCCATGTTTTTAGACTGTGGGAGGAAATCGGAGAACCTGGAGGAAACCCACGCAGACACGGAGAACATGGAAACTCCACCCAGATTGGGATTCGAACCGGGAATCCCTACTGCTGAGAGGAGAACATGCTAAACACTAAGCCACCGTGTTGCCTGAATAGAAATATCTCATCTCTTTATCCACTGGGGAGTAGGGTCACGGGGTGTTCCACATGCCCGTCCAGGGGGGGTTTCAGACGTGGGGCAGATACACCAAGGATAGGGCACCAATCTATCGCTGGAGAACATGGAAACTCCACCCAGATTGGGATTGGAACCGGGAATCCCTAGTGCTGAGAGGAGAACATACTAATCACCAAACCACTAAAAAAAGAAACATCTCATCTCATTATCTCCCACTTTATCCTCTACTTGGGTCACAGGGGGGGGGGGGGGGGTTCCCCATGCCCATCCAGGGGAGGACGTTTGGGGCGCTGGGCAGATACACCCAGGACAGGGCGCCAATCTATCGCTGGGCACACACTCACTCACACAGACACACTCTATATGGGGCAAATTTATATTGGGGCATTCATTTCACCCACTCACACAAGCACACTCTTACACTATATAGGGGCAAATAGGTGTGATTCTCTCGGCTGTGTGTGTGAGTGATTAAGTCATTTCCGTTTGGCGAAAATAGTTCCACATCAATGTCATAGCTGTGTAGCTATAGCTACCGCTAAACCGACACGCACTTAAAGAAACTACTTTAAGAGGAAAGGTCAGGAGTCAAAGGTCAGTAATGTGGTCACATTCTCACTACCATTCCCAATTTCCTTAAGTCCACCCAGCCATGAGGTTCTATATTGAGAACCCACTGCACAGAACAGCAAGAATCAACCAAATGCATGTGGTTCTCACCCAACTAGAGCATATTCGGAACAGTCATCTCATCAACCCAATAATTTACAATAATATATTAACATAACATAACATAACATAAGAGGAGAACATGCTAACTACTAAGCCCAACACCCGAAACGTTCTCCTCTGGATGAGCATGGGGAACCCCCCCTCCCCCGCGCCCTTGAAGAGGATAAAGCCGAAGATAATGGATGGAGGGCGGCAAGGTGGCTTAGTGGTTAGCATGTTCTCCTCTCAGCGCTAGGGATTCCCGGTTCGAATCCCCATCTGGGTGGAGTTTCCATGTTCTCCCCGCGTCTGTGTGGGTTTCCTCCGGGTTCTCCGGTTTCCTTCCACAGTCCAAAAACATGGATCAAGTCAATTGAATTCTCAAAATTGCCCCATATAGAGTTTGTGTGTGTATGAGTGAGTGTGTGCCCAGCGATGGATTGGCGCCCTGTCCTGGGTCTATCTGCCCAGCGTCCGAGACGTTCTCCCCTGGATGGGCATGGGGAACCCCCCCGCGACCCTAATAGAGGATAAAGTGGAAGAAAATGAATGGATCAAGTCAATTGAATTCTCAAAATTGCCCCATATAAAGTGTGTCTGTTTGAGTGAGTGTGTGCCCAGCAATGGATTGGCGCCCTGTCCTGGGTGTATCTGCCCAGCGCCCGAAACGTTCTCCCCTGGATGAGCATGGGGAATCCCCCCCCCCAGCGACCCTAATAGAGGATAAAGTGGAAGATAATGAATGAATGAATATATACACAATATATATATGTACACACACACACACACACACACACACACACACACACACACACACACACACACACACACACACACCAATCTATCACTGGGCACTCACTTACACAAATACACACTATATGTGGCAGTTTTTATTTATTTATTTAAATTTTTATATATAAATCTATATTTATTAAACCTATATTCGCTTCTGTATCCTTATCTTCCAAGGTAGACTGACGAGGCACGGCTTACCCATCATGCCCCTCTCTCTTTTTGTAAATACCTGATCACACGCTGAGAGGAATCTTTAAAAAGCAGAACAGCGCACAATTTATGCCAAACATAACATTTTGGAAGCTGATCTCCAGAGACCCGGGGAAAGCTTCAGTCCTGGATTTCTGCGGCTAAAACAATCTATTTGCATGCTTAATTACGCTGAAGCACTCGGGTTCATGCTCTGTGCTTCATTAAATTAATGATCCTCGGTCCAAAAAGGAATAAATAACAGCTGAGGCCTGAAACGAGGGAGAACCGAGAGTGCGATTCAGTTTGATTACCACCACCCCGTGTCCGTCCCTCCAAAGGGTCAGGCTGGAGTAACTGCAGAGGTACGGGTCACACTCAAACGGGCAACAGAGGTCTAACGTATTCCTCACGGGCCTGAGAAACTCGTTCAGAATTTATGGAAACCAGAGACCTGCTGCCAAATTACAGGAATAGCGAGGAGTTTGAAGGCTGGTGTAAGTTATGCAGAGTGGGGTATAGAGAGGTCACGCCCTTTTCCACCAGAGCTCCGGCCATGACATCATTAATGTCACAGAGGTGGGAGGTCGCATTTTTATTAGTGAGAAAGGAACAGCACTAGTGTGCAAAACATTTGGTACGAGTGGACTTTCGTAAGAGTGCATTTCTTTTTGGGGACGTGTGTGTGTGTGTGTGTGTGTGTGTGTGACAAACCGTAAATATGAATATCTCTAAAGAACAGATTAGTATATATATATATATATAATTCATTACAACTCTGTGTCCATTCATCCATCCATTATCTTTTACTTTATAGGGTTGCGGGGGGGGGTTCCCCATGCCCATCCAGGGGAGAACGTTTCGGGCGGCGCTGGACAGTTACCCCCAGGACAGGGTGCCAATATATCGCTGGGCACACACTCACTCACACAGACACACTCTATATGGGGCAATTTGGAGAATTCAAATTACCTTGTATCCTAGTTTTTGAACTGTGGGAGGAACCCGGAGAACCCGGAGGAAACCCACACGGACACGGGGAGAACATGGAAACTCCACCCAGATTGGGATTTGAAGTAGGAATCCCCTGCACTGTGGGAGGAAACCCATGTAGACAGGGGGAGAACATGGAAACTCCACCCAGATTGGGATTCGAACTGAGAACCCCTAGCGCTGAGCAGCGAACGTGTTAACCATTAAGCCACCATGCAACCCGATAATAATAATAATAATAATAATAATAATAATAATAATATTGACATCCGTGTAATTCTTTACAAGGGTGGGGGGGGGGGGGGGTAATCGGGTTGGTTCCCCATGCCCATCCAGGGGAGAACGTTTCGGGCGCTGGGCAGATACACCCAGGACAGGGCGCCAATCTATCGCTGGGCACACACTCACTCACACAAACACACTCTATATGGGGCAATTTGGAGAACTCAATTGACCAATTGACCGGAGAACCCGGAGGAAACCCACGCGGACACGGGGAGAACATGGAAACTCCACCCAGATTGGGATTTGAACTGAGAACCCCTAGCGCTTAGCAGCGAACGTGTTAACCATTAAGCCACCATGCCACCCAATAATAATAGTAATAATAATAATAATAATAATAATAATAATAATAATCATTGACATCCATGTAATTATTTACAAGGGTGGGGGGTAATCGGGTTGGTTCCCCATGCCCATGCAGGGGAGTTTCGGGCGCTGGGCAGATACACCCAGGACAGGGCGCCAATCTATCGCTGGGCACACACTCACTCACTCATGCACACTCTATATGGGGCAATTTGGAGAACTCAATTGACCTTGATCCATATTTTTGGACTGTGAGAGGAAACCGGAGAACCCGGAGGAAACCCACGCGGACACGGGGAGAACATGGAAACTCCACCCAGATTGGGAATAGAACTTGGAATCCTTAGCGCTCAGAGAAGAACATGCCACCGTGCCACCCCTGGATTAATATACAGAGTGAGCACTAAACCGGTATCCTGTTACTTAGAACACGTAATTAAGTTCTCCGGTTTAACAGCCAGACTAAATTACATTGTGAAAAACTAGTTTTTTCATAATTTGTATATGTTTATTATATGTTTATTCGCATCTTGTAAATGCAATATGGCGTATGTGTGTCCAAGTGAATGTGATGCACTCTTGCCCCTGTCCTGAGTGTATCTGCCCAGCGCCCGAAATGTTCTCCTTTGGATGGGCATGGGGAACCACCCCTCTGACCTGAGTATAGGATTAGGTGGAGGATAATTGATGGATGGATGTAAAGAGGTATCATCTGGAGGTAGAGTCTGGTTGGGAAGGTAAAGGTTAACACCAGAAACCCATGAAACTACAATAAACATTAAAAAAAACATTTCTCCGAGCTCGGTGTGTCACTGAGTTTACCGACAGCATGACACGTTTATCAGTTCTGAAGAACAGAACCTTCAGATTTCCCCTTTAATCTTTACATATCTGAATGTCGAGCTACCAATAGTCACAATCATGGTTCTACAACAAAGACAAAATGTGCTATCTACATCTGCGTCTCAAGATGAGTACTCTCAGTTCCGAAACCGAAGGACTCGATGATACGATGAACAATATGATAATACACAAAATACAAATGCAATACAAAAGGTTCCAATCCCAATCTGGGTGGAGTTCTCCCCGTGTCCGCGTGGGTTTCCTCCGGGTTCTCTGAATTCCTCCCACAGTCCAAAAACATGGATTCAAGGTAAAGGCTCTAAATTGCCCCATATAGTGTGTGTCTGTGTGAGTGTGCCCAGCGAAACGTTCTCTCCTGGATGGGCATGGGGAACCCCCGCGACCCTAATAGAGGATAAAGTGGAAGATAATGAATAAATGAATTGATTAATTAATGAATGAATTTACCTTAAATCAGCCGGCATGGTGGCTTAGTGGTTAGCATGTTCTCCTCTCAGCACTAGAGTTTCCAGGTTCGAATCCCAATCTGGGTGGAGTTTCCATGTTCTCCCCATGTCCGCGTGGGTTTCCTCCAGGTTCTCCGGTTTTCTCCCACAGTGCAAAACCATGGATCAAGGTCAATTGAATTCTCCAAATTGCCCCATATAGAGTGTGTATGTGTGAGTGAGTGTGTGCCCAGTGATTGATTGGCGTCCTGTCCTGGGTGTATCTGCCCAGCGCCCGAAACATTCTCCCCTGGATGGGCATGGGGAACCCCCCCCACGACCCTAATATAGGATAAAGCAGAAGATAATGGATGGATGGATAACTTTGTTATGGGCAGCAGGTTGGCTTAGTGGTTAGCATGTTCTCCTCTCAGTGCAGGGGATTCCTACTTCAAATCCCAATCTGGGTGGAGTTTCCATGTTCTCCCGGTGTCCATGTGGGTTTCCTCCGGGTTCTCCGGTTTCCTCCCACAGTCCAAAAACATGGATTAAGGTCAATTTAAGTCTCCAAATTGCCCCATATAGAGTGCGTATGTGTGAGTGAGTGCCCAGCAATAGATTGGCGCCCTGTCCTGGGTGTATCTGCCCAGCGCTCGAAACGTTCTCCCTGGATGGGCATGGGGCACCCCCCACGACCCTAATAGAGGATAAAGCGGAAGATAATGGATGGATGGCTTTACCTTAAATCTATGTTTTTGGACTGTGGGAAGAACACGGAGAACCCAGAGAAAACCCAGGTGGCTATAAAGGAAACATGGAAACTCCACCCAGATTGGGATATAACTGAGGATCCCCAGCGCTGAGAGTCGGACGTGGTAACCACCCGCGCATGCTGCCTTTTATTAAAAGACATGATAATAAAATATCGTTATTGCTGATTTTTTTTCCTTAATGCACGCAGCGAATCAGGGACTGACATCAGTTTGGCATTTTCAGTCCACTTTGGTCCATTAAATCCATATCATAGCTTCCAATCAGTTCGGGAGCCAAGAAAGGCCCATTGCTAATGGTCTGTTAATTACAGCTTAATGCGGAGAAATGGCCTCCATTAAAGAGCAACATTGCTATAAAGTGGTGAGAGAGCAAGAGAGAGAGAGAGAGAGAGAGAGAGAGAGAGAGAGAGAGAGAGAGAGAGAGTAAGAAAAAGAAATGTTAACACCATTCCAACACGGCATTCCATCTGTAAATCCACACTGAAGATGCTCCGAATCCCCATCACGCCACACGTCACCCAAATCCAGACCAATTCCATTCAGATTAAATGCAGTTTATTATTAGTACACGCAAGAATCCTCATTCTGCCATGCTGCTGTAGACCTACCTCGACCGACGCCCCCTGTAGGCAGGTAAACATTTTACAGAATACCTGAAAGAAGGGAGGAGGGAGCAAAGCAGGTGAGAATCCCGTCAGCACATACAGACATGTCCGACCTCGCCTGAGCCTGAACCCGAGCCTGCGGGCCCCGAATTCCATCATCCAAACCCCGGTGAACACATAAATAGGATTTATCTCTGGCAGGAGAGCAAAGCTGAGCTGTTTTGTGTGTTTTCGAAAACACTTAGAATAATCAGGATAATTCTATTCTGCTGAGCTGGAAAGAAAAAACAGTTACTGCTGAAAAAAATAGATATAAAGGTGACGTGTGTAATGGATGGATCGCCCTATACTACAAGTTTGATGAATGTAATGTAAAAGAATTAAAAACAAACGCAAAGTCAAAAAATGAAATCTGATTCCCCAGATTTAGACAGAATTGGTGTCTTATTTGATTTTTTTTAAGAATAGAACCATCTGATCTGATTTGAAATTAATTTCTGAAGATCACCACCTTTGGAAATATTTATGGCATGTGAGCGTCTCCTGCAGCGACCCGTCCTACATGCTGAATCCTGCCACACTTTGCACTACATGTTTTTTCCGCCCTTATATATATATATATATATATATATATATATATATATATATATATATATATAGATAGATAGATAGATAGATAGATATTAAATATATACTTCAGTCATAGTACTTGGTAGGATTGGGAATCGAACCGGGGACATATATATACAGTATATATATATATATATATATATATATATATATATATATATATATATATATATATATATATATATATATATATATATATATATGTGTGTGTGTGTATATGTATGTGTATATATATATATCAGACGAGCATTAAAATCAGTAACATAAATAAAATATAAATATATATTATTTATTTTTTTATTTTTTTATTTTTTACAAGCTATCCGCAACCCCACCAGTTGAGAATCGCTGCTGTAGCGGCAAGTCAATAGCATTTTGAAAGTTTTTAAATATACTGTAGGTGTGAAACTGTGGCTTAGTGGTTAGCATGTTCGAATCCCAATCCAAAACTTCCCATATCCGCATAGGTTTCCTCCAGGTTCTCTGGTTTCTGCCCACAGTCCAGATTCAAGGTAAATTGAATGCTCTTAATTGCCCCTATAGAGTGTGTGTGAGTGTGTGTACCCAGTGATAGATTGGTAGACTTGGTTTATCTGCCCAGCACCCAACCCGTTCTCCCCGCAACTGTAGTAGAGGGTGTGTGTATATAGTAGTGTGTGTGTGTGTGTGTGTGTGTGTGTGTGTGTGTGTGTGTCCGGTTAGATTCCCGATCACACCAAGTACTATGACTGAAGCGCCCTTGGGCAAGGTACCTAATCTCAATTGCTCCCTGGGCGCCGTGTTCAAGGCTACCCACCACTCCGGGCAAACATGCTCACTTCACCAGTGTGTGTTTAAGTGTGTGTTTCACTGCATGGATGGGACAAATTCCTTTGTGTGTATGCAGAGTAAGCAAATAAATCACAGGAAACACATATATATATATATACACACACACACACACACACACACACACACATACATACACCCACTACTATACACACACACCCTCTACTACAGTTGCGGGGAGAACGGGTTGGGTGCTGGGCAGATAAGCAAAGTCTACCAATCTATCACTGAGTACACACACTCACACACACTCTATAGGGGCAATTAAGAGCATTCAATTTACCTTGAATCTGGACTGTGGGCAGAAACCAGAGAACCTGGAGGAAACCTATGCGGATATGGGAAGTTTTGGATTGGGATTCGAACATGCTAACCACTAAGCCACAGTTTCACACCTACAGTATATTTAAAAACTTTCAAAATGCTATTGACTTGCCGCTACAGCAACGATTCTCAACTGGTGGGGTTGCGGATAGCTTGTAAAAAATAAAAAAATAAAAAAATAAATAATATATATATATATTTTTATAATTAATGCTCGTCTGATTTTACCAAATACCAAAAAAGTCTGGAATGACAATAAATGACTTTTTTTTTTTACAGTCATTACCCAGACATAAAATGATTCAAACTAATCTAATTTATTACTAAAACATTTTTTATCCTGTTAAAATACTAATAAAATATTTTACATAAAAAAAAATGTGTTAATGTAAATGTAATGTTAATAATTTATATTTGATGTTACTATAAAATCACCCGCGTGGTTACGACTGTATTACTTTAAAAAAAATCACAGACCTTTGTATAAAACACTAATTCGTTTTTAGGTCCATAAAAAAATAAAGAGATAATGAACCCTCATAATAAAGCAGATCTAAGATAATCAAATCATTCTTCAGGCTTTTACTCACTGACATTCACATAATCCAGCAAATTACCTTCTTATACGCTGCCCGAGGACAAGAGGTTTGAAACCAGCATGTCTCAAATAACCAGGATTACACCCACACCCACACCCACACACAACACACACACACACACACACACACACACACACACTCAAACCCATAGACACGCACGCCTTTGAATGCATCTTGGATGATGTCATGAGCCCTGTGGCTGCTCATAGTCATCACCTGCTGAATATTGTGTGGCAGTACTTGAGGCAGAGAGAAGCAGCGGGTTCCAGAGCAGAAGAAAGAAAAAGAAACGGTATAATTACACGCCATGCCCTTTAGGATCAGAGAGAACATTAACTGGACACTTTATAGTTGCTTAATTATCTAGAGACAACATATACAATTAAGGACTGAATTCACACTTAAAATAGAAATAACTGAGCTAGAAATAACATAGTGAACCTCAATATAATATATAAATATATTAATATATATTAGATATATAATATATATTAATATATAATAGATATAAATATATAACATATTTAAGTGGGATGTCATGTCCCAATTCTAAAAGTCACATCAAGTTAACATCAAAATTGGATGGGATAGGTTTAGCCAAAGGGATGGCTAATACGCACACACACACACACACACACACACACACACACACACACTCTGGCCATTTTATTAGATACACATTCCCAGCCCCTTATAGATGGTCTTTGTGTCAATATCCATTTATCTAAATACTTTGTTAGTCCGCTTTAGTATGTTCTCTGATGATCAGGATGCCCACAGAGGCGATATCAGGGTGGTGGATGATTGTCAGTACTGCAGTGATGCTGACATGGTGGTGGTGTGTGAGTGTCTGTTGTGCTGGTCGAGTGGATCAGACACAGCAGTGCTGCTGGACAGCGAACAGTCCACCAATCAGAACATACAGGGGTCTGATCCCCTCGTACCATCATCCACCACCTTAATAATACCTGCTCCAGGAGTAAAGGGGAATAACAAAGTAAACAGAGCAACAGATGGACTACAGAATGTTTTTCTACAACTACAAAGTCAATCTCTATGGTAAGTGAAGTGACGATGAGCTGTACTTTAAATAATGACCATATATTCATATAAATATCCATCCATTATCTTCCGCTTTATCCTCCCCCATGCCCATCCAGGGGAAAAAGTTTCGGGCGCTGGGCAGATACACCCAGGACAGGGCGCCAATCCATTGCTGGGAACACACTCACCCACACAAACACATTCTATATGGGGCAATTTGGAGAATTCAATTGACTTGATCCATGCTTTTGGACTGTGGGAGGAAACTGGAGAACCCAGAGGAAACCCAAACGGACACGGGGAGCACATGGAAACTCCACCCAGATTGGGATTCGAACTGGGAATCCCTAGCACTGAGAGGAGAATGTGCTAACCACTAAGCCACCGTTCCGTCCTACATATAAATAAATAAATATATATATATATATACATACATTTTATGTTAGGCTTGGTTCTGCGTATGTTAAGAAACAGTGCCTCAATGTGTTGGTTGGATCTGAGGTTTTGCTCAGGTTTTGCTGAAAAAAAAAGGTTGGTATTTATTTCTTACATTTTATATTTACATTTGGTCATTTATTGGACGCTTTTATCCAAAGTGACTTACAAAGGTGAACACAGGGTTAATCACAACATCCCTGGAGCAATGAGGGTTAAGGGTCTTGCTCAAGGACCCACACTGGTAACGTCAGTGGACCTGGGGTTTGAACCTTCAACCTTCAGATTGATAGCCCAACACCCTGACCACTGAGCTACCGTACCCTTTCTTGGTCCTTATTGTTTACTTGCTTGGATTCCATTAAGTCACCCAGAATAAAAACTTCTCCTAAATGCTGTAAATGAAAATGACTCTACACACCAGCCAAGTCAAATGATGTTTGGAAGGTCCTTTTAACACACCATGGTCCATTTGTTTCTAACAAGATCATAATACTGTGTGAAGGTCTTTGTGTTATGTACTCTTACCATTCTCTCTCTGTAAATCAACAGCGGGTTGTTGATCTTTGTCTATTAAATGTATCTTAGAATATTATTTCAAACGCTAGATTGAGTACGATATGTACCTGACTTTATTAATCTTATCCTTTAATTAAACTCAAGTTTCATTTACTCACAGAAGGAGAGACCGGGTTCAGGAAATGAAATATCCCACACTGCACTGCCCCGTCATAAAAATGCAATAAGACCAGAGTTGTACTGACATTTGCACCAAAATGAAAGATAAATAAGTGTGTGTGCCTTCATTCAGTCGTGTCTGACCCGAAAATACATTTTACATTCTGATCCATAGAGTTTCAGTGTGAAGGTTTTTAATGCCCAGCGTTAGATTGGCGTCTCATACTGGGTGCCCAGCGCCAAAAACGTTATCCCCTGGATGGGCATGGGGAACCCCCCCTCCCCCCCCATTAAGTGGAACATAATGGACGGATGGAGGTTTTTATGATGTTGGTCAGCAACTTTTTCCTCAACTATCATTTACAAAGAAATTAGTAATTAATATACAGTACCAGTCAAAAGTTTGGACACGCCCCCTTCTTGCTCCATTATCCATTTCCATCCATTGTAGTTTTACAATTACAGACTGTAGTCCATCTGTGTTCTTTGTTGTTGTTAGTCCCCTGTTGGTTCTCTATTGGTCAGGACATCACAGAACAGGTATCATTTGGGTGGTGGATTGTTTATTGTCAGTTCTGCAGTGACACTGATGTGGTGAGGGGGTGTTAGTGCAGCAGTGCTGCTGGAGGTTCATTTAAACACCTCAGTGACACTGCTGGGATAGGAATAATGCACCAACCTAATGATACCTGCTCTGTGGTGGTACTATTGGGGTTCTGACCATTAGAACAAAGTAATGTACTGTACTGTAGAACACAAACAGATGGACTACAGAATGGAATTGTAGAACCACAAAGTCCTGACCATTAGAGAACAGAGTAAAGGGAACATCTGTGTTCTTTGTTGTTGTTAGTCCCCTGTTGGTTCTCTGTTCTCTATTGGTCAGCACATCACAGAACAGGTATCATTTGGGTGGTGGATTGTTTATTGTCAGTTCTGCAGTGACACTGATGTGGTGAGGGGGTGTTAGTGCAGCAGTGCTGCTGGAGTTTCATTTAAACACCTCAGTGACACTGCTGGGATAGGAATAATGCACCAACCTAATGATACCTGCTCTGTGGTGGTACTATTGGGGTTCTGACCATTAGAACAAAGTAATGTACTGTACTGTGAAACACAAACAGATGGACTACAGTCTGGAATTGTAGAACTACAAAGTAAAACTAATAAGTGGAACAAAAAGAGGGCGTGTCCAAACTTTTGACTGGGATTTTATATATCAGCAGGCTTTTGGTATGTGGGAAGGAACCGAGAATCGAACCTGAGACCTTCTTTATGTTAGGTGGTTGCACTAACTGCCAAATGCTAAAGGCATAATGTATGATTTTATATAATAATAGGCACGGTGGCTTAGTGGTTACCACGTTCGCCTCTCAGTGCTAGGGATTCCCGGTTCGAATCCCCATCTGGGTGGAGTTTCCATGTTCTCCCCGTGTCCGCGTGGGTTTCCTCCGGGTTCTCCGGTTTCCTCCCACAGTCCAAAAACATGGATCCAGTCAATTGAGTTCTCCAAATTGCCCCATATAGAGTGTGTCTGTGTGAGTGAGTGTGTGCCCAGCGATAGGTTGGCACCCTGTCCTGGGTGTATCTGCCCAGCGCCCGAAACGTTCTCCCCTGGATGGGCATGGGGAACCCCACTGCGACCCTAATATAGGATAAAGTGGGAGATAATGAATGAATATTTTATATAATAATAGAATTTATTTTTTAGGCTTTATTATATATATATATATATATATATATATATTCATATAGCTACTCATGTCCTATCTTGCTTTTTACCCCTTGCATCCCAGCATCATATTGACCTTACACTCACGCTGCACACCCATCGACATTTCACTGCCATTGGCTGAAGAGGCCATCAGGGTTGCCATGGTGATCCGAAACTAATAATCCCATGAGCAGAGGGAAGGGAGCAGAATAGAAGCAGAAGAATAGAACATAGTGAGGAAGGACAGGAGAGATAGAGTCGAGGAGAGCAGATAGAAATATAGGAAATGAAGGAAATAAGAGGGAGAAATGAAAAAGGGAGTGGATGGGAGAACAGAGGACAGCAGAACTAATGTGCTCCAGTTCTACTGATGACTGATAAGACAGTCAACATTCCTGTGTGGCCATGCATCACTGCGGATTACACCCAGGAGCCGAGCACTGTCTGGCCCCACACATCCCCGAATCGTGGAACGCGGGCATATGAATGTTACAAAAATACAAATATATGCTGATAATCACAAACTAATTAGTGGTGAAGTCTTCCCGTGTGTGACGACATGAAGCTGGGTTTCTATCCCGTCCTTTTTTTATTGTGTACAAAACACATAGCGTACAACGCTAAACCATAAGGTAACTTTCATATTTAGTTGTATCATTTATCATTTAAATAATTCTTATTATTATTTTATTATTTTTTATTATTTTATTATTATTATTATTATTATTATTACTAATATTATTATTATTTTATTATTCATTATTTTATTATGAGGGCGGCATGGTGGCTTAGTGGTTAGCACGTTCGCCTCTCAGCGCTAGGGGTTCTCGGTTCGAATCCCCATCTGGGTGGAGTTTCCATGTTCTCCCCGTGTCCACGTGGGTTTCCTCCGGGTTCTCCGGTTTCCTCCCACAGTCCAAAAACATGGATCAACTCAATTGAATTCTCCAAATTGCCCCATATAGAGTGTGTCTGTGTGAGTGAGTGTGTGCCCAGCGATAGATTGGTGCCCTGTCCTGGGTCTATCTGCCCAGCGCCCGAAACGTTCTCCCCTGGATGGGCATGGGGAACCCCCCCCGCGAACCTAATATAGGATAAATATTTTAGGGGCAGGAGGGTGGTTTAGTGGTTAGCATGTTCTCCTCTCAGTGCTAGGGATTTCCGGTTTAAATCCCAATCTGGAGTTTCCATGTTCTCCCCGTGTCTGCATGGGTTTCCTCTGGGTTCTCCGGTTTCCTCCCACAGTCCAAAAACATGGACCAAGGTCAATTGAATTCTCCAAATTGCCCCATATAGAGTGTGTATGTGAGTGTGTGTGTGCCCAGTGATAGATTGGCGCCCTGTCCTGGGTGTATCTGCTCAGCGCTGTCCTACACTGTTGATGCTGCCCCCCCCCACTCAAGGAGGATGAGTCCCCCACTGAGTCTTGGTCCTCACAAGGTTTCTTCCTTAAAATACCAACATAACAGGGAGTTTTTTCTTGCCACTGTCGCTTCGGCTTGCTCTTTGGGGGTTTAAAGTTATGTTATAAAACTGTAAAGCTGCTGTAAAGCTATAAAACTGTAAAGCTGCTCTATAAATAAACTACTTGAACTATATTACATCACAACTAACATTTGGTACAAATACAGGGTTTAAAAAAAGGCTGCATGGACCCACATCAGCTCGAATCAACATTGTGCTGCATAAAAAGCTCCATGGTGGAATCAGTGCGTCCCCTGAGAGCAGAACAGCGGAGGGCAGTTCTGTTTTTACCCTATCTGAAGTAGAGTAGGCTAATGAGAAACACTGAGAAACGCAGGCCTACTTCCATCGCTCTGGGTGTGTGCACATGTGCGGGTCTGTCGTCCTTTATGTCATGATGCCGATGCCGATGCCGGTCGGTCTGTTCTGCATTCTAATCTGACTCGCAAAACAATCTGCGGTCAATCAAAGAACAGAAAACTTCCACAATTGAGGACATTTTAAGTAACCACCCTTTGGGAAACATCTCAACCTTTAAGTTCTAGAGACAACAGTTCAGGAAGGGTAAGAGTACTTAACAATAATAAATCTCTCCTATTTCATTATATATATATATATATATATATATTTATTTATATAATATTATATTTACATTTAGTCATTTAGCAGAAGCTTTTATCCAAAGTGACTTACAAATGAAGGCGGCATGGTGGCTTAGTGCTTAGCATGTTCTCCTGTCGGCACTTAGGATTCCCGGTTCGAATCCCCATCTGGGTGGAGTTACCATGTTCTCCCCGTGTCCGCATGGGTTTCCTCCCACAGTCCAAAAACATGGATCAAGTCAATTGAGTTCTCCAAATTGCCCCAAATAGAGTGTGTCTGTGTGAGTGAGTGTGTGCCCAGCGATAGATTGGCGCCCTGTCCTGGGTGTATCTGCCCAGCGCCCAAAACGTTCTCCTCTGGATGGGCATGGGAACCCCCCCCCCACGACCCTAGTCTCGGGCGCTGGGCAGATAGACCCAGGACAAGGTGCCAATCTATCACCTGGGCACACACTCACTCACACAGACACACTCTATATGGGGTAATTTGGAGAATTGAATTGACCTTGGGCTTAGGGTGGCTTAGTGGTTAGCACGTTCTCCTCTCAGCACTAGGGATTCCCGGTTCGAATCCCCATCTGGGTGGAGTTTCCATGTTCTCCCCGTGTCTGCGTGGGTTTCCTCCGGGTTCTCCGGTTTCCTCCCACAGTCCAAAAACATGGATCAAGTCAATTGAATTCTCCCATATTCAAATTGCCCCATATAGAGTGTGTCTGTGTGAGTGAGTGTGTGCCCAGCGATGGATTGGCGCCCTGTCCTGGGTCTATCTGCCCAGCGCCTGAGATGTTAACGCTTTATCCAGCTTTATCAAGAGCCTAGGATAAAGCGGGAGATAATGAATGAATGAATGAATTGACCTTGAGCCATGTTTTTGGACTGTGGGAGGAAACCGGAGAACCCGGAGGAAACCCACGTGGACACGGAGAGAACATGGAAACTCCACCCAGATGGAAATTCGAACCGGAAATCCCTAGTGCTGAGAGGAGAACATGCTAACCACTAAGCCACCGTGCCACCCTTCAATGATCATTGGACGAATTGAATTATTAATCTGGTTGAACTGTTTGGTTAACCTGATATCTCTTCAGTCATAAGACAAAGACAGTTCAATTTAAATAATACTTTCTCATCCCACTCCACCCCTCAAGGTTACCTCAGCTAGTTATGCACTTCAATTCACACCAACTTCTTCACACAGATTTCATTTACAATTTAATAAAATGGGCGGCACGGTAGCTTAGTGTTTAGCACGTTCACCTCTCAGCGCTAGGGATTCCCGGTTCGAATCCCCATCTGGGTGGAGTTTCCATGTTCTCCCCGTGTCTGCGTGGGTTTCCTCCGGGTTCTCCGGTTTCCACCCACAGTCCAAAAACATGGATCAAGTTAATTGAATTCTCAAAATTGCCCCATATAGAGTGTGTCTGTGTGAGTGAGTGTGTGCCCAGCGATGGATTGGCGCCCTGTCCTGGGTCTATCTGCCCAGCGCCCGAGACGTTCTCCCCTAGATGGGCATGGGGAACCCCACCGCGACCCTAATAGAGGATAAAGTGGGAGATAATGAATGAATGAATTTAATAAAATGCACTCTTTAAGAAAATGTGTTTATTGCTGATAAAGCTTCTATTGCTTAAAGTACGACTGATTCTTGATCAGCCCTTAACTTACAACCCGGCACCCAAAATAATAAATAAAATCACAGCCCCGCTGCGGACACCCCGCCCCATAGGAGTCGGGTCCATGCCGCTCAAGGGCCAGAGAAGCTTTGGTGGGCGTCCTTATTTTCATTTCTAAAAAGGTACTGCACGGTTATATATCCACGAGCTTCACTAATGTAAGATGGGCTACGACGATCGCATCACTGTGACACTTTAAGTGTGCTAAGAAGTTCTATACGGTACATTATACTGTCAGTGTTTGTCAGCAAAGACTATACGCCTGTCGCTTTCAAATGATATACTTGTTTTATGACTAAAACACCCCAAGCTAGCGATTTTAAATGTCCATTAGGTCTTTATATGTGCACAAGTCTCAGGCTATCAGAAATCAGGGGTTCATTTTCACATCATTTGTTTAAAATGATAAGAAAAATAGAATAAAGATAAAATAAAAAGAAAATCAAATTGAATTATGTACGTACACTGTGCAAATTGAAATTATAAGAATTAGAGAACTGTACAATTGTGGACAGATAACAGATATGAGCTAAAATGGTCTAATAAGTTCATTCATTCATCATCTTCCGCTTTATCCTCTATTAGGGTCGCAGTGGGGTTCCCCATGTCCATCCAGGGACAACGTTTCGGGCGCTGAAAAGATACACCCAGGACAGGGCGCCAATCTATCATTGGGCACAAACTCACACACACATACACATTCACAAACACACTCTATATGGGGCAATTTGGAGAATTCAGTTGACCTTGATCCATGTTTTTGGACTGTGGAAGGAAACCGGAGAACCCGTAGGAAACCCACGCGGACACGGGGAGAACATGGAAACTCCACCCAGATTGGGATTCGAACCGGGAATCCCTAGTGCTGAGAGGAGAACATGTTAGCCACTAAGACACCATGTCGCATACAAACATACATCCATCCATTATCATCCACTTTATCCTCTATTAGGGTCGCGGGGGGGGGGTTTCTCATGCACATCCAGGGGAGAACATTTCGGGCGCTGGGCAGACACACCCAAGACAGGGCGCCAATCTATCGCTGGGCACACACCCACTCACACAGACACACTCTATATGGGGCAATTTGAAGAACTCAATTGACTTGATCCATGTTTTTGGACTGTGGGAGGAAACCGGAGAACCCGGAGGAAACCCACGCAGACATGGGGAGAACATGGAAACTTCACCCAGATGGAGATTCGAACCGGGAATCCCTAGTGCTGAGAGGAGGACGTGCTAACCACTAAACCACCGTACCGTTTTATAAGTTAAAAGTTATAATATATAAACAGCAGTCCGTGCACATCAAGGCCTTAATTGCAGGATTTGGGAATGCACCTGTATTTGGATTTAACTTAACCAAACAGCTCGGATTATATCTGCCATAATTATATACACATACACCGACATGTGTTTCCATTCTGCCAACCGCACACAAACACACATGAGATAGATACAGTACATACACTATGTAATTAGACAATTACCTTATAATCGGACGCAGAGACGTGAATAAAGGATAACGCTCATGTGAGAATGGCAGATGTGTGAAGTCAAATATTTTTTACAAACTGCAAGACTAACATTTCATCCATCCATCCATTATTTTCCACTTTATCCTCTACGAGGGTCACGGGGGGGTTCCCCATGCCCATCCAGGGACAACGTTTCGGGCGCTGGGCAGATAGACCCAGGACAGGGCGCCAATCTATCACTGGGCACACACTCACTCACACATACACACTAACAAACACATTCTATATGGGGCAATTTGGAGAATTCAGTTGACCTTGATCCATGTTTTTGGACTGTGGGAAGAAACCGGAGAACCCAGAGGAAACCCACATGGACAAGGGGAGAACATGGAAACTCCACCCAGATGGGGATTCGAACCTGGAATCCCTAGTGCTGAGAGGAGAACATGGTAATTACTAAGCCACCCATCCATCCATCCATTATCTTCCGCTTTATCCTATATTAGGGTCGCGGGGGGGGGGGGGAAGAACGTTTGGGCAGGGCAGATTTTGCAGATTTGCGCTGGGCAGATACACCCAGGACAGGACACCAATCTATCGCTGGGCACACACTCACTCACACCCACACACTCTATATGGGGCAATTTGGAGAACTCAATTGACTTGATCCATGTTTTTGGACTGTGGGAGGAAACCGGAGAACCCGGAGGAAACCCACGCGGACACGGGGAGAACATGAAAACTCCACCCAGATGGGGATTCGAACCGGGAATCCATAGTGCTGAGAGGAGAACGTGCTGACCACTAAGCCACCGTGCCGCCTTTCCTTAAATTAATAAGAGATAATTAGTGAAGATGGCTGGAATGATGTTTGGTGGCTATAAATTCAATGACATTTTTGAAATGAGAATCAGAATCACCTCGTTTTATGGTACACATACATGAAGTTGTCTCTTGGCGAGACTGGTTATTCGCCAAGTCACGTTTTTAACAAACAGCGTGAAGAGGAGCACGTTCTCTGGTCTACTGTGAGAGCCGGATGTCCCACTGGACCGTGTTCATATGTGATGCCTGCGCGCTGCAGGGCTGACACGTTCAGAGAGAATTACAGCCTGAATGTTACAGTGTGATGGACAGATGAGGACACTTTATCAGACAGAAGGGAGCAAAACAGAGAGGGAACGTGTCTTTAACCAATTCATCTGGACTGGAAACTCAAACGAGGAATTTAAAGGACATCAGTGTCACTGAACAGAAGAAACCAGTGTAGTGTTTCTCACCCAATGATTTTAAAGCAACGTACAAAGGACAGAGAGTTCGTGATCACGGGACAAAACCTTAAATTGTAGGAGCGACCATCGCATCTTCATCTAGAAGGGTTTATGACTGATGGTTTAAATAAAAAAGCTTTGAGGATAACGTTGCAAACCATATGAATAATATTTCAACTCAATCTCTCTATAAGAGGAATCCATCCATCCCTCCATTATCTTCCGCTTTATCCTCTATTAGGGTCGCGGGGGGGGGGGGGGGGGGGGGGGGGGGGGGGGGGGGGGTTGGTTCCCCATGCCCATCCAGGGGAGGACGTTTCGGGCGCTGGGCAGATACACCCAGGACAGGGTGCAAATCTATCGCTGGGCACACACTCTCTCACACAGACACACTCTATATGGGGCAATTTGGAGAACTCAATTGACTTGATCCATGTTTTTGGACTGTGGGAGGAAACCGGAGAACCCGGAGGAAACCCACGCAGACAAGGGGAGAACATGGAAACTCCACCCAGACTGGGATTCAAACCAGGAATCCCTAGTGTTGAGAGGAGAACATGCTAACCACTAAGCCGCCGTGCCGCCTCCTACAAAGTCACTAACGTTAACAATACATCCAAACATCCATCCATTTATCATCTTCCACTTAATCCTCTATGGGGAGGGGGGGGGGGGGACAGGTCGCTGGGCAGGGGAGGGAGTACTCCACAGACACACTCTATATGGGCCAATTTGGAGAACTCAATTGACTTGATCCATTTTTTTGGACTGTGGGAGGAAACCGGAGAACCCGGAGGAAACCCACGCAGACACGAGGAGAACATGGAAACTCCACCCAGATTGGGATTCGAACCGGGAATCCCTAGTGCTGAGAGGAGAACGTGCTAACCACTAAGCCACCGTGCCGCCTATAAGAGGAATCCATCCTCTGAAAAAAAAATACTGTGAAATAGCAAATACAGAAATACAGCCAGAATAAAGGTATATTAAGATATATATATATAATAAGAATAAGATAAGATATAAGAATAAGATATATATAAATATATAGAGATATATTAAAAAACACTGCCTATATAAAAATATACACTATTTGCAAGATAATGGAAAATGGAAGATAATGGATGGATGGATTACTAATAGGTTCCATAGTGAGACATGAATGTACCACAATATATTGTATGGAGAACAAATATTCTCAAATTGCCCCATATAGAGTGTGTTTGTGTGAGTGAGTGTGTGCCCAGCGATAGATTGGCGCCCTGTCCTGGGTGTATCTGCCCAGTGCCTGAAACGTTCTCCCCTGGATGGGTATGGGGAACCCCCCCGCGACCCTGATAGAGGATAAAGTGGAAGATAAGGGATGGATGGATGGATGCATGTGTGTGTCCTGGGTCCTGGGTGTATTTGCCCTGCGCCCTAGTCCCTAGATTAGGATTAATCAGAAGTAAATGAGATGATTGGGGCGGCACGGTGGCTTAGTGGTTAGCACGTTCGCCTCTCAGCGCTAGAGATTCCCGGTTCGAATCCCCATCTGGGTGGAGTTTCCATGTTCTCCCCGTGTCCGTGTGGGTTTCCTCCGGGTTCTCCGGTTTCCTCCCACAGTCCAAAAACATGGATCAAGTCAATTGAATTCTCAAAATTGCCCCATATAGAGTGTGTTTGAGTGAGTGAGTGTGTGCTCAGCGATGGATTGGCGCCCTGTCCTGGATGTATCTGCCCAGCGCCCGAGACGTTCTCCCCTGGATGGGCATGGGGAACCCCACCGCGACCCTAATAGAGGATAAAGCGGGAGATAATGAATGAATGAATGAATGAGATGATTTACTAAACATTAAAGTTGGAACACATTTCATCTTCATTAAGACTGCATTATACAGCTGGGAGTGATCCATCAGCGGCACGGTGGCTTAGTGTTTAGCATGTTCTCCTCTCAGCACTAGGGATTCCCGGTTCGAATCCCAATCTGGGTGGAGTTTCCATGTTCTCCCCGTTTCCAAATGGGTCTCCTCTGGGTTCTCCGATTGCCTCCCACAGTCCAAAAACATGGATTCAAGTTAAATTGAAAGCTGTAAATTGCCCCATATAGAGTGTGTCTGTGTGAATGAGTGTGTGCCCGGTAATAAATCTGCCCAGTGTCCAAAACCCTGGATGAACATCAGGAACCCCCCCCCCCCCCCCATGATCCTGGTAGAGGATTAAGCGGGAGATAAGATGAGATGAGATCACTTTGATTCTGAAAATAATTATCTTTAAAACTCACATACAGTAGCAGCCAAACGTTTGGCCACGCCCCCTTTCTGCTCCACTTATTGTCCACGTTCTCAGTTCCACGTCCTGTAAAGATGGACTTTGTAGTTCTACGATTCCAGACTGTAGTCCATCTGTTTGTGTTCTATAGTACATACTGTGTACGTCCCCTTTACTCTGTTCTAATGGTCAGAACCCCAATAGCACCACAGAGCAGGGATTATTTGGTTGGTGCATTAATCCTATCCCAGCAGTGTCACTGAGGTGTTTAAATGAACCTCCAGCAGCACTGCTGCACTAACACCCCCTCACCACATCAGTGTCACTGCAGAACTGACAATAAACAATCCACCACCCAAATGATACCTGTTCTGTGATGCTCCTGACCAATAGAGAACAGAGAACCAACAGGGGACTAACAACAACAAAGAACACAGATGGACTACAGTCTGTAATTGTACGACTATCTATATGGTAAGTGGAGGAAATAGATAATGGAGCAAGAAGGGTGCAGTATAAACCACCCAAAAACATAGAACATACACACATGTACCGTTCTATGCACTAATCGTCTCCATCAGGAGACAGAACACCGAGCTCTAACTCTGTGGCGTCTAACTGGGACAAAATAATAGCCGGTTTCCTGATTATGAGCACCGACGTAATGCGCATGCTCAGATCTGTTCTGTAAGACTGTAAGATAAGGACGAGCAAATTACCCCATAATGTTCCTAAGCCGAGGCTTCATACGTTCTCGACCCCCTTTATATCAAAGACATGTTGTGCTTTTTACCCAAACCAGCGCTCATTACCCAATGAGTGCTGTTAAACTTAAAGAACAAAGACAGAGCCAGGATGTTAAAGCCAACTGGGGCAAAAGACTGTGACAGCGAGGACTGCAGAGTCCAACATTACACTGAAATAGTGCATTAGAACCCAAAATCCCTTTAGGTTCTAAAATAAATGCTCCAATGAAAGAAATACTATGGTTTATAATGATATATAAGGAATACTAAGCTGGTTAGCATGTTCTCCTCTCAGCAATAGGGATTCCCGGTTCGAATCCCAATCTGGGTGGAGTTTCCATGTTCTCCCCGTGTCCGTGTGGGTTTCCTCCAGGTTCTCCGGTTCACTCCCACAGTCCAAAAACATCTATTCAATGTCAATTGAATTCTCCAAATTGCCCCATATAGAGTATGTGAGTGAGTGTGTGCCCAGCGATAGATTGGCACCCTGTCCTGGATGTATCTGCCCAGCGCCCCAAATGTTCTCCCCTTGGATGGGCATGGGGAACCCGCCTGCAACCCTAGTAGAGGATAAAGCAGAAGATAATGGATTGATGAATTAATTAATGGTTTGTTATTGTAGGCGGCACGGTGGCTTAGTGGTTTGCATGTTCTCCTCTCAGCACTGGGAATCCAGTTTCGACTCCCAATCTGGGTGGAGTTTTCATGTTCTCCCCGTGTCCACGTGGGTTTCCTCCAGGTTCTCCGGTTTCCTCCCACAGTCCAAAAACATGGATTCAAGCTAAATTAGTTGCTCCATATTGCCCCTACATAGTGTGTGTTTAAGTGAATGTGTGCCCAGCGACAGACTGGTGCCCTGTAATGGGTATCTGCCCTTCTTGCAAGCGCCGAACAAAAGTTCCCCATGCTCATCCAGGGGAGAACGTTTCGGGTGCTGGGCAGATACACCCAGTACAGGGCACCAATCTATCGCTGGGCACACACTCACTCAAATACACTCTATATGGGGCAATTTTGGAGAATTCAATTGACCTTGATCCATGTTTTTGGACTGTGGGAGGAAACTGGAGAACCTGGTGGAAACCCAGGTGGACACGGGGAGAACATGGAAACTCCACCCAGATTGGGATTCGAACCGGGAAACCCTAGTGCTGAGAGGAGAACATAGTAACCACTATTATGTTGTTAAATTCACAATTTGACATCGAAACCTGCCGACAGACTCGCCTGAGCACCAGGTTATGAGAAGGTCACGCTTCTGAGAGACTCTCGTTTTGACAGAACAGCCATCTTTAGAACTATCACCTGTATTTTGCTTTGAGCGTCCAGCTGCACTCTATCATTTACTGTCTTTAAACCCCCAGCTTGATGGTGCGAGAGATTAGTGAACTTCCAGCTGCTAATCCGCCAGCCAAATCCACTAGCTGGAGATTTCCCAGCAGGCAGCACAGCAGAAAATTAAAGATCAGCACTCTGATCTTCCAGGTCGGCTTGGTGTTTCTGAAGAATATTTAGATAAGAGCATGTGGAAGCCTAAGCCCGCTGATGGGATGTGGATTCTACAGGTCACCCGGCCCTTAGACGCAACATGAAACCAGACGGAGATCTGTTGATCAGTCGTAACACAACTGCTGTTGTTCAGTCAAAGCAACGCAAGACATGAGTATACTGTAGCTATACACAGAATCAGTTTATCATCAAGTCAATGAACTATATTATCAACTCATTATCACAAATATTTATAAATGAAACTTAATCTTAATGCTCCATTATCCATTGCCTCCACTTATATAGCTGGACTTTGTAGTTTTACAATTACAGACTGTAGTCCATCTGTGTTCTTTGTTGTTGTTAGTCCCCTGTTGGTTCTCTGTTCTCTATTGGTCAGGAGCATCACAGAACAGGTATCATTTGGGTGGTGGATTGTTTATTGTCAGTTCTGCAGTGACACTGATGTGGTGAGGGGGTGTTAGTGCAGCAGTGCTGCTGGAGGTTCATTTAAACACCTCAGTGACACTGCTGGGATAGGAATAATGCACCAACCCAATAACCCCTGCTCTGTGGGGGTACTATTGGGGTTCTGACCATTAGAACAGAGTAAAGGGGACGTACACAGTATGTACTGTAGAACACAAACAGATGGACTACAGTCTTCACAGGAAGTGGAACTGAAAACCTGGACAATAAGTGGAAGGGATGGCCACTTTTTGTAATGATGCTGCATACAAAAAATGTCACTTAGTATTCCTTCCATCCATATCTATGGATGGGGGGGGGGGGGGAGAACGTTTCAGGCGCTGGGCAGATACACCCAGGACAGGGCACCAATCTATCGCTGGGCACACACTCACCCACACAGACACACGCTATATGGGGCAATTTGGAGAACACAATTGATCTTGATCCATGTTTTTGGACTGTGGGAGGAAACTGAAGAACCCGGAGGAAACCCACGAGGACACGGGGAGAACCTGAAACTCCACCCAGATTGGGATTCGAACCGTATCCCTAGAGCTGAGAGGAGAACATGCTAATCAGCTTAGTATTCCTTATGCATCAAATTTCCAGATTGTAATGATTGGGATTTGTTCGTCACCACACACATGCCTATCCTGACTGGATCTTTCACTGGGAATCAATATCTAACACACACACACACACACACACACACACATACACACACACACACACATACACACACACACACACACACACACACACACACACACACATACACACACACACACACATACACACACACACACACACACACACACACACACACAAACAGTTTTGTAGAAAGAGAAATAAAAGCACGCGAGACTCGGGCGATACTTCTCTCAGCCGGTGCCACCCTCCTTCCCATTAAAGTGTTGACGGCTAGCGGATACTCGTTTGCCTCTCTACCTCCACCCGCCTTTCCCCTCCTCACACCGTCACTGACAAAACCATCAGTCACTCACTGAAACACACCCTCACACGCATCATCAATCTGCCATCAGCAAGCCATTGGAGAACACGGCCGATCAGCGGGCGAGCGCGGTTCAAAGGGTGTTCATCAGGCGAGAGGAGGGCCTGTTTGTCAAACACCGAAGAGGAATGGACAAGCACAAGGACACGAAGACGAATGTCAACGTGCTATCTGGGGACAACGCCTAGCTGCGGACGGCGCTGACAGGCGCGTTTAGAAACGCAGTATTATTGGTAGTTTGTGCTGACATATACCGCAGTATATCTAAAATATGTCCGACATCATTCCAACAGCACCTGCCTTTCAGCGTCCACTTCCCCAAGACGGGATGGGAGAGGACTCGGAAAGGTCAAATGTAAATAATGACGTCCGTGGAGTGTAATTAAGTGCATTTACTCCGGCACTCGAGAGAGCAAATTGTTTGCGGGAGAGGAAACGGAGGGAGGTTCTTTGCCCTTGATGCAGAGGGGGGGTGATATCCATCTCATTTCTGCCCATTTCGCGAGTTATCCCTGAGGAGGAGTCTGTGGAGCTGAAATCTCATTCTGTAGGAGGTCGGGAAGCGCAGGAAACGCATCCGGAACGTTTTGCTAATTAAAATGTGGTTGATTTCAGGTGCAGTTGTTAGGAATCTGAATTATTGGCTGAATCAAACACGATTAGCAGCAACGTTTGGGTGATGGGGGGGGGGGGGGGGGTTCCCCATGCCCATCCAGGGGAGAACGTTTCAGGCGCTGGGCAGATACACCCAGGACAGGATGCCAATCTATCACTGGGCACACACTCACACACACAGACACACTCTATATGGGGCAGCTTGGAGAATTCAATTGACCTTGATCTATTTTTTCGGCATGTGGGAGGAAACCGGGGGGGGGGGGGGGTTCCCCATGCCCATCCGGGGGAGAACGTTTCGGGCGCTGGGCAGATACACCCAGGACAGGGTGCCAATCTATCGCTGGAGACACACTCACTCACACAGACACACTCTATATGGGGCAATTTGGAGAATTCAATTGACCATGATCCATGTTTTTGGACTGTGGGAGGACACGGGGGGGGGGGGGGGGGGGGGGGGGGGGTTCCCCATGCCCATCCAGGGGAGAACGTTTCGGGCGCTGGGCAGATACACCCAGGACAGGGTGCCAATCTATCACTGGGCACACACTCACACACACAGACACACTCTATATGGGGCAACTTGGGGAATTCAATTGACCTTGATCTATTTTTTCGGCATGTGGGAGGAAACCAGGGGGGGGGGGGGGGCGGTTCCTCATGCCCATCCAGGGGAGAACGTTTCGGGCGCTGGGCAGATACACCCAGGACAGGGTGCCAATCTATCGCTGGACACACACTCACTCACACAGACACACTCTATATGGGGCAATTTGGAGAATTCAATTGACCTTGATCCATGTTTTTGGACTGTGGGAGGAAACCGGAGAACCCGGAGGAAACCCACGTGGACACGGGGAGAACATGGAAACTCCACCCAGATTGGGATTCGAATTGGGAATCCCTAGTGCTGAGAGGAGAACATGCTAACCACTAAGCCACCGTGCCGCTGATGGATCACTCCCAGCTGTATAAAGAACTTTCATCAACGTGGGACGCGCAATGCAGTCTTAATGAAGATGAAATGTGTTCCAACTTTAATGTTTAGTGAATCATCTCATTTACTTCTGATTAATCCTAATCTAGGGACTAGGGCGCAGGGCAGATACACCCAGGACAGGGCGTCAATCCATCGCTGGGCACACACTCACATAGACACATGCATCCATTATCTTCCGCTTAATCGTTTATTAGGGTCACGGATGGGGGGGGGGGTTCCCTATGTCCATCCAGGGGAGAATGTTTCGGGCGCTGGGCAGATACACCCAGGACAGGGCGCCAATCTATCCCTGGCCACACACTCACTCACACAGACACACTCTATATGGGGCAATTTGGAGAATATTTGTTCTCCATACAATATCTTGTGGTACATTCACGTCTCACTATGGAACCTATTAATAATCCATCCATCCATTATCTTCCGCTTTATCCTCTACTAGGGTTGCGGGGGGGTTCCCCGTGTCCATCCAGGATGCCACACTCACTCACACAGAGACGCACACAGACACACTCTATATGGGGCAATTTGGAGAATTCAATTGACCTTGATCCATGTTTTTGGACTGTGGGAGGAAACCTGAGAACCCGGAGGAAACCCACGTGGACACGGGGAGAACATGGAAACTCCACCCAGGTTGGGATTCGAATCTCCTCATATGGTGGAACTGCCGGCTCTTTGGGATGGGTCATCAGCGCCTCCTGTTGGACCCTGTTTGCCATTAGTGTTGGTCTGTTGCAGCTGTGTGTGTTCTTCTTGCAATTAGTTCTTTTGTCCTAGTAACGCCGTTTAATCGGGGTCAGCTGTGTTTTCCCGTCATGAGACTTACCTCCATCCATCCATTATCTTCCACTTTATCCTATATTAGGGTTCCCCATGCCCATCCAGGGGAGAACGTTTCGGGCGCTGGGCAGATACACCCAGGACAGGGCGCCAATCTATCACTGGGCACTCACTGACTCACACAGACACACTCTATATGGGGCAATTTGGAGAACTCAATTGACTTGATCCATGTTTTTGGACTGTGGAAGGAAAGCAGAGAACCCATGTGACTGACCTATATGATAAAATACCCAAATATCCTGTTGGAACATTGTTTTGGGTTATGGTGGTGTCCTGTCGCGTCCTTTGGCTGTGTTTCACCCGGTGTCGTCTGCATTAAAAACTACTCTTAAACCTTCAACGGTCTGGATTCTGTCCTCTCGAGCCGTCTCTAGGTATCGGCTGATCGGAACACCAAGAGTATCAATAGTTCTAAGTAGCAAAGTCCAATTTTATTGGATGCTACAGTATGACAAAAGTGTGTGTGTGTGCTTTAAAAAGCCGATTTAAAAAAAAAAGTCTTGACAGACATTATTAAGTATGACATGTCTTTCGGGGAATGCACTTCCAGCAACCAAAGGTCTCCATGAAAATGTCCATGGTTCCGTTCGCATTAGAATGACAGTTAAGAGGACACAGGTTTGGCTCTCGGCCAGAATGTCTACTGGGTAATTCAAGCAAGAGTCCGAGCTTCTGCGCTCAGATCAGTCGAGAGGACGGGAAAAGAGATGGAAAGCATGGCTGCGGTCCAGCATGGCTTTCTCAGAGTCTGCAGAACAGCTTTGCAACCATTTCCTCAGACACCAGAACTCACTCTCAGCGCAGAGATAACGCTGCAACAATGTTCAGGAATTTTACAGTTAAAAAAAAAATGAGGGAGGTAAACAACTGGTGGCTTTGTTTCTCTCTTGTCACGACTTGCTGAAAGGAATTCAAGGGTTATAATCTAGAACTGGGGCGGCAGGGTGGCTTAGTGGTTAGGACGTTCTCCTCTCAGCACTAGGGATTCCTGCTTCAAATCCCAATCTGGATGGAGTTTCCATGTTCTCCCCGTGTCCGCATGGGTTTCCTCCGGGTTCTCCGGTTTCCTCCCACAGTCCAAAAACATAGATCAGGTCAATTGAGTTCTCCAAGTTGCCCCATATAGAATGTGTATGAGTGTGAGTGAGTGTGTGCCCAGCGATAGATTGGCGCCCTGTCCTGGGTGTATCTGCCCAGCGCCCGAAACATTCTCCCCTGGATGGGCATGGGGAACCCCCCCCCCCCCCCCACAACTCTAATATAGGATAACGTGGAAGATAATGAATGAATGAAGAAACTAGAACTGGGGTGGCAGGGTGGTTTAGTGTTTAGCACGTTCTCCTCTCAGCGCTAGGGATTCACGGTTGAATCCTAATCTAGGTGGAGTTTCCATGTTCTCCCTGTGTCCATGTGGGTTTCCTCTGGGTTCTCTGGTTTCCTCTATCCTCTACTAGGGTTGCGGGGGGTTCCCCATGTCCATCCAGGGGAGAATGTTTTGGGCGCTGGGAAGATACACCCAGGACAGGGCGCCTCACTCACTCACACACACACACTCACACAAACACACTCTATATGGGGCAATTTGGAGAAACCGGAAAACCCAGAGGAAACCCACGCGGACACGGGGAGAACATGGAAACTCCATCCAGATTGGGATTCGAACCTCCTCACATGGTGGTACTGCCGGCTCTTTGGGATGGGTCATCAGCGCCTCCTGTTGGACCCTGTTTGCCATTAGTGTTGCTCTGTTGCAGCTGTGTGTGTTCTGAAAGGAATTCAAGGGTTTTAAACTATTCCAGGTTCGAATCCCCATCTGGGTGAAGTTTCCATGTTCTCCCCGTGTCCACGTGGGTTTCCTCCGGGTTCTCCGGTTTCCTCCCACAGTCCAAAAACATGGATTAAGGTCAATTGAGTTCTCCAAATTGCCCCATATAGAGTGTGTTTGTGTTAGTGAGTGAGTGTCCAGCGATAGATTGGCGCCCTGTCCTGGGTGTATCTGCTCAGCGCCCGAAACGTTCTCCCCTGGATGGGCATGGGGAACCCCCCCCCCCCTCACGACCCCAATATAGGATAAAGCTGAAGATAATGGATGGATGGATATTCTTTTTTTATTGTAATCACACTACAATCTTCCACATTCCATACCCGCCTCTCTATATGTCGCATTAAACCTTTTGTTCCCCAACATGCCCATACCCATGGTGCCTCATATTTCGTCTCCCGTCTTTCCTCTTTCTCAACTCCAACCCCTCCCCCGACGTCTATCCGCTATCTTCCTTCTTATAAGCCGTAGAATGGTTTGTGAAGGAAGAATAAATTGCTTGCCCTCTTGGTTCAAAACCAATTCTTGTTGGCAGCCATCTTTGCATTAGCCACTTGATAAGCAGTGCAAATGTCATGGGCTGCTACTGAAAGCTTGTCATTTAACTTGCTCAAACACACCACACTGGCATTTGCCTGTCGAAAATACCCCCCATACACACGTGTGTAACACCCAACACACCACAATGATGACGAACACCTAAGACTTGGTTCCATTTGTAGTTTCAGGGCATTTGCTGGTTGGTTTTTGCTTCTTAACCACAATCCTGAGACTCATCAGTCTTAGAAAGCCAATATTATGTTAGTATTCTTATAATTAAAGAATAAATATTTTGTTTGGGGCGGCACGGTGGCTTAGTGGTCAGAACATTCGCCTCTCAGCACTAGGGATTCCCGGTTCGAATCCCCATCTGGGTGGAGTTTCCATGTTCTCCCCGTGTCCATGTGGGTTTCTTCCGGGTTCTCCGGTTTCCTCCCACAGTCCAAAAACATGAATCGAGTCAATTGAGTTCTCCAAATAGCCCCATATAGAGTGTGTCTGTGTGAGTGAGTGTGTGCCCAGGGATAGGTTGGCGTCCTGTCCTGGGTGTATCTGCCCAGCGCCCGAAAAGTTCTTCCCTTGGATGGGCATGGGGAACCCCCCGTGACCCTAATAGAGGATAAAGCAGAAGATAATGTATCGATGAATTAATTAATGGTTTGTTATTGTAGGCGGCATGGTGGCTTATTGGTTAGCATGTTCTCCTCTCAGCACTAGGGTTTCCCGGTTCGAATCCCAATCTGGGTGGAGTTTTCATGTTCTCCCGGTGTCCACGTGGGTTTCCTCTGGGTTCTCTGGTTTCCTCCCACAGTCCAAAAACATGGATTAAGGTCAAGTGAATTCTCCAAATTGCCCCATATAGAGTGTGTTTGTGTGAGTGAGTGTGTGCCCAGCGATAGATTGGCGCCCTGTACTGGGTGTATCTGCCCAGCGCCCGAGACGTTCTCCCCTGGATGGGCATGGGAACCCCCCCACGACCCTAATATAGGATAAAGCAGAAGATAATGGATGGATGGATATTCTGTTTATTACATGAATCTGAACATCTCGGTCATGATGTCCTTGTTATGTTGCTTGTTATGTCTCTGTCTGTCTTGTTTTGGTTAGCTGTCTGCTATACTTACACACAGGGTCGCAAGTTTAGTATTACAGTACTAGACAAACGTTTGTCCATGTTCTCAGTTCCACTTCCTGTAAAGCTGGACTTTGTAGTTCTACAATTCCAGACTGTAGTCCATCTGTTTGTGTTCTACAGTACATACTGTATACGTCCCCTTTACTCTATTCTAATGGTCAGAACCCCAATAGTACCACCACAGAGCAGGGGTTATTGGGTTGGTGCATTATTCCTATCCCAGCAGTGTCACTGAGGTGTTTAAATGAAACTCCAGCAGCACTGCTGCACTAACACCCCCTCACCACATCAGTGTCACTGCAGAACTGACAATAAACAATCCACCACCCAAATGATACCTGTTCTGTGATGCTCCTGACCAATAGAGAACAGAGAACCAACAGGGGACTAACAACAACAAAGAACACAGATGGACTACAGTCTGTAATTGTAAAACTACAAAGTCCATCTTGGGCGCTGGGCAGATACACCCAGGACAGCTGGGCACACACTCACTCACACAAACACACTCTATATGGGGCAATTTGGAGAATTAATTTACCTTGATCCATGTTTTTGGGAAACCGGAGAACCTGAATGATACCCACGTGGACAGGGGGAGAACATGGAAACTCCACCCAGATTGGGATTCGAACCTGGATCCCCAGCACTGAGAGGAGAACATGCTAACCACTAAGCCACCATGCCACCGGGCTTTAAGTTTAAATGTATGGAATACATTGTTCTCTCTAAATGATCGTATATTTAAAAATAACACGTTATTTTTAATATAGATCAGTTTGTATAGAGGGCGGCACGGTGTCTTAGTGTTTAGCATGTTCTCCTCTTAGCAGAAGAGATTCCAATCCCAATCTGGGTGGAGTTTCCATGTTCTCCCCGTGTCCGCGTGGGTTTCCTCCGGGTTCTCCGGTTTCCTTCCACAGTCCAAAAACATGGATCAAGGTCAATTGAATTCTCCAAATTGCCCCATATAGAGTGTTTCTGTGTGAGTGAGTGTGTGCCCAGCGATAGATGGGCGCCCTGTCCTGGGTGTATCTGCCCAGCGCCCGAGACGTTCTCCCCTGGATGGGCATGGGGAACCCCCCCACGACCCTAGTAGAGGATAAAGTGGAAGATAATGGATGGATGGATGGATGGGATGTGTTTGTATACTTTGCAGTTGGCAGTGTTGATCTGCCTCGTTCTCATTCGCGGTGTTTAATCAGTGGCAGTGGGAAGCAGCTGTACACTGTTTACTGCTCTTTGTAGACCTAGTAATCCGTGTGAAGGTTAACTGAGCCTGCCTGCATTACACACGCCATATTAAAACAGCACCATGTATTATATATGCACCAGCCCGGCACAATTTAATTTCATAATAGATGGATTACTACAGATAAAAGCAAACATTGGGCCTTTTTTCTCCCCACCTGATGTGATGAAGCCGCTCTGTTTCGCCTAAAGGGCCACGGGATGGGCTTGTGAGGCCGACGTAATCATAATTGACTGGGTTCCAATAAACCAAGGGAGTCATGCATAATTAATGTTATTTATTTGCGCCTACCTAAACGTAAATGAGGTTGATTCAATATGACCTCCATCAACGGCGTCACGGCTACTTATACACACAGCACAACCTCATATTGGTGGGAGAGGTTTTTCGCTCTGCGGCACGGTGGCTTAGCATGTTCTCCTCTCAGCACTAGGGATTCCCGGTTGGAATCCCAATCTGGGTGGAGTTTCCATGTTCTCCCCGTGTCCACGTGGGTTTCCTCCGGGATCTCCGGTTTCCTCCCACAGTCCAAAAACGTGGATCAAGGTCAATTGAATTCTGCAAATTGCCCCATATAGATAACTAGACAATGTGGGACACCAATGCATCAAGGTAGTCTAAAATAACTTTAAAAAAAAGAAACGTCTCTATTCTGCCCCTTTAGCAAATAACAGACGGCAAATACAGTAAAAACATAATATATATATATATATATTAATTCTTTCATTCATTCATTATCTTCCACTTTATCCTCTATTAGGGTCATGGTGGGGTTCCCCATGCCCATACAGGGGAGAACGTCTCGGGCGCTGGGCAGATACACCCAGGACAGGGCACCAATCCATCGCTGGGCACACACTCACTCACACAGACACACTCTATATGGGGAAATTTTTGAGAATTCAATTGACTTGATCCATGTTTGTGGACTGTGGGAGGAAACCGGAGAACCCAGAGGAAACCCACGCAGACACGGGGAGAACATGGAAACTCCACCCAGATGGGGATTCGAACCGGGAATCCCTAGCGCTGAGAGGCGAACATGCTAATTACTAAGCCACCGTGCCGCCATAATATATATATATATATATATATATACATACACATACATATATATACACACACACACACGTGTACAATTAAAGAGAACACACAGTTCTTTAATGTGCTTTAAAAATGGTATGACTTTCCTATATTTATCCATACAGAATATGTATATAAATCTTCTATATCTTATTTAAATGTACCTTAACTTAACATGTGTCCGTGTTCCCGATTGGTTGACATTCAAACAGCCCGCCTCTCCCCTGATAACAGACAACACAGCCATCTATCCATTATCTTCCGCTTTATCCTCTATTAGGGTCGCGGTGTGGTTCCCCATGCCCATCCAGGGGAGAACGTTTTGGGCGCTGGGCAGAAACACCCAGGACAGGGCGCCAATCTATCACTGGGCACACACTCACTCACACAGACACACTCTATATGGGGCAATTTGGAGAACTCAATTGACTTGATCCATGTTTTTGGACTGTGGGAGGAAACCGGAGAACCCGGAGAAAACCCACGTGGACACGGGGAGGACATGGAAACTCCACCCAGATTGGGATTCCAACCGGGATCCCTAGTGCTGAGAGGAGAACATGCTAACCACTCAGCCACCGTGCCGCCCCACAGCCATCTAATGCCAGATTATAAAACACGCATTTCCAAACTGCAGTCTGTCTTTCAATAAGGATGCAGGACAACGTCTCAATTTGCGGGACGTGTGAAAAGTAATGAAATTGCGTGACTGTCCGGCCCAAAGCGGTACATTTGGTCACCCCAACCCTAGTAGAGGATAAAGCAGAAGATAATGGATAGATGGATTGTTGTTTTTCGCCCCCGCACCTTTTCATGTTGACCTTTTCCGCATTGGTTGTTACATTTCGGAGGTCGGAGTCGGCCGATCGCTGAGAGCAACGAGCAAAAGGTCTAGGAACGAGTCGAGAATCCAATTCCTGCAGTCGCCGTGTGACCTTTCGCAGAAGCGTCGTCCCTTTCTCATTGCCGCTCGGAGATTAATGTTCTCGCAATATCAAACCAATGCCCGCTTGTCCCCCCCCCGCTGCCTTCAACGACCTTCCATGCCTGCTGGCCTTCACTAATTCCGGCCCTGAGATTAAGCTACAGGATAATGGAAAGGATTGGCGCACCTTATTTCCACGGCCGCGCCGACAAAAGCAGGTCGTTTATGATCAACAGAAAGCCCTGCGTTTGATAGAAAATTGATTCGGGAAGATGGGATTTTCGATTTCTCGCATTAGATGCTGGATTAGAGCCGTCTCACTTAACTGATAACGGTTTTTCGTTCGTTCGCGGAAATGCTTCTCCTCAAAGCCACACGTTTTTGGACCAACAACTTTTAGCCCGACTCTGCATTCACATCATATTGCATTTGGTTCATTCCATCCATCCATTATCTTCCGCTTTATCCTCTATTAGGGTCGTAGGGGGGTTCCCCATGCCCATCCAGGGAAGAACGTTTCAGGCGTTGGGCAGATACACCCAGGACAGGGCGCCAGTCCATCGCTGTATTCATTCATTGTGTTCCTATTAATCCTCTACTAGGGTCGTTGGGGCGTTAGGGGTAGGGGTGTCTATCGCTAGGCACACACTCACTCACACACACACTCTATATGGGGCAATTTGGAGAACTCAATTGACTTGATCCATGTTTTTGGACTGTGGGAGGAAACGGGAGAACCCGGAGGAAACCCACGCGGACACGGGGAGAATGTGGAGACTCCACCCAGATGGGGATTCGGGAATCCCTAGTGCTGAGAGGAGAACATACTAACCATTAAGCCACCGTGCCGCCTCCTACAAAGTCACTAACGTTAACAATACATCCAAACATCCATCCATTATCTTCAACTTAATCCTCTATGGGGGGGGTTCCTCATGCCTATCCAGGGGAGAACGTTTCTGACCACTGGGTAGATACCCAGGAAAGGTTGCTGGGCAGGGGAGGGAGTACTCACACATACACACTCTATATGGGGCAATTTGGAGAATTCGATCAGGGGATCCATGTTTTTGGACTGTGGGAGGAAACCACAGAACCCGGAGGAAACCCACGCGGACACGGGGAAAACGTGGAAACTCCACCCAGATGGGGATTCGAACCGGGAATCCCTAGTGCGGAGAGGAGAACATGCTAACCACTAAGCCATCGTGCGGCTTCCTACAAAGTCACTAACGTTATAACACAGCGTCATAACGTGTTGCCTTTACATTAACAATACATCCAAACATCCATCCATTATCTTCCGCTTAATCCTCTATGGGGGGGAGGGGGGAAGGGTTCCTCATGCCCATCCAGGGGAGAACGTTTCTGGCCACTGGGTAGATACCCAGGACAGGTCGCTGGGCAGGGGAGGGAGTACTAACATACACACACTCTATATGGGGCAATTTGGAGAATTCAATCAGGGGATCCATGTTTTTGGACTGTGGGAGGAAACCAGAGAACGTTTCTGGCCACTGGGTAGATACCCAGGACAGGTCGCTGGGCAGGGGAGGGAGTACTCCACAGATACACAGGGGATCCATGTTTTTGGACTGTGGGAGGAAACCGGAGAACCCGGAGGAAACCCACACGGACACGGGGAGAACATGGAAACTCCACCAAGATGGTTAGATACCCAGGATAGGTCGCTGGGCAGGGAAGGGAGTACTAACATACACACACTCTATATGGGGCAATTTGGAGAACTCAATTGACTTGATCCATGTTTTTGGACTGTGGGAGGAAACCAGAGAACGTTTCTGGCCACTGGGTAGATACCCAGGACAGGTCGCTGGGCAGGGGAGGGAGTACTCCACAGATACACAGGGGATCCATGTTTTTGGACTGTGGGAGGAAACCGGAGAACCCGGAGGAAATCCACGCGGACACGGGGAGAACATGGAAACTCCACCCAGATTGGGATTCGAACCGGGAATCCCTAGTGCTGAGAGGAGAACATGCTAACCACTAAGCCACCCTGCCGCCCTGCATTTGGTTCTTATTTGCGGATGTTATTCATATATCAGCTACCACATGCATATTCCATGCTATTGGTATTTGCTGGGCTTAGAGGCTTTTTCTTTATCTGTAACTGATGCTCGGTGGCAGGCGCCGTCGGTGAGAGAGCTTCGGATTTACCGAGGCTGATCTGCTCACGGCTCAGCAACCAGCAATCAACTGCAAAACACCAGAACCTCATCCCAGCCGCTTCCACACCGACCACAGCCAGCTTATCCTCTATTAGGG
Source organism: Corydoras sp. C115 (assembly GCA_019802505.1). NCBI lineage: Eukaryota > Metazoa > Chordata > Actinopteri > Siluriformes > Callichthyidae > Corydoras > Corydoras sp. C115. The sequence continues at coordinate 288,388 of JAFMOC010000169.1, forward strand.
TCGAGCGGGGTTCCCCATGTCCATTCAGGGGAGAACGTTTCGGGCGTATACACCCAGGACAGGGCGCCAATCTATCGTGGACACACACTCATTCACAAAAACACACTCTATATGGGGCAATTTGGAGAATTCAATTGACTTGATCCATGTTTTTGGATTGTGGGAGGAAACCAGAGAACCCGGAGGAAACCCATACGGACACGAGGAGAACATGGAAACTCAATGGGATTCAAAGTGGGAATTCCTATCGCTGAGAGGAGAACATGCTAACCACTAAGCCACAGTGCATATACATATATATATAAATATATTCATCCATTATCTTCCGCTATATCCTACATTAGGGCCGCAGGGGGGGGGGGGGGGGGGTTCCCCATGCCCATCCAGGGGAGAACGTTTCAGGAACTGGGCAGATACACCAAGGACAGGGCGCAGATCTATCGCTGGGCACACACTCACTCACACAGACACACTCTATATGGGGTGATATGGAGAATTCAATTGACCTTGATCCATGTTTTTGGACTGTGGGAGGAAACCGGAGAACCCGGAGGAAACCCACGCGGACACGGGGAGAACATGGAAACTCCACCCAGATGGGGATTTGAACCGGGAATCCCTAGCGCTGAGAGGAGAACATGCTAACCACTAAGCCACCGTGCCACCATTTTATATATATATATATAGGTGTGTGTGTTTGTGTGAGTGAGTGTGTCCGGTAATAGATTGGCGCCCTGTCCTTGGTGTATCTTCCCAGCGCCCGAAACGTTCTCCCCTGAATGGGCATGGGGAACCCCACCGCGACCCTAATAGAGGATAAAGAGGCAGATAATGGATGGATAAACCTACTACGAACCTAGTATAGGATTAAGCGGTCAAGATAATAAGACGAGTTGAACTTTGTAAGCTAATAGGAGTCGAAATTCAGCGCTGTGTCACCCGTGTGTCCGTCTGCGCAGATGGCTGAAGCGTCTGTACTCTGTTAATGCAGTAAAATTATAGGCTGCAGGTGAAATCACCACTTGCACGTCTGTAATTTGGAAGCATGTGACGGGCTTGTTGTCCACTGCTGTTGGGACATGGATGGTGAGTTCAGCATGCGAAGAACAAAGAGAGTCAATAAACAGGTTTGTAACTCATCCCACAAGAGGGTTGCCCTCAGGGCTCTGGTTTGAGGCTTGTGGGTTGAGGTCCAGGATGAAGGACGACGACGCTGTAGGGCTCGTCTGTTCTCACGGCTCAGGACTCGTATTCTTTCGTTTTTAAATAGGGTTTTATTGATCGGGACTAACTACTAGGGTCGGGGGGCAGGTTCCCCATACCGATCCAGGGGAGAAAGTTTCGAGCGCTGGGAAGATACACCAAGGACAGGGCGCCAATCTATTGCTGGGCTCACTCACACAGACAAATTCTATATGGGGCAATTTGGAGAATTCAATTGACTTCAAAATCCATGTTTTTCGACTGTGGGAGGAAACCGGAGAACCCGGAGGAAACCCACACGGACACGGGGAGAACATGGAAACTCCACCCAGATTGGGATTCGAAACAGGAATCCCTAGTGCTGAGAGGAGAACATGCTAACCACTAAGCCACCGCCGCAGTGTGTAAAGAAATCTTAAGTGTCCGCGTGGGTTTCCTCCGGGTTCTCCGGTTTCCTCCCACAGTCCAAAAACATGGATCAAGGTTAATTGAATTCTCCAAATTGCCCCATATAGAGTGTGTCTGTGTGTGTGTGCCCAGCGATAGATTGGCGTCCTGCCCTGTGTGCCCAGAGCCTGATACGTATACGTTCTCCCCTAGATGGGCATGTGGAACCCATGGATGGATGGACTTACAAGTACCCCAATATGGTTGGGGTCAGAACAGAGGGTTGGCCATGCAGGCAAAAATTCCACAGTGTGTGAAGTCTATCCATTATCTTCTGCTTTATCCTCTATTAGGGTCGCGGGGGGGTTCCCCATGCCCATCCAGGGGAGAACGTTTCGGGCGCTGGGCAGATACACCCAGGACAGGGCGTCAATCCATCGCTGGGCACACACTCACTCACACAGATACACTCTATATGGGGCAATTTGAATTCAATTCACCTGTATCTATGTTTTTGGAATGTGAGAGGAAACCGGAGAACCCGGAGGAATCCCACGCGGACACGGGGAAAATGTGGAGACTCCACCCAGATTGGGATTCGAAACAGGAATCCCTAGTGCTGAGAGAAGAACATGCTAACCACTAAGCCACCGCCGCAGTGTGTAAAGAAATCTTAAGTGTCCGCGTGGGTTTCCTCCGGGTTCTCCGGTTTCCTCCCACAGTCCAAAAACATGGATCAAGGTTAATTGAATTCTCCAAATTGCCCCATATAGAGTGTGTATGTGTGGTGCCCTGCCCTGTGTTCCCAGCGCCTGATACGTATACGTTTCCCCCCTAGATGGGCATGTGGAACCCATGTATGGATGGATTTACAAGTACCCCAATTTGGTTGGGGTCAGAACAGAGGGTTGGCCATACAGGCAAAAATTCCACAGTGTGTGAAGTCCATCCATTATCTTCTGCTTTATCCTCTATTAGGGTCGCGGGGGGGTTCCCCATGCCCATCCAGGGGAGAACGTTTCGGGCGCTGGGCAGATACACCCAGGACAGGACGCCAATCTATCACTGGGCACACACTCACTCACACAGACACACTCTATATGGGGCAATTTGAATTCAATTCACCTGTATCCATGTTTTTGGACTGTGGGAGGAAACCGGAGAACCCGGAGGAAACCCACACGGACACGGGGAGAACATGGAAACTCCACCCAGATTGGGATTCGAAACAGGAATCCCTAGTGCTGAGAGGAGAACATGCTAACCACTAAGCCACCGCCGCAGTGTGTAAAGAAATCTTAAGTGTCCGCGTGGGTTTCCTCCAGGTTCTCCGGTTTCCTCCCACAGTCCAAAAACATGGATCAAGGTTAATTGAATTCTCCAAATTGCCCCATATAGAGTGTGTCTGTGTGTGTGTGCCCAGCGATAGATTGGCGTCCTGCCCTGTGTGCCCAGAGCCTGATACGTATACGTTCTCCCCTAGATGGGCATGTGGAACCCATGGATGGATGGACTTACAAGTACCCCAATATGGTTGGGGTCAGAACAGAGGGTTGGCCATACAGGCAAAAATTCCACAGTGTGTGAAGTCCATCCATTATCTTCTGCTTCATCCTCTATTAGGGTCGCGGGGGGGTTCCCCATGCCCATCCAGGGGAGAACGTTTCGGGCGCTGGGCAGATACACCCAGGACAGGGCGTCAATCCATCGCAGGGCACACACTCACTCACACAGACACACTCTATATGGGGCAATTTGAATTCAATTCACCTGTATCTATGTTTTTGGACTGTGAGAGGAAACCGGAGAACCCGGAGGAATCCCACGCAGACACGGGGAAAATGTGGAGACTCCACCCAGATTGGGATTCGAAACAGGAATCCCTAGCGCTGAGAGGAGAACATGCTAACCACTAAGCCACCGCCGCAGTGTGTAAAGAAATCTTAAGTGTCCGCGTGGGTTTCCCCCGGGTTCTCCGGTTTCCTCCCACAGTCCAAAAACATGGATCAAGGTTAATTGAATTCTCCAAATTGCCCCATATAGAGTGTGTCTGTGAGGCGCCCTGCCCTGTGTGCCCAGCGCCTGATACGTTCTCCCCTGGATGGGCATGAGGAACCCATGTATGGATGGATTTCCAAGAACCCCAATTTGGTTGGGGTCAGAACAGAGGGTTGGCCATGCAGGCAAAAATTCCACAGTGTGTGAAGTCTATCCATTATCTTCTGCTTTATCCTCTATTAGGGTCGCGGGGGGGTTCCCCATGCCCATCCAGGGGAGAACGTTTCGGGCGCTGGGCAGATACACCCAGGACAGGACGCCAATCTATCACTGGGCACACACTCACTCACACAGATACACTCTATATGGGGCAATTTTAATTCAATTCACCTGTATCTATGTTTTTGGATTGTGGGAGGACCCACGCGGACACAGGGAGAACACGGAAACTCCACCCAGATTGGGATTCAAACCGGGATGTATCCCCAGCGCTGAGAGGAGAACATGCAACCACAAAGCCACCGTGCCGCCCATGTAAAGTCCTGTTTTAAACGATTCAGGACGGTATACAGTCATGCATCACATTTGGCAGCTTATTAACATGATGCAAACCTCTGCAAAAAGACGAGCAGTGATTAACGGAACAATCGTCTGTATGATGCTACATCCCAACTGGATCATAAAGCATCGGCAGGCTGAGATTATTGGCTGTATTGTAATTCTGGATGGGAAAGATAATAATGTGTACGATGTGAAATAACGACGCCATTAGCTTCGATTGCTTAATGAGCCGCGGGGACGCAGCATGGAGGCTAAAGAAATGCCACTGCGTTTGGCAGCGGGGCGTGCCGGAGGAAATGGAGATGGAGGTTGGGGGGGGGGGGTGCTAAAAAGCAGAAAGACATGTTGCTGTCTTCAGCACAACAGCCACCGTCATGTTTATTCTCCTCCATCCTAGTTTCCCTCGATTCTCCCTGCTGTGCTCATCTGCTGTCCCCATTTCACACGGCATGTCGGCCGGGCTGCGTTTCAGCCGAGGTCAGCGGTTTTCAAGTCGAGAGGGTTTTCAGCTGTGAAATATATGAGCGAGAACGTCTCTGTTAATCTCTTTCCACAATTACAGGACCATTTTGGTTCCAGCGGGTTTTTTCGGTGACATTTTTAAACATCCGGCGTTTCCGACACAGCAAAACGTCAACATTTCAGAACCAAAAACTAAATGTGCTGGTTCTCTGTTCATTCATTCATTCATTCATTATCTTCCGCTTTATCCTATATTAGGGTCGAGGGGGGGGTTCCCCATGCCCATCCAGGGGAGAACGTTTCGGGCGCTGGGCAGATACACCCAGGACAGGACGCCAATCTATCACTGGACACACTCACTCACACAGACACACTCTATATGGGGAAATTTTGGGAACTCAATTGAACTGTGGATGGAAACCAGAGAACCTGGAGGAAACCCACGCGGACACGGGGAGAACATGGAAACTCCACCCAGATGGGGATTCGAACCGGGAATCCCTAGCGCTGAGAGGAGAACATGCTAACGACTAAACCACTCCTGGGTGGAGTTTTCATGTTCTCCCCGTGTCCGCGTGGGTTTCCTCCAGGTTCTCCGGTTTCCATCCACAGTCCAAAAACATGGATCAAGGTCAACTGAATTCTCCAAATTGCCCCATATAAAGTGTGTTTGTGTGAGTGAGTGTGTGTCCAGTGATAGATTGGCGCCCTGTCCTGGGTGTATCTGCCCAGCGCCCGAAACGTTCTCCCCTAGATGGGCATGGGGCTGCACCAACCAAATAATCCCTACTCTGTGGTCGTACTATTGGGGTTCTGACCATTAGAACAGAGTAAAGGGAACATCTGTGTTCTTTGTTGTTGTTAGTCCCCTGTTGGTTCTCTGTTCTCTATTGGTCAGGACATCACAGAACAGGTATCATTTGGGTGGTGGATTGTTTATTGTCAGTTCTGCAGTGACACTGATGTGGTGAGGGGGTGTTAGTGCAGCAGTGTTGCTGGAGGTTCATTTAAACACCTCAGTGACACTGCTGGGATAGGAATAATGCACCAACCCAATAACCCCTGCTCTGTGGTGGTACTATTGGGGTTCCGACCATTAGAACAGAGTAAAGGGGACGTACACAGTATGTACTGTAGAACACAAACAGATGGACTACAGAATGGAATTGTAGAACTACAAAGTCCTGACCATTAGAACAGAGTAAAGGAGACGTACACAGTATGTACTGTAGAACACAAACAGATGAACTACAGTCTGGAATTGTAGGACTACAAAGTCCATATTTACAGGAAGTGGAACTGAGAACATGGACAATAAATGGAGCAAAAAAGGGGCGTGTGCAAATTTGGACATCTACTGTATATCCATGTCTTTGGACTTGTTCTAAGAGCGCCACCAAAGGCAGAGAAGGGAAACGTTGGTGAAATACAGACTTTACTGCAACAACACCGTCTGCTTGTTCACTGCTGTCTCATTCTATCCTCATCTTCATTACCACTGCCCTTCACTCAACTGCCCCACCAACAGGCAACTCCCCGCCTTGCATTTTAAATAAGTATCAATCCACAGAGTATACACCCCCCCCCCCCCCCCCCCCCCCCCGCTCTCTCACACTCTCGCTCTCGCTCTCTCTGCTATATAGACTGTTGTATTAAAGGGTAAGTGAGGCGTGGTGGATGCTCACTTCTCCATCCCATACCTAACACATGTATCCTGCTCGGAGTGATGGATGTGCTGCCGTTAATGCTGCCACCACGAGCATCAGCGTGGAGATTTACAGCAGCGGTGACAGGACGATTTGGCACACTCGCACACATTCACATCTCTCTCTCTCTCTCTCTTCTGTTTAATGCTGGTTCTCTTTTCAGCTTCCAGCTGCAGAACAATAAAGAACGGGAAAAACCCAAATGGAACGACAGATGTCGACCTTATGCTTCGTCGTGTGCAAACTGTTTTTCCAAATGGAGTCGAAAACGTGGCGGCACGCCGGTGTAGAGGTTCTCTCAGCGCTGGAGATCCAGCTTCATCGTATGTTCTGTCTGGGTCCATGTGGGTTGCCTCTGTGATCAATTGAATTCTCAAAATTGCCCCATATAGAGTGTGTGTGAGTGAGTGTGTGCCCAGTGATAGATTGGCGCCCTGTCCTGGGTGTATCTGCCCAGCGCCCAAAACGTTCTCCCCTGGATGGGCATGTGGAACACATGCATGTTTAGGACATACAAGTACCCCAATTTGGTTGGGGTCAGAACAGAAGGTTGGGCAGATACACCCAGGACTCCACACACTCTATATGGGGCAATTTGAATTCAGTTCACCTGTATCTATTCGTCGTGTGCAAACTGTTTTTCCAAATGGAGTCGAAAACGTGGCGGCACGCCGGTGTAGAGGTTCTCTCAGCGCTGGAGATCCAGCTTCATCGTATGTTCTGTCTGGGTCCATGTGGGTTGCCTCTGTGATCAATTGAATTCTCAAAATTGCCCCATATAGAGTGTGTGTGAGTGAGTGTGTGCCCAGTGATAGATTGGCGCCCTGTCCTGGGTGTATCTGCCCAGCGCCCAAAACGTTCTCCCCTGGATGGGCATGTGGAACACATGGAGGTTTAGGACATACAAGTACCCCAATTTGGTTGGGGTCAGAACAGAAGGTTGGGCAGATACACCCAGGACTCCACACACTCTATATGGGGCAATTTGAATTCAGTTCACCTGTATCTATTCGTCGTGTGCAAACTGTTTTTCCAAATGGAGTCGAAAACGTGGCGGCACGCCGGTGTAGAGGTTCTCTCAGCGCTGGAGATCCAGCTTCATCGTATGTTCTTTCTGGGTCCATGTGGGTTGCCTCTGTGATCAATTGAATTCTCAAAATTGCCCCATATAGAGTGTGTGTGAGTGAGTGTGTGCCCAGTGATAGATTGGCGCCCTGTCCTGGGTGTATCTGCCCAGCGCCCAAAACGTTCTCCCCTGGATGGGCATGTGGAACACATGCATGTTTAGGACATACAAGTACCCCAATTTGGTTGGGGTCAGAACAGAAGGTTGGGCAGATACACCCAGGACTCCACACACTCTATATGGGGCAATTTGAATTCAGTTCACCTGTATCTATTCGTCGTGTGCAAACTGTTTTTCCAAATGGAGTCGAAAACGTGGCGGCACGCCGGTGTAGAGGTTCTCTCAGCGCTGGAGATCCAGCTTCATCGTATGTTCTGTCTGGGTCCATAAGGGTTGCCTCTGTGATCAATTGAAAATTGCCCCATATAGAGTGTGTGTGTGTGTGTGTGTGTGTGTGTGTAAGTGAGTGTGTGCCCAGTGATAGATTGGCGCCCTGTCCTGGGTGCCCAGTGCCCAAAACGTTCTCCTCTGGATGGGCATGTGGACCCCAATTTGGTTGGGGTCAGAACAGAAGGTTGGCCATACAGCCAAAAAATCCAACCGTGTTCACAGGTCACGGGAGGGGGGGTTCCCCATGCCCATCAAGGGGAGAACGTTACGGGCACTGAGCAGATACACCCAGGATTCCACACACTCTATATGGGGCAATTTGAATTCAGTTCACCTGTATCTATTCGTCGTGTGCAAACTGTTTTTCCAAATGGAGTCGAACGCACGCCGGTGCAGAGGTTCTCTCAGTGCTGGAGATCCAGCTTCATCGTATGTTCTGTCTGGGTCCATGTGGGTTGCCTCTGTGATCAATTTAAAATTGCCCCATATAGAGTGTGTGTGTGTGTATGTGTGTGTGTGAGTGAGTAGTGAGTGTGTGCCCAGTGATAGATTGGCGCCCTGTCCTGGGTGCCCAGCGACCAAAACGTTCTCCCCTGGATGGGCATGTGGAACACATGGATGTTTAGGACATACAAGTACCCCAATTTGGTTGGGGTCAGAACAGAAGGTTGGCCATACAGCCAAAAATTCCAACCGTGTTCACAGGTCACGGGAGGGGAGGTTCCCCATGCCCATCAAGGGGAGAACGTTACAGGCGCTGAGCAGATACACCCAGGACTCCACACACTCTATATGGGGCAATTTGAATTCAGTTCACCTGTATCTATTCGTCGTGTGCAAACTGTTTTTCCAAATGGAGTCGAAAACGTGGCGGCACGCCGGTGTAGAGGTTCTCTCAGCGCTGGAGATCCAGCTTCATCGTATGTTCTGTCTGGGTTCATGTGGGTTGCCTCTGTGATTGCTTCGCACTAATTTGGGACGATCCGTTCAGGTTGGTTGGAGCTCCTGCCATGTTCTAACGTTTTGATGGACAGAATATTCCGTCCTCACATGGCGTGTGGGATGCTGATACAGAAAACCCTGACAATAATGACCAGACACAGGCGTTCTCACATTGCCTTTAAAATCCAAATGGGGTTCTATGAATCTCCCTGAATGTCCTGATCCTGTCATTCCTAGAACACTCTTCCCATGGCAATGAGACATCCCAAAATGTTCATCACTCCGCCTATCCTTCTCCAGCATCTCTGCGCTACCATCCTACATGGATTCAAGGTAAATTGGCTGACCCAAATTGCCCCTGTATGTGTGTTTACCCAGCAGTGGATTGGCGCCCTGTGTATCTGCCCAGCATCCGAAAGGTTCCAACCATTTTATCATTCCTACTTGCCTATAGTTCTACAGTTACAGTCTTTAGTACCCCCCTAATCATTGGTGTTGCTGCTCGAACCCCGTAGAGGTTCTGAGACATTTTAAACCTCCACAGGTTCCGAAATAGTAAGTATGTCAAATTGTGGTAATAGAACCCTTTCACCACAATCATACATGGATACTAGGTAAACAGGCTGACCTAAATTGCCCCTCAATGCGTGTAGCCAACAAAGGATTGGCACCCTGTCCTGGTTGTATCTGCCCAGCATCTGAAACGTTCTCCATTGGATGGGCTCACTCATTTCTTTACATTGTCCATTTTATCATTCCTATTTGCCCATAGTTCTACAGTTGCAGTCTGTAGTACCCCCACTAATCACCGGTGTTGCTGCTCGAACCCCGTAGAGGTTCTGAGACATGTTGAGACATTTCTCAGTGGTTTGTGGCGAGTACATAAACCTCCACAGGTTCCGAAATAGTAAGTATGTCAAATTGTGGTAATAGAACCCTTTCACCATAATCATACATTGATACAAGGTAAATTGGCTGACCTAAATTGCCCCTCTACGTGTGTAGCCAAAATTGGATTGGCACCATGTCCTGGTTGTATCTGCCCAGTATCTGAAACGTTCTCCATTGTATGGGCTCACTCATTTCTTTACATTGTCCAGTTTATCTTTCCTATTTGCCCATAGTTCTACAGTTGCAGTCTGTAGTACCCCCACTAATCACCAGTTTTGCTGCTCGAACCCCGTAGAGGTTCTGAGACATGTTGAGACGTTTCTCAGTGGTTTGTGGCGAGTACATAAACCTCCACAGGTTCTGAAATAATAAGTATGTCAAATATTGTGGTAATAGAACCCTTTCACCACAATCATACATTGATACAAGGTAAACTGGCTGACCTAAATTGCCCCTCTATGCGTGTAGCCAACAATGGATTGGCACCCTGTCCTGGTTGTATCTGCCCAGCATCTGAAACGTTCTCCATTGGATGGGCTCACTCATTTCTTTACATTGTCCATTTTATCATTCCTATTTGCCCATAGTTCTACAGTTGCAGTCTTTAGTACCCCCCTAATCATTGGTGTTGCTGCTCGAACCCCGTAGAGGTTCTGAGACATTTTGTGACGTTTCTCAGTGGTTTGTGGCGAGTACATAAACCTCCACAGGTTCCGAAATAGTAAGTATGTCAAATTGTGGTAATAGAACCCTTTCACCACAATCATACATTGATACAAGGTAAATTGGCTGACCTAAATTGCCCCTCTACGTGTGTAGCCAAAATTGGATTGGCACCATGTCCTGGTTGTATCTGCCCAGTATCTGAAACGTTCTCCATTGTATGGGCTCACTCATTTCTTTACATTGTCCAGTTTATCTTTCCTATTTGCCCATAGTTCTACAGTTGCAGTCTGTAGTACCCCCACTAATCACCAGTTTTGCTGCTCGAACCCCGTAGAGGTTCTGAGACATGTTGAGACGTTTCTCAGTGGTTTGTGGCGAGTACATAAACCTCCACAGGTTCTGAAATAATAAGTATGTCAAATATTGTGGTAATAGAACCCTTTCGCTACCATCATACATGGATACTAGGTAAACAGGCTGACCTAAATTGCCCCTCTATGCGTGTAGCCAACAAAGGATTGGCACCCTGTCCTGGTTGTATCTGCCCAGTATCTGATACGTTCTCCATTGGATGGGCTCACTCACTTCTTTACATTGTCCAGTTTATCTTTCCTATTTGCCTATAGTTCTACAGTTACAGTCTGTGGTACCCCCCTAATCATTGGTGTTGCTGCTCGAACCCCGTAGAGGTTCTGAGACATTTTGTGACGTTTCTCAGTGGTTTCTGGTGAGTACATAAACCTCCACAGGTTCCAAAATAGTAAGTATGTCAAATATTGTGGTAATAGAACCCTTTTGCTCTTATTTCTCATTCATTCATTATCTCCCGCTTTATCCTCTATTAGGGTCGCAGTGGGGTTCCCCATGCCCATCCAGGGGAGAACGTCCCGGGCGCCGGGCAGATACACCCAGGACAGGGCGCCCATCCATCGCTGGGCACACACCCACCCACACAGACACACTCTATATGGGGCAATTTTGAGAATTCAATCGACTTGATCCATGTTTTTGGACTGTGGGAGGAAACCGGAGAACCCGGAGGAAACCCACGCAGACAGGGGGAGAACATGGAAACACCACCCAGATGGGGATTCGAACCGGGAATCCCTAGCGCTGAGAGGAGAACGTGCTAACCACTAAGCCACTGTGCCGCCCTTGCTCTTATTTATAAGATTATAATGAACATTTGAGAACATTCATGTGGATCTTGGTAACAAAGCCTTACAGACTGAAGAACCAAATGGACAGAGGAATCAACAGGGCCGATAATGATGAGCGTATATTCATTCATTCATTATCTCCCAACAATGTTGGGAGATACAAGTACTCTTTTCAGTACAAGTCACTGACTCTGGCATACAGAACCATTTCTGGATCTTCCCCCTCTTACCTTCACTCTATCTTTTCAAAATACACTCCGACTCGTTCACTTCGCTCCAGTGATGATTGCCGCCTGGCGGTTCCACCTCACAGAGGAGCTCATTCTCACTCCGTGGCGTTCACCACTGCAAAATGGTGGAACGTTCTTCCCAACTCTGTCCGTAAGGCAGAATCACTAAACAGTTTTAAGAAACTACTGAAGACGCATCTCTTTAACAAATACCTGTTGTAGAGGAAAAAAAAAAAAAAAAGGGGGGGGGGGGGGGGCGCAGCATCAAATAACAATCAGGTTTGATGAATTTACAGTATAGTTGGTTTTCTCCATGGCTTCTGACTTGTGGTGTTCTCATTTGTAAGTCCCTTTGGATAAAAGCGTCTGCTAAATGACTAAATGTAAATGTATCTCCCGCTTTATCCTCTATTAGGGTCGCGGTGGGGTTCCCCATGCCCATCCAGGGGAGAGCGTCTCGGGCGCTAGGCAGATAGACCCAGGACAGGGCGCCAATCCATCGCTGGGCACACACTCACTCACACAGACACACTCTATATGGGGCAATTTGGAGAATTCAATCGACTTGATCCATGTTTTTGGACTGTGGGAGGAAACCGGAGAACCCGGAGGAAACCCACGCAGACACGGGGAGAACATGGAAACTCCACCCAGATGGGGATTCGAACCGGGAATCCCTAGCGCTGAGAGGCGAACGTGGTAACCACTAAGCCACCGTGCCGCCTATGAGCGTATATTCATTCATTCATTCATTATCTCCCGCTTTATCCTCTATTAGGGTCGCGTGGGGTTCCCCATGCCCATCCAGGGGAGAACGTCTCGGGCGCTGGGCAGATAGACCCAGGACAGGGCGCCAATCCATCGCTGGGCACACACTCACTCACTCAAACACACTCTATATGGGGCAATTTTGAGAATTCAATCGACTTGATCCATGTTTTTGGACTGTGGGAGGAAACCGGAGAACCCGGAGGAAACCCACGCGGACACGGGGAGAACATGGAAACTCCACCCAGATGGGGATTCGAACCGGGAATCCCTAGCGCTGAGAGGAGAACGTGCTAACCACTAAGACGCCGTGCCGCCTATGAGCGTATATGTTAAATGATATTTTTGTTGCATTGTGAACCACAACACAGTCATTCTGAGAAAAAGGTGTAGAGTTTAGAACAACAAAATAGGCAGAAGGTAAGCAGGAAGTAGGTAATGCTGAATTTACAGCCCTGCCATGAATGTGGCTGACCACCTCTGGGTTTCATTAGCAACTCAGCAGAACGCTGCAGCACACACGCTCACTGTGACAGCCGGAGTCACTGAGGTCTAACTACAGAACGCAGCTGTGAACGCTGCATCACACATACGATGCCAGACCCTGCTCTTGGATACTTCATGTTTCATTAATACATATATATATATATAATCTCATTATACATCCATCCATCCATTATCTTCTGCGTCTACTAGGGTCACGGGGGGGGGGGGGGTCTCAATGCCCATCCAGGGGGGAACATTTTGGGCGCTGGGCAGATACACCCAGGACAGGGTGCCAATCTATCACTGGGCACACACTCAATCACACATACACACTCTATATGGGGAAATTTGGAGAATTCAATTGACCTTGAGCCATGTCTTTGGACTGTGGGAGGAAACCAGAGAACCCGGAGGGAACCCACGGGGACATGGCGAGAACATGGAAACTTCACCCAGATTGGGTTTTGAACCGGGACTCCTTAGTGCTGAGAGGAGAACATGCCTCATCTCATGAGGGGACATTTCCTCCGGGTTCTTCGGTTTCCTCCCACAGTCCAAAAACTTTGATCAAGGTCAATAGAATTTTCCAAATTGCCCCATATAGAGTGTGTGTGAGTGAGTGTGTGCCCAGCGATAGATTGGCGCCCTGTCCTGGGTGTATCTGCCCAGCACCCGAAACGTTCTACCCTGGTTGGGCATGGGGAACCCCCCCACGACCCTAATAGAGGATATAGTAGAAGATAATGGATGGATGGATGGATGGATGGTGTGAAAACGTGTTGGCCACTTCATGATTCGTTCTTTATGGGCGTGGAGGCTCAGTGGTTGGTGTGTTGGGCTATTAATCTGGATGTTGTGGGTTCGAATCCCAGTAAGTGCTCTGGCTGAAGTGCCCTTGGGCAAGGCACCTGACCGTAATTGCTCCCCGGGTGACGTGTACATGTGCTAAATTCACTCAGTGTGTGTCCATGTGTGTGTGTGTGGGGGGGGGGCTAAATGTGGAGGACCGATTCATCAGTGTGAAAGCACAGTATAACAATCTGAAATTATGACGGAGGAAGCAAAGATGGAGAGAAAAGAGAAGCGGTGGAGTGTGATCGAATGTGACCAGACTGCAAAAATGGCAGCCCATGGGCTCGTACAGCCTCGAGCATCTCGAAAACAAATTCCATTTCCATTCCCATCCACCCTGCATCCAATGGTACAGCATATCAAAAAGAGATTTGCTTTTTTCTTTTCCTTCTCCGCCACCTCTAACACCTAAAGACACGCACAAGCTGGACAGCTGACAGCAGACAGGAGAGCAATGGGAGGATTTCACGCTCGCTTCACAGCTTCATGCTCTGTAAAGTCATCCTCCTGGAGGAGAACACAACACACAAGGAAAACATGGCAAGTCCTTTTCCCCAGTCACCTCTCCATCACTGAATCGATGGCTAATGCAATGCTGTTTCCTGGAGGTGTGGTCAGATCTTCAGACGATATGAACATATCCGCTGTTAACATGTTGCACATCTCTTGCACATCTTTGCACATTATAAATCCATCCATCCATTATCTTCAGCTTTATCCTATATTAGTGTCGAGGGGGGGGGTTCCCCATGCCCATCCAGGGGAGAACGTTTCGGGCTCTGGGCAGATACACCCAGGACAGGGCGGCAATCAATCGCTGGGCACACACTCACTCACACAGACACACTCTATATGGGGCAATATGGAGAACTCAATTGACTTGATCCATGTTTTTAGACTGTGGGAGGAAACCCGAGAACCCGGAGGAGACCCACATGGACACTCACTGGAAAATGAAAACTCTACCTAGATGGGGATTCGAACCTGGAATCCCCAGCACTGAGAGGAGAACTTGCTAACCGCTGCACATTATAGATTCATTCATTCATTCATTATCCTCCGCTTCATCCTATATTAGGGTCGCGGGGGGGGGGGGGGGTTCCCCATGCCCATCCAGGGGAGAACATTTCGGGCGCTGGGCAGATACACCCAGGACAGGGCGCCAATCAATCACTGGGCACACACTCACTCACACAGACACACTCTATATGGGGCAATTTGTAGAACTCAATTGAATTAATCCATGTCTTTGGACTGTGGGAGGAAACCGGAGAACCCGGAGGAGACCCACATGGACACTCACTGGAAAATGAAAACTCCACCCAGATGCACCCAGCACTGAGAGGAGAACATGCTAACCACTAAGCCACCATGCCGCTGCACATTATAAATACATTCAGTCATTCATTATCCTCCACTTCATCCTATATTAGGGTCGCGGGGGGGGGGGGGTCGCCATGCCCATCCAGGGGAGAACGTTTCGGACGCTGGGCAGATACACCCAGGACAGGGCGCCAATCTATCGCTGGGCACACGCACACTCACTCACACACACACACACACACACAAAACACAATGTTATCAGCACAACTCCTGCAGAATCTTCGCAACTGTATAAGCCAGATAAAACGAGGTCTCTGCTATTAAACCTTTAAAAGGCCTGTTTAATTTATAACAATCCCAAAGTTCAAGAAGTAGAACTTAGAACCCTGCGGAGCTATAAATATTTATAAGCGCATTTAAATTCCTAATGTCGCTACCAAGTGCATTTCAGATCATATCTGCTGAGCTGTTAGCCACAGACAAATGCATGTGCCAGCTGACCCCTACAGAAAGATGCTTCCTGTGTGTGTGTGTGTGTGTGTGTGTGTGTGTGTGTGTGTGTGTGTGTGTGTGTGTGTGTGTGTGTGTGTGTCTTAGAGAAGGTAGAGAGTTTCTCAATCATTACCGCGGACGAAGATGCGTCTACCATATGTGCTGCAGGCCTCAACGCTAAACGCACCGATGTGTGACGCTTTCTGGGAGGAAGACAGTGAAGAGAAACGTATCTCTGGAGAAGTGTATGTGTGGGTGTGTGTGTGTGTGTGTGTGTGTGTGTGTGTGTGTGTGGGTGTCAATCTTCTCCATGTGCAGCATCTTTGAGTCCGTCCACTGCACTAGGCTACTGTAAAACCTTCACATTACTCTGTTATCTATACACATTATACCCGTCATACACCCAAAACCGATAGCTCGGGCTGCATGGATTGAAGCTTGGCCGCTGGCTTTTAGTTGCCATGGCAACCCCGCACGATCTGCTCGCGTTCGGGATGATTAAAATGCGAGGGCTCACCTTGGTTGATTATTATTAATATGTATGTAGAGCATCATCTATGACACGCAGCAAATGTCAGACCTCAGTGTGTGTGTGTGTGTGTGTGTGTGTGTGTGTGTGTGTGTGTGTGTGTTTCCTGCTCAGAGGCCCCGTTTAACCCATCGCTATACAACTGTGCTGTAAACTTTCTCATCCAGGCTTTATGGGGCTCAGCTGATCCAGGATCAGTGTTAACATTTCATTTCAGCAGCATCGTCAGGCAACAGCTGATACCAAACCACATGACCAAGGTTTCCACGGGGCCTTAGTGGTTAGCATGTTCTCCTCTCAGCGCTAGGGATTCCCGGTTCGAATCCCCATCTGGGTGTAGTTTCCATGTTCTCCCCGTGTCCGTGTGGGTTTCCTCCGGGTTCTCGGGTTTCCTCCCACAGTCCAAAAACATGGATCAAGTCAATTGAGTTCTCCAAAATTGCCCCATATAGAGTGTATGTGTGTGAGTGTGTGTGTCCAGTGATAGATTGGTGCCCTGTCCTGGGTGTATCTGCCCAGCGCCCGAAATGTTCTCCCCTGGATGGGCGTGGGGAACCCCCCCACACACACACACAACCCTAGTAGAGGATAAAGCAGAAGATAATGGATGGATGGACTTTAATTGTGTCTTGACTTTGTATATATAAGGGTATAATACATCCATCCATCCATTATCTTCCTCTTTATCCTGGGGGTATAGATTGGGTCGCGGGAGGAGAACGTTTCGGGCGCTGGGCAGATACACCCAGGACAGGGCGCCAATCCATCGCTGGGCACACACTCACTCACACAGACACACTCTATATGGGGCAATTTTGGAGAACTCAATTGACTTGATCCATGTCTTTGGACTGTGGGAGGAAACCGGAGAACCCAGAGGAAACCCACGCGGACATGGGGAGAACATGGAAACTCCACCCAGATGGGGATTCGAACTGGGAATCCCTAGCGCTGAGAGGAGAACATGTTAACCACTAAGCCACCGTGCCGCCCAGGTACAATACAGCAATATATAATATTAACAATATATAACAATATACAGTCTCTCAGTGCTGGGGGTCCAGGTTCGATTCCCGATCTGGGTTTTTCATGTTCTCCCCATGTCTTGTCTAATCCTATTCTATCCCATCTTATCCCACCATATCCTATCTCATCCAATCCCTTATCCTATCCCACCCCATCCCATCCCATCCTATCACATCCCATCCTATCCCTTATCCTATCCCATATCCTATCCCACCCCATCCCTTATCCTATCCCATCCTATCCCATCTTATCCCCTATCCCATCCCATCCCCTATCCTTTCCCATTTTGTCTCTTATCCTATCCCATCCTATCTCCTCTCCTATCTCCTCTCCTATCCCATCTTATCCCCTATCCCATCCTATTCTATCCTATCCCCTCTCCTATCCCTGCTCCTATCCCATATTCTATCCCATCCTATCCATTATCTTATCCCATCTTGTCCCTTATCCTATCCCATCATATCTCCTCTCCTATCTCCTCTGCTATCCCATCTTATTCCCTATCCCATTCTAACCCTTATCCTATCCCATCCTATCCCTTATACTATCTCCTCTTCTATCCCATCCTATCCCTTATCCTATCCCATTTTATCTCCTATCCCATTATATTCTATCCTATCCCCTCTCCTATCCCATCACCTATCCCCTATCCTATCCTATCCCATACTTGAAATCTATTACAGCAGCAACAAAGTGAATCAACTCAGATTGGGAGTTTTTGAAAGCTCCTGTAGGTCTTATGGATTTAGATTTTCCACCACTCGCATCTAGGAGTTTTTAATATTACATAAAGATAGTAAGCCGTCAAACGGCATCTTTGCGTACATAGTCATCAAGTGGAATAAATATCTGAACATCTGAAATATCTGTTATGCTTTACTTTTGGCTTTGAGCAAAACACTGCGATACTTCAATCTGCATACCAAAGAGACAGAGCTTGTGGGAAGGCGTTTTGGTAAACAGATAAGAAACAAGTCTGTGCGGATGCACACGCAGACAATGATACATGCAAGAATTTGAGTGCATGCAGTAGCTCAGTAAACGTCTCAGTGTTTAGAGAGGACTGACATTAAACCACTGGCTATTCGTTCCAGAGATATTCTGTACAACCCAATGTTGGTACACTGACTCATTGTTGAATGAACAAATGCTAATAATGCTGGTATTAAGACCATTTCACTGCCTGTATGCCTCATTACTGAGATGGCATCCACCAGCGTGGCACACAGGACACAGTTACACCATTGTGCTGAAGCAACTCGTCCTCGCCCGTAATGTCCTCATTATGGAGTTTGTTACAATGAATCTAACACACAGTAAGTACTTTGTCAGGCTTTAGTGCAGAGGGCCATCTGGCTACTGTAAAAATGAATGCAATAGTTTATTAGAGCTGTTAACTGCCATCCATCCATCCATTATCTTCCGTTTTACCCTATATTAGGGTCGGGGGGGGGGAGGGGGTTGGGTGCTGGGCAGATACACCCAAAACAGGGCACCAATCTATCACTTGGCACTCACTTGCTCACACAGACACACTTTATATGGGGCAATTTGGACCAGGATCCATACTTTTGGACTGTGGGAGGAAACTGGAGAACCCGGAGGAAACCCACGTGGACACGGGGAGAACATGGAAGCCCAAATTAAGCAAAATATTAAAATATTTTTAAAACTATTATCCATCCATCCATCATCTTCCACTTCGTCCTGTAATAGAGTCTGGGGTGGTTCCCCAAGCCCATCCAGGGGAGAACGTTTCGGGAGCTGGGCAGATACACCCAGGACAGGGCGCCAATCTATCACTGGATACACACTCACTCACACACAAACACTCTATATGGGGCAATTTGGAGAATTCAATTGAATTGATCCATGTTTTTGGACTGTGGGAGGAAACCGGAGAACCCTGAGGAAACCCACGGGGACAACATGGAAACTCCACCCAGATGGGGATTCGAACCGGGAATCCCGAATCCCAACGGAAAACCCATTTAGGTTTCCTCCGGGTTCTCCGGTTTCCTCCCACAGTCCAAAAACATGGATCAAGGTCAACAGAATTCTCCAAATTGCCCCATATAGAGTGTGTTTGTGTAAGTGTGTGTGTGTGCCCAGTGATAGATTGGCGCCCTGTCCTGGGTGTATCTGCCCAGTGCCCGAGACGTTCTCCCCTAGATGGGCGTGGGGAACCCCCCCCCCCCCCCACGACCCTAATATAGGATAAAGCGGTAGATAACTGATGGATGTGTAACGGCACTCGGACGTAACATTATGGATTTAATTACCTCACTGCAATCCACATTATAGTATGCAATAGTAACTACTTACTCATTCATCCACAATCTCCCGCTTTATCCTATATTAGGGTCGCGGGGGGGGGGGGGTTCCCCATGCCTATCCAACGGAGAACGTCTCGGGTGCTGGGCAGATACACCCAGGACAGGGCGCCAATCCATAGCTGGGCACACACTCACTCACACAGACCCACTCTATATGGGGCAATTTGGAGAATTCACTTGACTCAATCCATGTTTTTGGACTGTGGGAGGAAACCGGAGAACCCGGAGGAAACCCACGCGGACATGGGGAGAACATGGACACTCCACCCAGATGGGGATTCGAACCGGGAATCCCTAGGGCTGAGAGGAGAACGTGCTAACCACTAAGCCACCGTGCCGCCCAGTAACTACTTACAGCTGAACATATATTTATATATATATTTATATATATATTTATATACCACAGTTTGTACTGTAACACACATACAGTATAGTAACTCACTGTCACTGTAAAGGTCAGCGAGTCAGGACAACAAAGTCGCATTCTTTTGCTCGCTGTACAGTGTTTATTTGAATGACATGTCTGTAAGTGGGCGGCACGGTGGCTTAGTGGTTAGCACGTTCTCCTCTCAGCTCTGGGGATTCCCGGTTCGAATCCCAATCTGGGTGGAGTTTCCATGTTCTCCCCGTGTCCGCGTGGGTTTCCTCCGGGTTCTCCGGTTTCCTCCCACAATCCAAAAACATGGATCAAGTTAATTGAGTTCTCTAAATTGCCCCATATAGAGTGTGTTTGAGTGTGTGAATGTGTACCCAGCGATTGATTGGCGCCCTGTCCTGGGTCTATCTGCCCAGCGCCCGAGACGTTCTCCCCTGGATGGGCATGGGGAACCCCCCCCACGACCCTAATATAGGATAAAGTGGAAGATAATGAATGAATGAATATAACCTCCCTGGTGGCTTAGTGGTTAGCACGTTCTCCTCTCAGCTCTGGGGATCCAGGTTCGAATCCCCTTCTGGGTGGAGTTTTCATGTTCTCCCCGTGTCCGCGTGGGTTTCCTCCGGGTTCTCCGGTTTCCTCCCACAATCCAAAAACATGGATCAAGTTAATTGAGTTCTCTAAATTGCCCCATATAGAGTGTGTTTGAGTGTGTGAATGTGTACCCAGTGATGGATTGGCGCCCTGTCCTGGGTGTATCTGCCCAGCGCCTGAGACGTTCTCCCCTGGATGGGCATGGGGAACCCCACCGCAACCCTAGTAGAGGATAAAGCGGGAGATAATGAATGAATGAATGAATGTCTGTAAGTCTGTAAGTCGAAGTCGAAGGTACCACCTCTTCCCCGTAATTTCTTTACAATAACGTACGCCCTCTTGTACCGCATGGCCTCTGGTGTTACATCACTTTCACTATGACGGACATGGAAATGCGTGCCGGATCCAATTATATTTCCTTTTCACCTGTCGCTGACACCTGTCACCAAGGTAACAGGCCATGTCATCGTCAATTACCGCGTGAAGCAAACAGCTTCGGCAAACATCCTCAGTCCGGCGAGGAGCGGCCGTTTCCATGAGTTTGCGTTTGCGTCGGTTCTACAATAACAGATGAGACGACACGGTATACGAGAAGAGAACGACGCCTGGGATAATATGTCAGTCTCCCTGCGTCAGCGCTGATTGTACGCCTGCTATTTTTACGCCGCTCTGGCTGATCTGCATCGAACAATGTTGCTTCAACCTTCACATCCACCAAATGCCAAGCCAGGTATATTTCTGTGCTGTTATTTGAACTGACAGGGTGGCATGTGCTCAGGATTGGCCTGCGCGGCCTGCGCTGTATCTATGCAGCCGGCTGCGTTCGACTATTTCCATCATTCACAGGTCTCTGAACTTCTGCGAAGGGGCGCGCACTAAATCTGGGCCTCCGAGAGTAAAATTAGCGCTGGAGTTCTATAGCTGGCAGCGTCGGGACTGCTGGGACTTGCCAGTGGAATGCAGAACCCGGCGGCCCAGCACATGCTCGGAAAGGGAGATCGTGCAGATGACTAATGGCAGCGAGTGGGGAAGTTTCATCCATCCATCCATTATCTTCCGATTTATCCTCTATTAGGGTCGCGGGGGGGTGGAGGGGGGTTCCCCATGCCCATCCAGGGGAGAATGTTTCGGGCGCTGGGCAGATACAGCCAGGACAGGGCGCCGATCTATCGCTGGGAACGCAGACACACTCTATATGGGGCAATTTGGAGAACTTTATTGACTTGATCCAAGTTTTTGGACTGTGGGAGGAAACCAGAGAAACCGGAGGAAACCCACGTGGACACGGGGAGAACATGAAAATTCCACCCAGATGGGGATTCGAACTGGGAATCCCTAGTGCTGAGAGGAGAACATCCATCCTTCCATTATCTTCCGCTTTATCCTCTATTAGGGTCGTGGGGGGGTTCCCCATGCCCATCCAGGGGAGAACGTCTCGGGCGCTGGGCAGATACACCCAGGACAGGGCGCCAATCTATCGCTGGGCAGACACTCACTCACACAGACACACTCTATATGGGGCAATTTGGAGAACTCAATTGACTTGATCCATGTTCTAGGACTGTGGGAGGAAACGGGAGAACCCGGATGAAACCCACGCAGACACGGGGAGAACATGGAAACTCTACCGTGCTAGCGAACGTGCTAACCACTAAGCACCGTGCCGCCCCTGTGGGGAAGTTCATTTGGGCAAACTATTTTGGGAGGAAATTGGTCAGATGAACGCCGTGGCGGGCGGCACGGAGGCTTAGTGGTTAGCATGTTCTCCTCTCAGCGCTAGGGATTCCAGGTTCGAATCCCCATCTGGGTGGAGTTTCCATGTTCTCCCCGTGTCCGCGTGGGTTTCCTCCGGGTTCTCCGGTTTCCTCCCACAGTCCAAAAACATGGATCAAGTCAACTGAGTTCTCCAAATTACCCCATATAGAGTGTGTCTGTGTGAGTGAGTGTGTGCCCAGCGATAGATTGGCGCCCTGTCCTGGGTGTATCTGCCCAGCACTCGAATCGTTCTCCCCTGGATGGGCATGGGGAACCCCCCCGCGACCCTAATATGGGATAAAGCGGAAGATAATGGATGGATGAACGCCGTGGCCCGTCAGAGGGTCCACATTTTACCCAACATTTCTGTCTGCCAGTCAATACAGTGGGGTTAAGGTCAAGGTGCTGCAGTATTTATATTTACTGAGCAGATATAAAAAGAGCACCATGGTAATACCCGGGTTGGGTGTGTTTACAGTTTCAGATGCTACTCTGTACTGGTCAGTTCTACAGAGAGGTTCTTTAGGTTACCTAGTTACCAGAACTCTCAGTCAGCTCGAGCCGGTCAGTTCATACTCTCTCTAAATCTCTAACAACAAAGAGTTTCTCTCTTTAGAACGTCGGCACTGATTTAAATGCAGAGATTGTTGTGTGTGGAATCCCACAGCATCAGCAATTATACAAATATTCACTCATATACAGTTCATCTGGCACCAACAATCATGACAAATGGGACAGTTTATTAATTAATGATGTCTCGAGGGGTCTCATTTGGGTTCTACTCATAACATGACTTATGACAGAGAGTAATAGATAAAGATGAGATATGATTCTGCTGAATCGCTGGGTTATACAAATAAAATGTAGATAGATAGACAGATAGGGCGGCACGGTGGTTTAGTGTTTAGCATGTTCTCCTCTCAGCACTAGGGATTCCCGGTTTGAATCCCCATCTGGGTGGAGTTTCCATGTTCTCCCCGTGTCTGCGTGGGTTTCCTCCGGGTTCTCCGGTTTCCTCCCACAGTCCAAAAACATGGATCAAGTCAATTGAATTCTCAAAATTGTCCCATATAGAGTGTGTCTGTGTGAGTGAGTGTGCCCAGCGATGGATCTGCCCAGCGCCCGAGACGTTCTCCCCTGGATGGGCATGGGGAACCCCACCGCGACCCAAATAGAGGATAAAGCGGGAGATAATGAATGAATGAATGAATAGACAGATAGATGGATAGATATTTTAATAATCCCAAAGGAAGATTCAAGGCAATCAGTAGCTTTCCCATATTGCACAAATTAAAGGTAAAGAACAAACACGACAATAGAAATAAATAAATATATAACTATATAAAAGATATAAAAGATATATAAAATATTCTATATTTATAGAAGTAATAGGAGTGGTGCAAATGGCTGGTGTGACGTCGACCTTGTAAACAAAATGAAAGGTAAAGCAGTAATTTACAGTATCAAGAACACCTTTTAGTCTCTGGCTGAGAAACGGTTAATTGCCCCATCTGAATTGCCCCTATATAATGTGCGTATGTCTGTGTGAGTGAGTGAGTGAGTGTGTGCGCAGTGATAGATTGTCACCCTGTCCGGGGTGTATCTGTCCAGCACCGGAAATTCTCCCCTGGATGGGTATAGGAAACCCCCACCCCACCCCCCAACGCGGGATGGTTAATTGCTCCTATCTGAATTGCCCTTATACCAAGACTAATCAACTAGTTTATTTTGCCAAAACAGAGCCCGATCTTATCTTATCAAGTCAACCACTTAATCCTATACCAGGGTGGAGGGGGGTTTGGTTCCCCATGCCCATCCAGGGGAGAACGTTTTAGGAGCTGGGCAGATACACTCAGGACAGGGCGCCAATCTATCGCTGGGAGCACACTCATTCACATGGGATTCAAACCTAGACCCTATCAGTCAGACTACTAAACACTACACCATCATGCCACCCAGCATTGTTCCTCATGCCCATACATGGAAGAAGGATTTGGGCGCTGGACAGATACACCCAGGACAGGGGGCCAATCCATCGCTGGGCACACACTCACACACTATGTAGGGCAATTTAGAGCACCTTGAATCCATGATTTTGAACTGTGGAATGAAACGTCCACCCAGATTGGGATTCGAACCTGGATCCCCAGCGTTGACAGGCGGACATGTTAAACATCATGCCACCCTCTTATTATATATATATATATATTCATTCATTCATTCATTATCTCCCGCTTTATCCTCTATTAGGGTGTGGGGTTCCCCATGCCCATCCAGGGGAGAACGTCTCTGGCTCTGGGCAGATAGACCCAGGACAGGGCGCCAATCCATCGCTGGGAACACACTCACTCACACAGACACACTCTATATGGGGAAATTTTGAGAATTCAATTGACTTGATCCATGTTTTTGGACTGTGGGAGGAAACCGGAGAACCCGGAGGAAACCCACGCAGACACGGGGAGAACATGGAAACTCCACCCAGACGGGGATTCGAACCGGGAATACCTAGTGCTGAGAGGCGAACGTGCTAACCACTAAGCCACCGTGCCGCCATGTTTAACACACATATATATATATATATATATATATACACACACACACACACACACACACACACACACTATATATATATATATAGTTTTGCAATACTACATTAAAAGGCTCATATTGTAAAACCTCATTTTTAATAAAGCATAACTGAATTTGCCCCACTGTGTTTGACAGTAAGTAGATGTAGAGAACAATGTCTTCCGCCCAGAACCGCAGGCTTAAATTATAAACCCCATTCTTTAAATGTAATTTACTGATCAGGATGCATTGCTCATGGTGTTACACAAATCACATAAGTGTGTTTGTAATGAAGCCCGTGTCAGAGGTGACAGTGTTCCAAACAACGGATTTGGTTTACAGGGTTAAAGGTTCCAGCATCAAAATACAAGATGTCACTGCCGGGTCCTTTGTGAGTCTGTATGACTGTCCTATTGTCATCTCTTTGCTTACAGTATTTGCAACACACACACATTAAGTAGCTGTACACACTACAAATGTAACTCATATTCCATCCATCCATCCATTATCTTCTGCTTTATCCTCTATTAGGGTCGCGGGGGGGTTCCCCATGCCCATCCAGGGGAGAACGTTTTGGGCGGTGGGCAGATGCACCCAGGACAGGACGCCAATCTATCGCTGGGCACTTACTTGCTCACACAGACACACTTTATATGGGGCAATTTGGACCTGGATCCATGCTTTTGGACTGTGGGAGGAAACTGGAGAACCTGGAGGAAACCCACGTGGACACGGGGAGAACATGGAAACTCCACCGTGCTAGCGAACGTGCTAACCACTAAGCCACCGTGCCACCCCTGTGGGGAAGTTCATTTGGGCAAACTATTTTGGGAACCCAGGGCAAGACAGGACGCCAATCTATCGCTGGGCACTCACTTGCTCACACAGACACACTTTATATGGGGCAATTTGGACCTGGATCCATGTTTTTGGACTGTGGGAGGAAACTGGAGAACCTGGAGGAAACCCACGTGGACACGGGGAGAACATGGAAGCCCAAATTAAGCAAAATATTTTTAAAACTATTATCCATCCATCCATTATCTTCCGCTTTGTCCTCTAATAGAGTCTCGGGGAGAGGTTCCCCATGCCCATCTAGGGGAGAACGTTTCGGGCGCTGGGCAGATACACCCAGGACAGGACGCCAATCTATCATTGGATACACTCTCACTCACACAGACACACTCTATATGGGGCAATTTGGAGAACTCAATTGACCTTGATCCATGTTTTTGGACTATGGGAGGAAACCGGAGAACCCGGAGGAAACCCACGCGAACACGGGGAGAACATGGAAACTCCACCCAGATGGGGATTCGAACCAGGAATCCCTAGCGCTGAGAGGAGAACATGCTAACCACTAAGCCACCGTGCCGCCCTTAACTCGTCATATTAGCATATAAGATAAATAAGTACGGGATTACTGGAGTCCTTAATGTGCGTCTCATTTTTCCACAGCCAACCCCCGTGTCCAGGTTCGAATCCCGATCTGGAGGAGTTCACATTTACATTACATTTGGTCATTTATTGGACGCTTTTATCCAAAGTGACTTTAAAGTTGAGCACAGGGTTAACCACAACTTCCCTGGAGCAATGAGGGTTAAGGGTCTCAAGGAGCCACACTGGTAACTTCAGTGGACCTGGGATTTGAACCCACAACCTTCAGATTGATAGCCCTGGAATGCTCTACCTGACCAGTTGAGAGCTCCTCAGAAAATAGAAAGTTTTAAAAAAGGACTTAAAACGTTTCTTTTTAGAAGAACTTACTATTCTTAATTGATTGTTGCTTTTATAATGTTGTTATTTGCTTTTATTATGTAGCACTTTGAGATTTGTGATCAAATGTAAAGTGCACTACAAATAAAATGTATTATTATTATTATTATTATTATTATTATTATTCATTCATTCATTCATTATCTCCCGATTTATCCTCTATTAGGGTCGCGGTGGGGTTCCCCATGCCCATCCAGGGGAGAACGTCTCGGGTGCTGGGCAGATACACCCAGGACAGGGCGCCAATCCATCGCTGGGTACACACTCACACACTCAAACACACTCTATATGGGGCAATTTAGAGAACTCAATTAACTTGATCCATGTTTTTGGATTGTGGGAGGAAACCGGAGAACCCGGAGGAAACCCACGCGGACACGGGGAGAACATGGAAACTCCACCCAGATGGGGATTCGAACCAGGAATCCCTAGCGCTGAGAGGCGAACGTGCTAACCACTAAGCCACCGTGCCGCTTATTATTATTATTATTATTATTATTATTGGGCGGCATGGTGGCATAGTGGTTGCACGTCAGCGCTAGGGATTCCCGGTTCGAATCCCCATCTGGGTGGAGTTTCCATGTTCTCCCCGTGTCTGCGTGGGTTTCCTCCGGGTTCTCCGGTTTCCTCCCACAGTCCAAAAACATGGATCAAGTTAATTGAGTTCTCTAAATTGCCCCATATAGAGTGTGTCTGTGTGTGCGTGTGTGCCCAGCGATGGATTGGCGCCCTGTCCTGGGTGTATCTGCCCGGCGCCCAAGACGCTCTCCCCTGGATGGGCATGGGGAACCCCACCGCGACCCTAATAGAGGATAAAGCGGGTGATAATGAATGAATGAATTATTATTATTATTATTATTATTATTATTATTATTAGCTTAACACCTTGACCACTGAGCACTTGTTCAATTTCCACCCACAGGTGAATTGGCTGCTCTAAATTAACCCTATATAGGTTCTGCGTATGTAAGCATGTGTCCAGCCATGGATTCTTGGTGTCTCCTGTTCTGGGTGTCTCCCCAGCAAAACGTTCTCCCCTTGTTGTGCGTGAAGAACCCCCCCCCCCCTTCCCCACAAACCTAGCACTAAAAGGAAGATAATGTGATGAGATGAGTTTATTAAGAATCTATATTAAGCTCATGGTGCATTCAATCCTGATCTGGGTGGAGTTTCCATGTTCTCCCCGTGGGTTTCTCCGCGTGGGTTTCTTCCGGGTTCTCCGGTTTCCTCCCACAGTCCAAAAACATGGATTCAGGGTGAATTGGCTGCTAAATTGCCCCTATATAGTGTCTGTGTCTATTAGACTGAGCGAGTTAAGTGTGTGCTGGGTGTATCTGCCCAGTGCTCGAAATGTTCTCCCCGGTCCCCGCGACCCTGGTCCCTAGTATATGATTAGTATCTGATTACATGTTGATTCACATATCCGCCTCTTAGTGCTGGGGATCCAGGTTCGAATCCCAATCTGGATGGTTTCTATGTTCTCCCCATGCCCTCATGGACTTTTTCTGGGTTCTCCGGTTTCCTCCCACAGTCCAAAAACATGGCTTTAAATTTCCTCTATATAGTGAGTGAGTGAGTGTGTGCCCAGCGATAGATTGGCGTCCTGTCCTGGGTGTATCTGCCCAGCGCCCGAAACGTTCTCCCCTGGATGAACATAGAGAACCCATCCATGACCCTGGAATTAAGTGGAGGATCACGGTGGCTTAGTGGTTAGCATGTTCTCCTCTCAGCGCTAGGGATTCCCGGTTCGAATCCCAATCTGGGTGGAGTTTCCATGTTCTTCCCGTGTCCGCGTGGGTTTCCTCCGGGTTCTCCGGTTTCCTCCCACAGTCAAAAAAACATGGATCAAGGTCAATGAAATTCTCCAAATTGCCCCATATAGAGTGTGTGTGAGTGAGTGTGTGCCCGGCGATGGATTGGCGTCCAGTCCTGGGTGTATCTGCCCAGCGCCCGAAACGTTCTCCCCTGGATGGGCATGAAGAACCCCCCGCAACCCTAATAGAGGATAAAGCGGAAGAAAATGGATGGATTGATGTTCTCCTCTCAGCATTAGGGATTCCCGCTTCGAATCCCAATCTGGGTGGAGTTTCCATGTTCTCCACATGCCCTTGTGGGTTTCCTCCGGGTTCTCCGGTTTCCTCCCACAGTCCAAAAACATGGATCAAGGTCAATTGAGTTCTCCAAATTGCCCCATATAGAGTGTGTCTGTGTGTGTGAGTGTGTGCCCAGCGATGGATTGGTGCTCTGTCCTGGGTGTATCTGCCCAGCGCCCGAAACGTTCTCCCCTGGATGGCCATGAAGAACCATGTAAATCCGGTGCCAAGGTGCGCAACGATCGAAACCCTTAGCCAATCAAAGGCAGCCGCACTGAATTAAAATAAGTTCCTGCAGCAAAACGCAGGACTGAATTTGGGAGTTCTTCAGGTGCAGGGTTCCACGCTGCAGAACTTTAAAAGAGCATTTACAGACAGAACGCAGGCGTGGGGGTTCTCTCTTACCGGAATGGACATGGTGCGCTCCGGGTCACCCACTCGAGCGTCTGCGTGGAGACTCCGTGGAACCGTGGGCTGTGTCCTGCGTTTTAAATGACCATACAGCAGGACGTCTATTCCATGCTCTCGGGGGCAGATCGCGATGGGTTGCCCCGGAGGAGGCTGAAGTTTGAGATGAGGGCAGAATGAGAAGGCTTTTCCGAGTCAATGACGCGCCACGGTGCGGGTTCCACGCGGCAGGGAACGCAGCCTGATGTCCTGATCCACGTCCACCAGCGTGAGCACGAAGTACCACTGCAGCAGGGGGGGGGGAGGTGCAGAACACGGCCGGGGTATCTGTCGTTCTGGCTGCTGGAGAACGTGGATTCATGCAACCTGCACACACGCTCACTCAGTGCGTCTGGACTGCGGCTGTGTGGAGCAGAGCTCTCTCTCTCTCTCTCTCTCTCTCTGTGTGTGTGTGTGTGTGTGTGTGTGTGCCTCTCTCTTTAAAGGGCCACACTATAAATACAACGCAGTTGATGAATCATCATTCAGCACTGATCCTCTGTATGTTCTCCAACAGAAATGAATTCAGATCCAGAACCTCTCCAATCAGAACCCCCAAAATACTAATTATGGCCCTGATTAGTTTTCCATATAATAACAATAATAATAATAATAATAATAGTGGCGGCACGTTGGATTAGTGCTTAGCATGTTCTCCTCTCAGCACTAGGGATTCCCGGTTCGAATCCCCATCTGGGTGGAGTTTCCATGTTCTCCCCGTGTCTGCGTGGGTTTCCTCCGGGTTCTCCGGTTTCCTCCCACAGTCCAAAAACATGGATCAAGTCAATTGAATTCCCAAAATTGCCCCATATAGAGTGTTTCTGTGTGTGTGAGTGTGTGCCCAGCGATGGATTGGCGCCCTGTCCTGGGTGTATCTGCCCAGCGCCCGAAACGTTCTCCCCTGGATGGGCATGGGGAACCCCCTGTGACCCTAATAGAGGATAAAGCGGGAGATAATGAATGAATGAATAATAATAGTGCATCCATCCATTATCTTACGCTTTATCCTCTACTAGGGTTGCAGGGGGGGGGCAGATAGACCCAGGACATGGCGCCAATCCATCACTGGGCACACACTCACTCACACAAACACACTCTATATGGGGCAATTTGGAGAACTCAATTGACTTGATCCATGTTTTTGGACTGTGGGAGGAAACCGGAGAACCCGGAGGAAACCCATGCGGACACGGGGAGAACATGGAAACTCCACCCAGATTGAGATTCAAACCGGGAATTCATAGCGCTGAGAGGAGAACATGCTAACTCCTAAGCCACCGTGCTGCCCAATAATAATAATAATAATAATAATAATAATAATAATAATAATAATAATAATAATAATAATAATGCATCCATCCATTATCTTCCGCTTTATCCTCTACTAGGGTTGTGGGGGGGGGGGGGGGGGGGTTCCCCATGCCCATCCAGGGGAGAACGTTTCGGGCGCTGGGCAGATAGACCCAGGACAGGGCGGCAATCTATCACTGGGCACACACTCACTCACACAGACACAGACACACTCTATATGGGGCAATTTGGAGAACTCAATTGACTTGATCCATGTTTTTGGACTGTGGGAGGAAACCGGAGAACCCGGAGGAAAGCCATGCGGACACGTGGAGAACATGGAAACTCCACCCAGATGGGGATTCAAACCAGGAATCACTAGTGCGAAGAGGAGAACATGCTAACCACTAAGCCACTGTGCCTATAATAATAATAATAATAATAATAATAATAATAATAATAATAATAATCATCATCATCATCCCAGGACAGGGCGCCAATCTCTCACTGGGCACACACACACACACACACACACACACACACACACACACACACACTATATGGACTTTTTCTGGGTTCTGCGGTTTCTTCTCACAGTCCAAAAACATGGATTCAAGTAAACCAAATGCTCCAAATTGCCCCATATAGAGTGTGTCTATGTGAGTGAGTGTGTGCTTAGCGATTGATTGGCGCCCTGTCCTGGGTGTATCTGCCCAGCGCCCGAAACGTTCTCCCAGGTATGGGAACCCCCCCGCGACTCTAGTAGAGGATAAAGCGTAAGATAATGGATGGATGGATATCAGAGGGGAGTTGGGAATCCAGTTGAACACCCAGCTTGTTATTGATGGCTGATATTTACAACTTCCCTCCTGAGAATGTGTTTCTGTTGCTCCCATGACCAATTCTGCTACCGCACACCTCCCACCTGAAACATGGCACTGCATGCGATTAGGAACAGCTGCACGGCCGTGAGAACCTAGAACTCACAGTGTTGAGCTCACAGACGCTGCTCCTGTGAATTGAATTTGCTTTAATATCTAGATGAACACTGTGCTATTGGACTCAGTGGTGACGCAAATGAAGACAGGTGAAGAAAGAGAACGGACTGGAGCAGAAAGCAGAACAAGCGCCGTGGAACCTTCAGCCCCAGAGTCACTGAACTCTGCAGCACTGTGCACTTTACCATTGTGTTTGTCTATAGAGGGTATAAAGCATATCTATATAATCTATATAAAGCATATCTATATCATCTATATAAAGCATATCCATATAATCTATATAAAGGGTATCTATATAATCTATATAAAGCATATCTATATAATCTATATAAAGCATATCTATATAATCTATATAAAGCATATCTATATAATCTATATAAAGCATTTCTATATAATGTATATAAAGCATATCTATGTTTTTCTTTATAATCTATATAAAACATATCTATATAATCTATATAAAGCATATCTATATGTTTTTCTTTATAATCTATATAAAGCATTTCTATATAATATATATAAAGCATATCAATATAATCTATATAAAGGATATTTATATAATATATATAAAGCATATCTATGTTTTTCTTTATAATCTATATAAAGCATATCTAGAGTGGTTAGCATGTTCTCCTCTCAGCGCTAGGGATTCCCGGTTCGAATCCCCATCTGGGTGGAGTTTCCATGTTCTGCGTGTCCGCGTGGGTTTCCTCCGGGTTCTCCGGTTTCCTCCCACAGTCCAAAAACATGGATCAAGTCAATTGAATTCTCAAAATTGCCCCATATAGAGTGTGTATGTGTGAGTGAGTGTGTGCCCAGCGATGGATTGGCGCCCTGTCCTGGGTCTATCTGCCCAGCGCCCGAGACGTTCTCCCCTGGATGGGCATGGGGAACCCCACCGCGACCCTAATAGAGGATAAAGCGGGAGATAATGAATGAATGAATATTTACATAATCTATATAAAGCATATCTATATAATCTATATAAAGCATATCTATATAATCTATATAAAGCATATCTATAACCTGCACTATATGGTTAATAAACTTGTGTAAATTGTCTTTTCTACTCAGCAGGTTCTCCTGCAGGAAAAAGGCCAAAGCTGTGGGGTTCCTCTAAAACGATGCCAGGAACCGCAAAGCTCAATGAAAACATCACTCCTAAAAACTTTGCGACAGCGGGATCCCCGCGCTCAGCAAATGCCTTTTAATTCAGCGGCCAATCAGGACAAAGCAATGACTTAGTTGTGCCGGTGGCGGGGCACGTTGTTGTGGGTATTAAAAGCAGGGGGAGTTAATTTGCCCGCTCCGAAACAGGCAACGCTTTCAGTGTGCCACAGATAATGTCTGCTGAGGCGGGGAGAAGCCTGTGAATATTATATTATTATATTAGGTGTTAAGTGCCACGCAGAACAAAGTTCTGCATGATTCAGCAAAACCAGGACTTCAGTAGCACGTTAATTCGATTCAGGTGTGCTGGAAGGAAAAGCAAGCGATATGGAGATCTTTCGGAGCGGAACAGAGCACTCGGGGGTAGGATATTTGAAGCCCTGTGCTTGCTGAGGGGTATTTACACACGCCTGGAGTTGAGGGCCGCGCCAAATATACATCAGGCATTCCATCCGGTCACCTAGAACCCATTAAGCCTGCATTTATACACCGCCACTCTGTTATGCCTGCTGTTCTTACACGCAGAGAAAACTGTCCTCCACATTTAACCCATCCGTGCAGGGAAACACACACACACACACACACACACACACACACACACACACACACACCTAGAGCAGTGGGCAGCCTTGTACACGGTGCTGGGGAGCAATTGGTGTTAGCTGCCTTCAGCCAGAGTACTTGGTGGGACCAGGAATTAAACCTGGGAGGAATCTGGAGAACCCAGAGGAAACCCACGCGGACACGGAGAGAACATAGAAACTCCACCCAGAATGGGACTAGAATCTGGATCCCCAGAGCTGAGAGGAGAACATGCTAAGCATTACACATTAGGGTAGAAGGTTTGTTTTTGGACTGTGGGAGGAAACCATCACAGGGTTCTAAAGAGTAATGATGTCACATGTTGTGGAAATCGAAGCAACGATGTGGATTTGTGTAGAGAACACACACACACACACACACACCCACACACTCCTATAGCGGTGGGCAGCCTTGTACACAGTGCAGGGGAGCAATTGGGGTTAGGTGCCTACAGCCAGAGTACTTGGTGGGACCAGGAATCGAACCTGGGAGGAATCTGGAAAACCCAGAGGAAACCCACGCGGACACAGGGAGAACATAGAAACTCAACCCAGAATGGGACACCCTATAGAAGGATTGTTTTTGGACTGTGGGAGGAAACCATCACAGGGTTCTAAAGAGTGATGTAATGATGTCACATCAAGCATCAAGCATCGAAAAACATCAAGCAATTGGGGTTAGGTGCCTTCAGCCATAGTACTGTACTTGGTGAGACCAGGAATCGAACCTGAGACCTTCAGGTCGCAAGGCCACAAGTCTTAATCAATCGGGAAATCCCACACAGACATGGGAATCCCAATGCCAATCCATCACTGGGCAACTACACACTATATAGAGGCAATTTAGAGCCACTAATTCACCTTGAATCCACGTTTTTGGACTGTGGGAGGAATCTGGAGAACCCAGAGGAAACTCAGGCGGACACGGGGAGAACATGGAAACTCCACCCAGAATGGGATTCGAATCTGGATCTCCAGAGCTGAGAGGAGAACATGCTAACCACTACACATTAGGGTAGAAGGTTTGTTTTTGGACTGTGGGAGGAAACCATCACAGGGTTCTAAAGAGTAATGATGTCACATGTTGTGGAAATCGAAGCAACGATGTGGATTTGTGTAGAGAACACACACACACACACACACACACACACACACCTAGAGCAGTGGGCAGCCTTGTACACAGTGCTGGGGAGCAATTGGGGTTAGGTGCCTTCAGCCATAGTACTTGGTGAGACCAGGAATCGAACCTGGGACCTTCAGGTCGCAAGGCCACAAGCCTTAATCAATCGACAAAACCCACACAGACAATGCCAATCCATCACTTTATATATAGGCAATTTAGAGCCACTAATTCACCTAGAACCCACGTTTTTGGACTGTGGGAGGAATCTGGAGAACCCAGAGGAAACTCACGAGAACACGGGGAGAACATGGAAACTCCACCGAGATTGGGATTCGAACCTGGATCTCCAGAGCTGAGAGGAGAACATGCTAATGTAGTGGACACATTAGGGTAGAAGGTTTGTTTTTGGACTATGGGAGGAACCCTCCTCAGGGTTCTAAAGAGTAATGATGTCACATGTTGTGGAAATCGAAACATCAAGCAATTGGGGTTAGGTGCCTTCAGCCATAGTACTTGGTGGGACCAGGAATCGAACCTGAGACCTTCAGGTCGCAAGGCCACAAGCCTTAATCAATCGACAAAACCCACACAGACAATGCCAATCCATCACTGGGCATCTACACATTATATATAGGCAATTTAGAGACACTCATTTACCTTGAATCCATGTTTTTGGACTGTGGGAGGAATCTGGAGAACCTGGAGGAAACTCATGAGAACACGGGGAGAACATGGAAACTCCACCCAGAATGGGATTCGAACCTGGATCTCCAGAGCTGAGAGAACATGCAAACCACTACACATTAGGGTAGAAGGTTTGTTTTTGGACTGTGGGAGGAAACCATCACAGGGTTCTAAAGAGTAATGATGTCACATGTTGTGGAAATCGAAGCAACGATGTGGATTTGTGTAGAGAACACACACACACACACACACACCCACACACTCCTATAGCGGTGGGCAGCCTTGTACACAGTGCAGGGGAGCAATTGGGGTTAGGTGCCTACAGCCAGAGTACTTGGTGGGACCAGGAATCGAACCTGGGAGGAATCTGGAAAACCCAGAGGAAACCCACGCGGACACAGGGAGAACATAGAAACTCAACCCAGAATGGGACACCCTATAGAAGGATTGTTTTTGGACTGTGGGAGGAAACCATCACAGGGTTCTAAAGAGTGATGTAATGATGTCACATCAAGCATCAAGCATCGAAACATCAAGCAATTGGGGTTAGGTGCCTTCAGCCATAGTACTGTACTTGGTGAGACCAGGAATCGAACCTGAGACCTTCAGGTCGCAAGGCCACAAGTCTTAATCAATCGGGAAATCCCACACAGACATGGGAATCCCAATGCCAATCCATCACTGGGCAACTACACACTATATAGAGGCAATTTAGAGCCACTAATTCACCTTGAATCCACGTTTTTGGACTGTGGGAGGAATCTGGAGAACCCAGAGGAAACTCAGGCGGACACGGGGAGAACATGGAAACTCCACCCAGAATGGGATTCGAATCTGGATCTCCAGAGCTGAGAGGAGAACATGCTAACCACTACACATTAGGGTAGAAGGTTTGTTTTTGGACTGTGGGAGGAAACCATCACAGGGTTCTAAAGAGTAATGATGTCACATGTTGTGGAAATCGAAGCAACGATGTGGATTTGTGTAGAGAACACACACACACACACACACACACACACACCTAGAGCAGTGGGCAGCCTTGTACACAGTGCTGGGGAGCAATTGGGGTTAGGTGCCTTCAGCCATAGTACTTGGTGAGACCAGGAATCGAACCTGGGACCTTCAGGTCGCAAGGCCACAAGCCTTAATCAATCGACAAAACCCACACAGACAATGCCAATCCATCACTTTATATATAGGCAATTTAGAGCCACTAATTCACCTAGAACCCACGTTTTTGGACTGTGGGAGGAATCTGGAGAACCCAGAGGAAACTCACGAGAACACGGGGAGAACATGGAAACTCCACCGAGATTGGGATTCGAACCTGGATCTCCAGAGCTGAGAGGAGAACATGCTAATGTAGTGGACACATTAGGGTAGAAGGTTTGTTTTTGGACTATGGGAGGAACCCTCCTCAGGGTTCTAAAGAGTAATGATGTCACATGTTGTGGAAATCGAAACATCAAGCAATTGGGGTTAGGTGCCTTCAGCCATAGTACTTGGTGGGACCAGGAATCGAACCTGAGACCTTCAGGTCGCAAGGCCACAAGCCTTAATCAATCGACAAAACCCACACAGACAATGCCAATCCATCACTTTATATATAGGCAATTTAGAGCCACTAATTCACCTAGAACCCACGTTTTTGGACTGTGGGAGGAATCTGGAGAACCCAGAGGAAACTCACGAGAACACGGGGAGAACATGGAAACTCCACCGAGATTGGGATTCGAACCTGGATCTCCAGAGCTGAGAGGAGAACATGCTAATGTAGTGGACACATTAGGGTAGAAGGTTTGTTTTTGGACTATGGGAGGAACCCTCCTCAGGGTTCTAAAGAGTAATGATGTCACATGTTGTGGAAATCGAAAACATCAAGCAATTGGGGTTAGGTGCCTTCAGCCATAGTACTTGGTGGGACCAGGAATCGAACCTGAGACCTTCAGGTCGCAAGGCCACAAGCCTTAATCAATCGACAAAACCCACACAGACAATGCCAATCCATCACTGGGCATCTACACATTATATATAGGCAATTTAGAGACACTCATTTACCTTGAATCCATGTTTTTGGACTGTGGGAGGAATCTGGAGAACCTGGAGGAAACTCATGAGAACACGGGGAGAACATGGAAACTCCACCCAGAATGGGATTCGAACCTGGATCTCCAGAGCTGAGAGAACATGCAAACCACTACACATTAGGGTAGAAGGTTTGTTTTTGGACTGTGGGAGGAAACCATCACAGGGTTCTAAAGAGTAATGATGTCACATGTTGTGGAAATCGAAACATCAAGCAAATGGGGTTAG
This sequence comes from Corydoras sp. C115, assembly GCA_019802505.1. Lineage (NCBI taxonomy): Eukaryota > Metazoa > Chordata > Actinopteri > Siluriformes > Callichthyidae > Corydoras > Corydoras sp. C115. Next base: position 325,693 of record JAFMOC010000169.1, read on the forward strand.
GTGCCTTCAGCCAGAGTACTTGGTGGGACCAGGAATCGAACCTGGGATCTTCAGGTCGCAAGGCCACAAGCCTTAATCAATCGACAAAACAGACAATGCCAATCCATCACTGGGCATCTACACACTATATAGAGGCAATTTAGAGCCACTAATTCACCTTGAATCCACGTTTTTGGACTGTGGGAGAAATATGGAGAACCCCACGAAAACAAGGGGAGAACATGGAAACTCCACCGAGATTGGGATTCGAACCTGGATCTCCAGAGCTGAGAGGAGAACATGCTAATGTAGTGGACACATTAGGGTAGAAGGTTTGTTTTTGGACTATGGGAAGAACCCTCCTCAGGGTTCTAAAGAGTAATGATGTCACATGTTGTGGAAATCGAAACATCAAGCAATTGGGGTTAGGTGCCTTCAGCCATAGTACTTGGTGGGACCAGGAATCGAACCTGAGACCTTCAGGTCGCAAGGCCACAAGCCTTAATCAATCGACAAAACCCACACAGACAATGCCAATCCATCACTGGGCATCTACACATTATATTGAGGCAATAAACGGAAAGTGGCAAGTATACAGTATGAATATCCATCCATCCATTATCTTCCGCTTTATCCTCTATTAGGGTCGCGGGGGGTTCCCCATGCCCATCCAGGGGAGAACGTCTCGGGCGTTGGGCAGATACACCCAGAACAGGGCGCCAATCCATTGTTTGGCACACACTCACTCACACAGACACAGACACACTCTATATGGGGCAATTTGAAGAATTCAATTGACCTTGATCCATGTTTTTGGACTGTGGGAGGAATCTGGAGAACCTGGAGGAAACCCACGAGAACACGGGGAAAACATAAAAACTCCACCCAGATTGGGATTCGAACCTGGATCCCCAGAGCTGAGAGGAGAGCATGCTAACAACTACACATTAGGGAGGATGGAAACCATGACAGGGTTCTAAAGAGTATGTCACATGTTGTGGAAATCGAAGCAACGATGTGGATTTGTGTAGAAAACACACACACACACACACACACACACACACACACACACTTTCCACTATACATGACATTCCATGTTATTAGAAGCCTGTGTGGTACCAACAACCACGCCAAAATCTTAACCCCCTATTGATGGGTTATAGAAACTATGATGTTCTTCCGCCACATGATTGACAGAAGTAAATATACAAATATAGTGTTCTAATAAAACACTTTGTAGAGTAGGTTTTTCGAGTGTAATGCTTCCTCTCGTGTCTGTTCCAGAGTTGCTCAACTGAATGACTCAAATCAGAAAAGGGAAGGAAAAAGAGAGGAAGGGAAAAAAGCTACATAAACAATTTTATTATAGAAAAACGACTTTATAATACCTAATGGTAGCATGTTCTCCTCTCAGCACTAGGGATTCCCGGTTCAAATCCCAATCTGGGTGGAGTTTCCATGTTCTCCCCGTGTCCGCGTGGTTTTCCTCCGGGTTCTCCGGTTTCCTCCCACAGTCCAAAAACATGGATCACGTCAATTGAGTTCTCCAAATTGCCCCATTTGGAGTGCGTCTCTGTGAGTGAGTGTGTGCCCAGCGATGGATTGGCGCCCTGTCCTGGGTGTATCTGCCCAGCGCCCGAAACGTTCTCCCCTGGATGGGCATGGGGAACCCCCCTCCCCCGCCCGCGACCCTAATATAGGATAAAGCGGAAGATAATGGATGGATGGACTTTATAATACGGCACGGTGGTTTAGTGGTTTAGCATGTTCTCCTCTCAGTGCTAGGGATTTCCGGTTCGAATCCCAATCTGGGTGGAGTTTCCATGTTCTCCCCGTGTCCGCGTGGGTTTCCTCCGGGTTCTCCGGTTTCCTCCCACAGTCCAAAAACATGGATCAAGTCAATTGAGTTCTCCAAATTGCCCCATATAGAGTGTGTCTGTGTGAGTGAGTGTGTGCCCAGTGATAGATTGGTGCCCTCTCCTTGGTGTATCTGCCCAGCATCCAAGATGTTCTCCCCTGGAAGGGCATGAGAACCCCACCGCGACCCTAATACAGGATAAAGCGGGAGATAATGGATGGACGGACTTTATAATATTAAGGTGGAGGTAAGAATATAAAAACTTTAACGGGATGTTCTGGAAAAACGAGGAAAACGCAAAGCAATACAAGAGACGACGAGAGCGAGAGACAGAACCTCGGTACGTTTGTGCTGCTTTATTTTCATTGGCTGAGCGACAGCTACATGTAATCAATGCAATTACTGCCATAACGACTAACGATTGTCGGCAACTGATTACGTGTTTCTAATCGTAGATCGAAAAGATGGAACCGACTCGGGACCTTAAGTAGGTTTCTAGTAAAAGCTGGACATTCATCTATATACTCATTTATCTACCACTTACTGTGATTGAGGTCACGTGACAGGTGGGTGGGGGGTGGGGGGTGAGGGGTGAGGGGTGGGGCCTGTCTCAATTACAGGGAGAGTGGACACCCTGAACACTTCAGCGGTGCACAAAAACAAAAACAAATACATTTACACCAAGGTGTCTTTAGTATAATCAGTTTACCTGTTTGGTAACACGGTGGCTTAGTGGTTAGCATGTTCTCCTCTCAGCGCTGGTTCGAATCCCAATTTGGGTGGAGTTTCCATGTTCTTCCCGTGTCCTCGTGGGTTTCCTCTGGGTTCTCCGGTTTCCTCCCACAGTCCAAAAACATGGATCAAGGTCAATGAATTCTATAAATTGCCCCATATAGAGTGTGTCTGTGTGAGTGAGTGTGTGCCCAGCGATGGATTGGCACCCTGTCCTGGGTGTATCTGCCCAGCACCCGAGATGTTCTCCCCTGTATGGGCATGGGGAACCCCCCCGCGACCCTAATAGAGGATAAAGTGGAAGATAATGGATGGATGGAACTTCCCGTATTTGGGGACAGCATGGTGGTTTAGTGGATGGATTTTAAGGATTGAAGAGCACAGAGTCAATCTATCGCTGGGCACACACTTACTCACACAGATACACACTATATGGGGCAATTTGAAGAATTCAATTGACCTTGATCTTTGTTTGTGGACTGTGGGAGGAAACCGGGGAACCCGAAGGAAACCCTCGCAGACACGGGGAGAACATGGAAACTCCATCCAGATTGGGATTCGAACAGGGAATCCCTAGTGCTGAGAGGAGAACATGCTAACCACTAATGGCCCCAATTCTTAACATGCTTTATATATATATTCATTCATTCATTACCTCCCGCTTTATCCTCTATTAGGGTCGCAGGGGTGGGGTTCCCCATGTCCATCCAGGGGAGAACATCTCGGGCGCTGGGCCAGAACAGATAGATTGACGCACTGTCCTGGGTGTATCGGCCCAGCGCCCGAGACGTTCTCCCCTGGATGGGCATGGGGAACCCCACCCCTGCGACCCTAATAGAGGATAAAGCGGAAGATTATGAATGAATGAATGAACCTCCCTTATTTGGGGGTGGCACCTCTCGAATCCCAATCTTGTGAGTGTGTTTGTGTGTGTGTTTGTGTGTGTGTGTGTGTTCTCTACACAAATCCACATCGATGCTTCGATTTCTACAACATGTGACATCATTAATCTTTAGAACCCTGCGGAGGGTTCCTCCCACAGTCCATGTTCTGGGTGGAGTTTCCATGTTCTCCCTGTGTCCGCGTGGGTTTCCTCCGGTTTCCTCCCACAGTCCAAAAACATGGATCAAGTCAATTGAATTCTCAAAATTGCCCCATATAGAGTGTGTCTGTGTGAGTGAGTGTGTGCCTAGCGATGGATTGGCGCCCTGTCCTGGGTGTATCTGCCCAGCGTCCGAGACGTTCTTCCCTGGATGGGCATGGGGAACCCCACCGCGACCCTAATAGAGGATAAAGTGGAAGATAATGGATGAACTAAGATGTGTAAAAAGGATGACAAACCAAATAACTAAAGAACTAAAGAACAGGGCTTTTGAGGCAAACGACGACAGAAACAGCCTCCAGGATTCAGGTTTCATCACTCACATGAAAGCAAAGGTGAGTCGGGTGAATATATTAGGTTCTCTGTGTTTGCCTGTGCAGCATCATCTCTCAGATCGGTTCTCTTGGCAGGAGTCCATTTTGAGGGATGGTGCAAAGCAGGTGTGAGGAGGAGAACGCTCCTGTTGCAGGAATAACGCATGCCGTGCACCCCCCCCCCCCCCCACCTGCTGAGACTGACACCCACCTGCAGCAGCAGCATCAACGCAGCGAGCATTTCCACACGGCCCAGCCGTCCACTCCTGCTGCAAATACACACTTCAGAAGTGACGTGACACTCCAACACACGGAACGCTGCCGTCTGCAATTACATAAACAAGAAGATAAAGTGTCCCGCGCACTGCCAACTGGGTGGTAAGTAGACGTGCCTGTACACAAACAACGCTCCTGCTGTAACGGGGCAGAAGGATCCACGCTGAGGGGTAACCGCGGTAACGGGTCCTCGGAAGATTTATGAGGAAAACAAATCTATAAAAACTAGGGTCGAGGGAGGGGGGGGGGGGAAGAGTTCCCCATGCCCATCCAGGGGAGAACGTTTCGGGCGCCGGGCAGATACACCCAGGACAGGGCGCCAATCCATCGCTGGGCACACACTCACTCACACAGACACACTTGGAGAACTCAATTGACTTGGAGAACTCAATTGACTTGATCAATGTTTTTGGACTGTGGGAGGAAACCGGAGAACCCGGAGGAAACCCACGCGGACAGAACCCAAGACAGGGTGCCAATCTATCGCTGGGCACACTCACTCACTCACTCTATATATGGGGCAAGTTGGAGTATTTAATTCACCTTAATCCATGTTTTTGGATTGTGGGAGGAAACCGGAGAACCCGGAGGAAACCCACACGGACACGGCGAGAACATGGAATCCCTTGCGCTGAGAGGCGAACGTGCTAACCACTACGCCACCGTGCCGCCCCCAAATGAGGGAGGTTACATCCATTCATTAGCTTCCCCTTTATCCTCTACGGGGGTTGGGGGGGGTTCCCGATGCCCATCCAGGGGAGAACGTTTCGGGCGCTGGGCAGATACACCCAGGACAGGACGCCAATCTATCGCTGGGCACACACTCACTCACACAGACACACTCTATATGGGGCAATTTGGAGACTTCAATTGACTTCAATTCAATTTATCCATGTTTTTAGACTGTGGGAGGAAACTGGAGATCCCAGAGGAAACCCACGTGGACATGGGGAGAACATGGAAACTCCACCCACATTGGGATTCGAACCAGGAATCACTAGTGCTGAGAGGAGAACATGCTGAACACTATACATTAGGGTAGGTTTGTTTTTGGACTGTGGGAGGAACCCTCCGCAGGGTTTCCACATGTTGTGGAAATCGAAGCATCGATGTGGATTTGTGTAGAGAACACACACACACACACACACACACACACACACACACACAAACACACACACACACACACACACACACAAGATTGGGATTCGAACCAGGAATCCCTTGCGCTGAGAGGTGCCGCCCCCAAATAAGGGAGGTTCATTCATTCATTCATTATCTTCTGCTTTATCCTCTATTAGGGTTGCAGGGGGGGGGGGGGGGGGGGGGGGGGGGTTCCCCATGCCCATCCAGGGGAGAACGTCTTGGGCGCTGGGCAGATACACCCAGGACAGGGTGCCAATCTATCACTGGGCACACACTCACACACACAAACACACTCTATATGGGGCAATTTTGAGAACTCAATTGACTTGATCCATGTTTTTGGACTGTGGGAGGAAACCAGAGAACCCGGAGGAAACCCACGCGGACACGGGGAGAACATGGAAACTCCACCCAGATGGGGATTCGAACCGGGAATCCCTAGCACTGAGAGGAGAACATGCTAAACACTAAGACACCGTGCCACCCATAAGGGAGTTTCATTCATTCATTCATTATCTCCCGCTTTATCCTCTATTAGGGTCGCAGTGGGGTTCCCCATGCCCATCCATGGGAGAACGTCTCGGGCGCTGGGCAGATAGACCCAGGACAGGACGCCAATCCATCGCTGGGCACACACTCACTCACACAGACACACTCTATATGGGGCAATTTGAGAACTCAATTGACTTGATCCATGTTTTTGGACTGTGGGAGGAAACCGGAGAACCCGGAGGAAACCCACGCGGACACGGGGAGAACATGGAAACTCCACCCAGATGGGGATTCGAACCGGGAATCCCTAGCGCTGAGAGGAGAACGTGCCAACCACTAAGCCACCAGGGAGGTTATATTATAAAACATAATCCGTACGCTTGGAAAAATGGACGGCTGTGGAAACAGAGACAGCTATTTAATGGGAACCGAGTCATAAAGTCTGTAAACGGTTCTAAACCTGAGAGTGGACACCGGGTGAGGGATGTTCTGCTGGGAGTAAACAGCTCCGGCGTCTGAGGGACGGATGCGGGAGGCGGGAGGCGGGAGGATGTCAGATATGATGAAGCGGGCCGAGGCCGTCGACACCCGACGCAGACGTCAAGCTTCTGTGAGGCATTAATTAACGGGATAAAGTCAATTAAGAGCAAGCTGCGTCGGCTTGTTAGAACAAAAAGCGAGAGAATTTATTCTTTCAAAGGGCAAAACCATTTGTTTACAGCACATTAAAGGTAATTACCATTCCACATAAACGAGCCTCGAAAGAGAAACGGCACAAACGCAGAAGAGAAACAGCAATCCTTTAAACATCCATCTCAATAACATCCCCCCGAAGGGCTGCGCGGCTGATGGAAACGTGTTCCGTTTGCACCGCAGGTCCAAAGTGCTGGGCTTTATTCGGCGGAACAGCAGGAAACCTGGTGGTGATGTCAGTGTAAAAGATTAATCAGCCAATGAAATCAGACTTCAGGACTTGAAGGAGCTGAGCCACAAGGCAAGGTTCTCGATTTACCAGTCGATCTACGTTCCGACCCTCACCTATGGTGGTCATGAGCGAGATCGCGAATACAAGCGGCCGAAATCATTAATGGGGGGGTGTGGCGCTGAAATGATGCTGTTCCGAGACTGTCCTCTAGTAGGGTCGCGGTGGGGTTCCCCATGCCCATCCAGGGGAGAACGTCTCGGGCGCTGGGCAGATAGACCCAGGACAGGGTGCCAGTCCATCACTGGGCACACTCACTCACACAGACACACTCGATATGGGGCAATTTGGAGAATTCAATTGACTTGATCCATGTTTTTGGACTGTGGGAGGAAACCGGAGAACCCGGAGGAAACCCACGCGGACACGGGGAGAACATGGAAACTCCACCCAGATGGGGATTCGAACCGGGAATCCCTAGCGCTGAGAGGCGAACGTGCAACCACTAAGCCACCTGTGTCAATCATTCATTCATTCATTCATTATCTCCCGCTTTATCCTCTATTAGGGTCGCGGTGGGGTTCCTCATGCCCATCCAGGGGAGAACGTCTCGGGCGCTGGGCAGATACACCCAGGACAGGGCGCCAATCCATCGCTGGGCACACACTCACTCACACAAACACACTCTACATGGGGCAATTTGGAGAACTCAATTGACTTGATCCATGTTTTTGGACTGTGGGAGGAAACCGGAGAACCCGGAGGAAACCCACGCAGACACGGGGAGAACATGGAAACTCCACCCAGATGGGGATTCGAACCAGGAATCCCTAGTGCTGAGAGGAGAACATGCTAACCACTAAGCCACCGTGTCAATCAATTACTTATTAATTAAATGCCATGCTTTATTATCAGCTCTAACTGCCTTCCTTGTCTGTTTCTTTTGAGGTGGCCCCCGGCTTCCTGGAGATCTTCATCCATGGCTCTGCTGACGAATACTGGATGGAACCTGACAAGGCGGTCCTGCAGGACGCCCCCTAATGGACTCACATATAGTTTTCCAGTTGTTAGTTTTTCCATTTGTTTAATATCTGTACATGGCTGTCCTACACTGTTGTTGCTGCCTGGCCGCTCAAGGAGGATGAGTCCCCCATTGAGTCTTGGTCCTCCCAAGGTTTCTTCCTTAAATAACAACATAACAGGGAGTTTTTTCTTGCCACTGTTGCTTCAGCTTGCTCTTTGGGGGTTTAAAGGCTTTTCATTCTGTAAAGCTGCTTTGTGACGATGTACTGTTGTAAAAAGCGCTCTATAAATAAATTACTTGAACTTGAACTTAGACGGGGTGAGAAGCTCGGTCATCCGGGAGAGACTCGGAGTGGAGCCGCTACTCCTCCGCGTCGAAAGGAGCCAGTTGAGGTGGTTTGGGCATCTGGTAAGGATGCCTCCTGGGCGCCTCCCTAGGGAGGTGTTCCTGGCAAGTCCAGCTGGGGGGAGACCCCAGGGACGACCCAGGACACGCTGTAGGGATTATATCTCTCAGCTGGTCTGGGAACGCCTCGGGGTTCCCCCAGTCGAGCTGGTGGAGGTGGCTGGGGCGAGGGAGGTCTGGGTCTCCCTACTTCGGTTGCTGCCCCCACGACCCGAACCCTGGACAAGTGGAAGATGATGGATGGATGAAATCAGACTTTACTGAGAATTCAACCGGTACGAGGACCATTGGAGGACACCGGGGACTCTGGATCTCCACTCATTTGGAATTAATGGACAGAACTTGGATTTATTGGACGTCTTAGTCAGGGCAAACAAACCAGCCGATTGCCTGGGGCCCCGAGCTGTCCTGGGGCCCCAAGACAACCACTGCTTTTGAATTGTGAGCACCACATAAAATTTTGGGACGGTCACTGCAGTAAAGTACAACACCACCATGACACTCCACCAACTACTTCATTCATTTAAGCCTCTATTTGGGTCACTGGAGGTTCCCCATGCCCATCCAGGGGAGAATGTTTCGGGCGCTGGGCAGATACACCCAGGACAAGGCACCAATCTATCTACACATACACACTAATATAAGCACAATTTACCAATTCACCTTGAATCCATGTTTTTGGACTGTGGGAGGAACCCGAAGAACCTGGAGGAAATCCACGCATTCGGCAAGAACATGGAAACGAACCTGGATCCCCAGCGCTGAGAGGCAAGTACCACCTAGTAACAGGAATATTCATGCATTCATCCATCCATTATCTTCCACTTTATCCTCTACTAGGGTCACGGGGGGTGGGGGGGTAGTTTTGGGATCTGGGCAGATACACCCAGGACAGGGCGCCAATCTATCACTGGGCACACACTCATTTATTCATACAAACACTCTATTTGGAGCAATTTAGAGCATTCAATTGACCTTAAACCCATGTCTGGATGCAGGGAGAACATGAAATCTCCACCCAGATTGGGATTTGAACCTGGATCCCCCACGCTGAGAGGAGAACATGCTAACCACTAAGCCAACTTTCCACCCTTTTGTTAAATTAATTAAGCATTATTTAAGTCATTGGGGCATTTTACTTGGCATAAAACAGACCCGCCATTAGTGCCTGCTCCACTGATACAGGAAACACACATGGTACTTACTGATAACTCATCTAGAACCGTGAGAGATGATGTGTGAAGAACGCTTGGGTACTTGGAACCTCAACCTTTCTGATTATTAGAGAATTCTGGAAACCGCTTATGGAAAAAAAAAAATGTTATTTATCAAAGAAGACGATTTTATTCATCGAGTTTTGCAAACAATTTCCAGAAGCTCTACAAAAAAAACATGACGTAACAATTAGACTTAAAAACGGAACCTCCAAACACAAAACGACCAAAAAAACCCACAAAGTTCCCCGACGTCCAGACGACTCCCAAAAACGGATCAGTAACTGTACAGTCTGACCAACTCAAACCATGCTAAATGTCCAGGTTCTCCACCCCAAACCGTTCCCAAGTGGGATTTGGTGAGCGGTGCTCCTTTCCAGCGGGACCACGGGGACTTGGGAACACGTTCTGACTTTTCCCCAAATCACAACAAAGACCTGATTCTGAATGCAGCTGCCCAACGGAGACGAAATGTCAGGGACCCTTGGTGTAGGTTGTGTTTACAGAGCTCGGTGCATGCTGATTGGTCCACAATGCCTCACACGTCATCGCTTCATGTTGCTGAGACGCACGTTCTTCTCCAGCTCGAACTGCCGGTGGTCCACTCTCTCCAGAAAATTCTTTCTCTCCACGAAGCTTAAAACAGACAGACAGCATTCAGATCATTATAACATCTGAGAGCAAGATAGCTCAGTGGTCAGGGTGTTGGGCTATCAATCTGAAGGTTGGGGGTTCAAATCCCAGGTCCACTGAAGTTACCAATGTGGGTTCTTGAGCAAGACCCTTAACCCTCATTGCTCCAGGGATGTTGTGATTAACCCTGTGCTCACCTTGTAAGTTGCTTTGAATAAAAGCGTCCAATAAATGACCAAATGTAAATGTAATGTAATGTAAATGGAACATCTTTAATCACGACACAGTGACACTGATCCTGCAGAAATGATCACCACTGTTTATCTCCGGTCTGCTCATACAGTCCAAAAACATGGATTCAAGGTATATTGAATGCTCTAAATTGCCCCATATAGTGTGTTTGTGTGTGAGTGTCTGAGTGAGTGTGCCCAGCACTTAAAACGTTCTCCCCTGGATGGGGATGGGGAACCCACCCCCAGACACGACCCTAAGAGAGGATGAAGCTAAAGATAATGAATGAATTAATTAATAAAATACAAAAAAAATAAAAATAAAAATAAATAAAAAATTTATATATATATATATATATATATATATATATATATCTCCTCTCTGCACCAGGGATTCCAGGTTCGAATCCCAATTTGGGTGGACTTTCCTCCAAAAGCATGGATTCAAGGTAAATTGAATGTTCTAAATTGCCTCATATAGTGTGTTTGTGTGTGAGTGTCTGTTTGAGTGAGTGTGCCCAGCACTTAAAAACGTTCTCCCCTAGATGGGGATGGGGATGAGATACCCCCCCCCCCCACGCACAACCCTAAGAGAGGATGAAGCTGAGGATAATAAATGAATGAATGAATTAATAATAATATAAAAAATATACATATATATAAGGGCGGCACAGTGGCTTAGTGGTTAGCATGTTCTCCTCTCAGCACTAGGGATTCCAGGTTCGAATCCCAATCTGGGTGGAGTTTCCATGTTCTCCCCGTGTCTGCGTGGATTTCCTCCAAGTTCTCCGGTTTCCTCCCACAGTCCAAAAACATGGATCTTGGTCAATTGAATTCTTCAAATTGCCCCATATAGAGTGTGTCTGTGTGAGTGAGTGTGTGCCCAGCGATAGATTGGTGCTCTGTTCTCGGTGTATCTGCCCAGCTCCGAAACGTTCTCCCCTGGATGGGCATGGGGAACCCCACCGCGACCCTAATAGAGGATAAAGTGGAAGATGATGAATAGAGATATATATATATCCGTGTAAAATCTGCTCTTAGGTGGAAAGGTAGAACTGACCAAATAGTGTACCTTATAAAGTGGCCAGTGAGTATATGTATATCCATCCATCCATCCATCCATCCATTATCTTCCGCTTTATCCTCTACTAGGGTCGCGGTGGGGTTCCCCATGCCCATCCAGGGGAGAACGTTTCGGGCACTGGGCAGATACACCCAGGACAGGGCATCAATCTATCGCTGGGCACACACTCACTCACACAGACACACTCTATATGGGGCAATTTGGAGAACTCAATTGACCTTGATCCATGTTTTTGGACTGTGGGAGGAAACCGGAGAACCCGGAGGAAACCCACGCGGACACGGGGAGAACATGGAAACTCCACCCAGATTGGGTGAACCAGGAATCCCTAGCGCTGAGAGGAGAACATGCTAACCACTAAGCCACCGTGCCGCCAGTATACGTATAAAGAAACCGATTTAGTTCCTATTGTACGTCAATGTAAATTAGGACGGGATGGAGATATGAGGGGTGCAGTGTTTATATGTTTTACTTCTACTCTGTAGAGGCACTTTATTTTTTTTTCTATAAACGAAGCCACAGACCTTCAACATGAAAAAGCAACCTGTTCAGTTCTCCTTTAGAGAACCCTGAGAACAGAAGGAGCAGCTGAGCAGGAACCCAACCGAGCAGCTGCACACGGAGACGAGAGGCTCAGGATGAAATAAGGCAGTGTTGTCTTTTATTAAATATTCTATTTTGGCTCTGCCAAATCCCCCGCGGCGTTCCCCAGCTGTAGACGGAGTTAGTGAAATGTACACTGAAGCACGGCGAGCGTCTGCACCCGCCGGATTCCATTATTACCCCTCTTAATATTAAGAGCTTGTTCTATTCGGCTTCTATACATGCAGGACAACTTCAAAGTCTGGACACGCCCCCTTCTTGCTTAATTATCCATTTCCTCCACTTGCCATATAGATGGACTTTGTAGTTTTACAATTACAGACTGTAGTCCATCTGTGTTCTTTGTTGTTGTTAGTCTCCTGTTGGTTCTCTGGTCTCTATTGGACCATCACCAATATTATACAGGTATCATTTGGGTGGTAAATTGTTTGTTGTCAGTTCTGCACTGACACTGATGCGGTGGAGGAGTGACAGTGCTGGGATAGGAATAATGCACCAACCTAATAATCCCTGCTCTGTGGTGGTACTATTGGGGTTCTGACCATTAGAACAAAGTAAAGGGGACGTACACAGTATGTACTGTAGAACACAAACAGATGGACTACAGTGAAATTGTACGAGTGGAATTGTAGAACTACAAAGTCCAGCTTTACAGTAAGTGGAACTGAGAACATGGACAATATCGATTAAAAAGGGGGCGTGTCCAAACTTTTGATTTATTACTGTATATTGTACTGTGTATTGTCCTGTATTTATTGTGATCTTTGGGTTTGTGCACATGTACTTTACGTTGGTTGTGAAGTAACTGTTATGTTCTTGGAGAACCTTGTTTTTGGAGAACGCTGTCTCGTTCCAAATATACTATACAGTACTTCAGTGTATTTGGATATTTGGTATATTTATATATTTGGTATCTTTACATATTTGGTATATTTACATATTTGGTATCTTTACATATTTGGTATATTTACATATTTGGTATCTTTACATATTTGGTATATTTACATATTTGGTATATTTACATATTTGGTATCTTTACATATTTGTTATATTTACATATTTGGTATATTTATATATTTGGTATCTTTATATATTTGGTATATTTACATATTTGTTATATTTACATATTTGGTATATTTATATATTTGGTATATTTACATATTTGGTATATTTATATATTTGGTATCTTTACATATTTGGTATATTTATATATTTGGTATATTTACATATTTGGTATATTTATATATTTGGTATCTTTACATATTTGGTATATTTATATATTTGGTATATTTACATATTTGGTATATTTATATATTTGGTATCTTTACATATTTGGTATATTTATATATTTGGTATATTTACATATTTGGTATATTTATATATTTGGTATATTTATATATTTGGTATATTTTATATTGTTGGAATGACTATTGAAACACTTGAATATTTGAATATATCTGGATTTCTTGATTTTCTCATTTTCTAAATGATATCAACCTCCTAAGCCAGTGCTTCTCAATTAGTGGGGCATGCCCCCCTGGGGGGGCGCAGTGCAGTGCCTGGGGGGGCGAATAAGATATCTCAGAGCAAGTGAGATTAAATGTACTGAACAAACCCTCAAGAGACAACATGGAGAAATATTTAACAGAGAAAGGCGGAGAGAGACGAAGATAATGAGAGTAACAAAAATGAACCAAAAACTAAATGTCGAAGCGAACATAGCGCCTGGCTTCACTGTAACTGTAACTTCACTGTAACTAAGGTGGGAGACGAAGAAAGACCGGTGTGTCTTCTGTGTCTTTAAATGTTGGCAGCGGACAGCGTGAAGCCAAATAAATGAAGGCGTCACTTAAAGATATAACACCCCAATCACACTGATAACCGCTTGAGTTTTTAATTGTAAACGTGACGCGTACAGCAAGCAATCATCCCGCTTTATAAAAGCTGCTCCAGAAAATCTGTGCTGCAAAACGGACGCGTTGGAGACATTAGATCTGATTTCCTCATTTTGATGAGAAAAAAAAACCAGCACAAATTGTTGTATTCATTTTTGTTTTGTAGGTTAAATTGTTAATAAATTGTGCTCCTGAATTAATGTTGCTGATGAATTTGAATTTATTATTATTTATTAATTTTATTTAATTTCATTTTTCAGTATCAAATGTGGGGCGGCACGGTGGCTTAGTGGTTAGCACGTTTGCCTCTCAGCGCTAGGGATTCCCGGTTCGATTCCCCATCTGGGTGGAGTTTCTCCCTGTGTCCGTGTGGGTTTCCTCCGGGTTCTCTGGTGTCCTCCCACAGATCCAAAAACCAAGTTCATCCAAGTTGGATCAAGTTAATTGAGTTCTCTGAATTGCCCCATATAGAGTGTGTCTGTGTGCGTGAGTGTGTGCCCAACGATAGATTGGCGTCCTGTCCTGGGTGTATCTGCCCAGCGCCCGAAACGTTCTCCCCTGGATGGACATGGGGAACCCCACCGCGACCCTAATATAGGATAAAGCGGGTGATAATGGATGGATGAATGAGTATCAAATGCCAGTCGGTTCAAAAACATTTCTAGTTTAAATAAGGATTTTATTCGTTTCGGTTACAAACTAAAAAACCAAGTTAATAAAATGATTCTTTGTTCTAAGTTGATCTATATTTCTTTCTTTTTTGTTTTCTTTATTGTTAATAAGGATACATTGTTATAAATGAGGTGAACTTAGAACACATTTATAGACAAATCATACTACAGTGGGCGTGTAAAAATACTTTTTCATCCCATTTTGTCATGGGCGGGGTGGCGGGGTGTGGGTGATTGTGTGTGTGTGTGTGGGGGGGGGGGGGCGCAAAATGTTTTCTTCTTCCTAGGGGGGGGCTTAAGAGAAAATAATTGAGAATCACTGTCCTAAGCAGCAATTACATCATCTATGTACCCCTCCCTCTGTAAATACCTCATGGGAATAAATTACCCGAGTAGTAACCCCTTCGAGGGTTGATGGCTCATCAGTATGAACACACTCATTAATGCTGCTTTAAAAACTAATAATATTTTATATCATTTTTAGGGTTTTTCAGCAGGTGGCTGGGTTTAAAACTCAACGTTATGTTTAAAACTTAAACGTTAACTTTCAGTACGACTTGTTCTGTTCAGGATCCAAGCCTTTGGGATTGAGGGATGGTTTCAGTTTGGGCTGCCGCACCCTCCACAACATCCTCAGAATCTCCTCCGAAACCACATCCAACCCAAATTAAGAGGGAAACACAAAAATAGAACGCTGCTGTAAGTAGGTTTGTCAAAGCAGCTTTCTTTAAAAAGCCCCAGCAAAGGATTTGAAAATGGTTTCTCTATGGAACCAGTCCAACAAGGCATTAAAAAAAACAAAAAACAGGTCATTTAGCAGATGCTTTATCCAAAGGGACATACAAGTATCCCAACTTAATGGCTGCGTCAAAGCACAGGGTTGATATACCCCCCCCCCCCACACATTGGTAACTTCAGTGGATCTGGGATTTGGACCCTCAACCTTCAGGCTGATAGCCCAACACTGTAACCATTGTGTTACCTCACTTTTGGAGCATGAAATACATCAGTGATGGAGATGAAGCCATATGCTGTGAAACTCTCTGCGGTTCTAACCAACCTCTAAAGGGAATTCATCAGGTTGAGAGGTTGGTTAACTTGTACCAATGATGAAATCTCCCCATGCCCATCCATTCAATCTTTTGCTGAGCACACTTTCACTCACACAAACACACGGGGCAATTTAGAGCACTTAATTAACCTTGAATCCATGTTTATTGACCTGTGGGAGGAAAACAGAGAACCGGGGGAAACCCACACAGACACAGGGAGAATATGGGAACTCCACCCAACCTGGATCCCCAGCGCTGAGAGGCCGCCCCAGCGAGAAATCCATCCATCCATCCATTATCTTCTGCTTTATCCTCTATTAGAGGGGGGGTCCCCCATGCACATCCATGGGAGAACGTTTCGGGGGCGCTGGGCAGATACACCCATCACAGGGCGCCAATCTATCGCTGGGCACACACTCACAGCCATGCACACAGACACACTCTATATGGGGCAATTCGGAGAACTCAATTGACTTGGTCCATGTTTTTGGACTGTGGGAGGAAACTGGAGAACCCGGAGGAAACCCACGCGGACACGGGGAGAACATGGCAACTCCACCCAGATGGGGATTCGAACCAGGAATCCCTAGTGCCGAGAGGCGAGTGTTTTAAGCACCCCGCCACCATGCCGCCCCAGCCAGAAATCATTTACTCTTATTTTAAACTATTTCTGGAGTCTGTTCTGTTCACGTTCAGTCCAATTGCCTTCAGCCAGCTGTTTCAAACCCGAGATCCAGATGGGATCAAACTGGATCCAGCTGTGTTTGCATTTAGGCTTTTAAAGAAGCGGATCCATCCAGACCTCGGAAGCAAATCATCATTCATGTGTAAAAATAAAGATGTCGTCTTTGACGAGTCCATTTAGTTCTTATTTGGAGGATTCGAAGAACCCAAGCTAATCACACTGTGTTTAATCTGCTGGCCAGCGTTCCAGTGGGCTGAGCCCCTGCAGGTCAGCTGTTAGTTAAAGACCGAGGCTTCTGGGAGTGAAGTGTTTCTCCAGAGCAAACTATACAGACTTACCCATCTTTGCCCCGGTTGTGGATGGCCAGCTCGTCGGTGATGCCCTCTGCTGTTTTGAACTCATCCCAGTCCAGCTTGGACTTCTCCAGAGTGCTCATTTTGGGCTTCTTTGCCCCGATGCGGTTTAGGATGCTGCCCATCCCTGCTGGCCTCTTCACGCTGAAGGATAAACACAGATGAATAATTTAAACAGCGCTGACGACATGAGGCACGCTGATTTAGTGTTAGGTTCTAAACATGCAGTAACGATTTACTCTGTGGAAAAGAGATCTTTAGCTCATGTCATTCATTATCTTCTGCATAATCCTATACTAGGGTTGTGATGGTGCGAGTTCCCCATGTCCATACAGGGGAGAACGTTTCAGACGCTGGGCAGATACATCCAGGACACCGATACATTGCAGCGCATGTTATATAAACAAATAAACCACATTACTATTGCAGAACCCATCCATTCATTATCTTCTGCTTAATCCTGTATTAGGGTCGCAGGGGGGTTCCCCATGCCCATCCAGGTGAGAACGTTTCAGGCACTGGGCAGATACACCCAGGACAGGGCGCCAATCTATTTCTGGGCACACACCCACTCACACGCAAACTCTATATGGGGCAATTTGGAGAACTCAATTCACCTTGATCCATGTTTCGGACTGTGGGAGGAAACCGGAGAACCCGGAAACCCACGCGGACACGGGGAGAACATGGAAACTCCACCCAGATTGAGATTCCATCCATCCATCCATTCATTATCTTCCGCTTTATCCTATATTATGGTGGCGGGGGGGTTCCCCATGCCCATCCAGGGAAGAACATTTCGGGGGTTGGGCAGATACACCCAGGACAGGGCGCCAATCTATCACTGGGCACACACTCACTCACACGCAAACTCTATATGGGGCAATTTGGAGAATTAAATTGACTTGATCCATGTTTTTGGACTGTGGGAGGAAACCGGAGAACCCGGAAACCCACGCGGACACGGGGAGAACATGGAAACTCCACCCAGATTGGGATTCGAACCGGGAAACCCTAGTGCTGAGAGGAGAACATGCTAACGACTAAGCCACCGTGCCACAGTGCATAATCCAATAAAGACAAAAACGTGAAGGGTACAAAGGCAAACTGCTTATGAGAATTATATTAAGTATAAAACACTATGCAGTGTGAAAAACAAAACGCCCTCAACGGACTGCAAAGTTAAATAAGGCCGCAGTTTAAACTGACCGAGGCATAAACACACTGAACTGTGAAACCCTGAATAAAAAACATGGACATATCGACTTGAGGTCTTCATAAAAGGTCAATGAAATGCTTATGGAGTCAGCAGCAACTCTGAGCAGATACAGAAGGTCAGATTCTAATTTCTCTGCAATATTTTGAAATTCCAACCAGAGATTACACGGAAAAACCATTAAATATAAAGGATTCAATGCTTTTCTCCAGGTCAATACTAAAATCTCCACTCCATGTATGAATATATCCTTACATCCATTATCTTCCGCTTTATCCTCTATTAGGGTGGTGGGGGGGTTCCCCATGCCCATCCAGGGAAGAACGTATCGGGCGCTGGGCAGATACACCCAGCACAGGACACCAATCTATCACTGGGCACACACTCACTCACACAGACACACTCTATATGGGGCAATTTGGAGAACTCAATTGACTTGATCCATGTTTTTGGACTGTGGGAGGAAAATGGGGAACCCGGAGGAAACCCACACGGACACGGGGAGAACATGGAAACTCCACCCAGATGGGGATTCGAACCGGGAATCCCTAGTGCTGAGAGGAGAACGTGCTGACCACTAAGCCACCGTGCCGCCCCTGTATGAATATATGTGCTTTAATAAGTCTGTCCATGTGTCTGTCTGTGATGGGCTGGTGACCTGACCTGACCTGACCGTTTTTCCCCTGCCTTTCGCCACATGTGTGAGTTATACAGGTTTTCAATTGTTAAATACGGGTCACATGATCATCACACTATCTGTACATTAGTGTCCTACACTGTTGATGCTGCCCGTCTGCTAAAGGAGGATGAGTCCCCCATTGGGTCTCGGTCCTTACAAGGTTTCTTTCCTTAAAATAACAACATAACAGGGAGTTTTTTCTTGCCACTGTCGCTTCGGCTTGCTCTTTGGGGGTTTAAAGGCTTTTAACTCTTCCAGGACCCTTCCCAAACCCTGATGGGGACAAGCAGCACAGCAAATAAGTAGAATAGAATAATTATTGTTTTTTTTTTTTTCACACTTCTTTTTATAGAGGTTCAAACAATCAGTATAGACATTACCGATGTATTATAATATATGTCTAGAACCATTTAGATTTTAATTTGCCTACTTTTTAAAATTCAATTTATTTTATTTTATTTTCCCTCCCTCTCCCCACCAAAAACAAACAAAAAAATTAATTAAATAATATAAAAAAGGGATATATATATATATATATATATAAATACGGGTGGCACGGTGGCTTAGTGGTTGGCACGTTCGCCTCTCAGCAATAGGGATTCCCGGTTCGAATCCCCATCTGGGTGGAGTTTCCATGTTCTCCCCGTGTCTGCGTGGGTTTCCTCCGGGTTCTCCGGTTTCCTCCCACAGTCCAAAAACATGGATCAAGTCAATTGAATTCTCAAAAATTGCCCCATATGTGTCTGTGTGAGTGTGTGAGTGAGTGTGTACCCAGCGATGGATTGGCGCCCTGTCCTGGGTCTATCTGCCCAGCGCCTGAGATGTTCTCCCCTGGATGGGCATGGAGAACCCCACCGCGACCCTAATAGAGGATAAAGCGGGAGATAATGAATGAATGAATATATAAACACACCATCAGGCTTATACAATTACAACTAAATTATGAAGAGTACTATACTCTGTTCACATGCTTCTAATTGAGTAAATGAACTTGAGTACAGCAGGGTCCACTGCGTCCAGAATGGGTTGCCAAATCCTGGAAAATCCCTCGAATTTATCATGAAGGGTGTAAGTAAATTTTTCCATTGGCTGTACTCTCAATACATCCTTATACCAATCATCCAGAGTAGGGGCATCCTTAGAAATCCAGAAATTAAGAATAACCTTCCTGGCGACATACAGGAGTATCCCAATCAGTTTGGCATTGTAAACGTAGAACGATGATTTCTGATCATAATCAAACTTAATTACAGGGTCTTGGGCGAAACCGCAGCCATAAAACAACATGAAGGATAAATGATGAAATAACTCAAAACAAACAAAGGCGACGTGATGGATGGAGGACTTATCTACAGCAACAGGGTGAGCTCTCGTCGAACCACCACGGGTCTTCTGAATGATGCAAAGATCATTGTGATGTTTGCACCGCGCCTGGTTTCAGTAATGAAATGTTAAATGACGTGTGTCAGGTGAAAGATCTGGAACCATCTAACGAGCTGGGTGATTTTGGGAAGTGGGTGGAGGGCGCTGGTTAAGGTGAGCAGGGGGAAGGGCAGGAAATCTTAAGGGGTGGTGACAGAGAGCAAGGGTCCATGAACAAACTATTTCATGCTCAAGTGAGTCATACTGGAAGCGCCGTGAATTGAAACGGCAACGGGAAATAAGCTTTCGAGTTCAGGTGGCAGGAGGGTGTCCTACTAAAGGGCACCTTCAGCCGTCCTGACAAAAAAACTACATCCAAACCGAGTGTCTGTCTCATAACCAAACATAAAAAGGAATCTGTATCGTGATGCTTTGTGGAGATTGCAAGTTGATGAGAGAATTTTTCATTACTGTAACAAAACGTGAACCAATCTGCTTAGTGCAACTTTATAGTGAATAGTGTCAGCACTTAAATTACAAACGCTGACCAACCGCACGCTTGATTTAAAGTCGTTCTAGTCACAGACTGTAGAATATCTGCTATTCTGCATACCGTAGTCTCCTTCATGTCGTTTTATAATAAAATAGTCAGGATTAGGTTTTTAGGGTTGAGACAAAGAATTCATTCATTCATTATCTCCCGCTTTATCCTCTATTGGGGTCGCGGTGGGGTTCCCCATGCCCATCCAGTGGAGAACGTCTCGGGCGCTAGGCAGACAGACCCAGGACAGGACACCAATCTATCACTGGGCACACACTCACTCACACAGACACACTCTATATGGGGCAATTTGGAGAATTCAATTGACTTGATCCATGTTTTTGGACTGTGGGAGGAAACCGGAGAACCCGGAGGAAACCCACGCAGACACGGGGAGAACATGGAAACTCCACCCAGATGGGGATTCGAACCGGGAACCGGGCGGCATGGTGGCTTAGTGGTTAGCATGTTCTCCTCTCAGCGCTAGGGATTCCCGGTTCGAATCCCCATCTGGGTGGAGCTTCCATGTTCTCCCCGTGTCCGCGTGGGTTTCCTCCGGGTTCTCCGGTTTCCTCCCACAGTCCAAAAACATGGATCAAGATCAATCGAATTCTCCAAATTGCCCCATATAGAGTGTGTCTGTGTGAGTGAGTGTGTGCCCAGTGATAGATTGTCACCCGGTCCTGGGTGTATCTGCCCTGCACCCAAGACATTCTCCCCTGGATGGGCATGGGGAACCCTCCCGTGACCCTAATAGAGGAAAAAGCAGAAGATAATGGATGGATATATATATGTGTGTGTGTGTGTGTGTGTGTGTGTGTGTATGTATATATGTATATATATAAAATATTATCTTCCGCCTAATCCTATCGTAAGTCACGGTATTGGGTCCCATGCCCATCCAGTGGAGAACATTTCACATATACAGAAACACTTAAAACGGGGTGTACACACTATAGAGGGGCAATTTAGCAGCCACTCAACCTTAAATTCATGTCTTTGGACTGTGGGATTAAACCAGAGAATCTAAAATGAACCTACATGTAAACGGGGAGAACATTAATATTTTGTGTTCATACTCTGCATTAAAGCTCTACGTTCTTTTTTTAAGAACAAGATGTTTTTTATTGTGTTAACATTAACTAAATAACGAACATTATACGAAATCATTGCATAATAAATAATGAACAAATTAAAAAAAATATTGCATAATAAATAACAAACAAATAATGAAATTACTGCATAATAATCGTGATTATTTCTTAGACAATAATCGTCCCATAAAAATCTGTAATTGTCTCAGGACTAGTGACGAGACAATTAAAATATTTTGCAATTAAAAA